>JARHVA010000543.1:0-600000 GCA_037957365.1 Torreya grandis
TCTCTCTCTCTCTCTCTCTCTCTCTCTCTCTCTCTCTCTCTCTCTCTCTCTCTCTCTCTCTCTCTCTCTCTCTCTCTCTCTCTCTCTCTCTCTCTCTCTCTCTCTCTCTCTCTCTCTCTCTCTCTCTCTCTATGTGTGTGTGTGTGTGTGTGTGATGGTCATGCCACTCATTTACTTTATTTTCTCAATTTGATTAGTTTTTTATGTCATTATGGACATCATGCATATTATCAACCTTTTAACTCATGATGGATATAATTAATCCCTCCCTAAGTAGTTGTTTTCAGTGTTCATTATTCAATTTTGGTCACTTATCTACATTCCTAATTGCTACCATATATGTTGCCGATATCAGTATGTATTCTTGTTTCAACATGCAACTCACATTACCATTATTATTCAATATATATAAATGATGATGCCATGGTCCTCCATGTTATAATTACTACTTATATTTACATTTTTTGTAACATCTCTCACATAATTTTTTTTGAGTTGAGTGTGCAAGCTCAAAAACTCACCTCAAAAGAAGGAGCATACATAGTGGCTTGTATCAGAGACTAAGCTCTTATAGTGTAGTGCACATAACTATTTTTATAGGTCTTACATAGTGGATCATAGTCTAGACCCAAGAATCACCTAGAAATCAATTTTGGACATCAACGTTCCATTTAAATAAGGATGCAGACCAATAATGTCCAAAATAGGGTGTTATTATACCAATAGGTATAAAAAAGTCATTTTTAGAAATTATTAGAATCAAAAGAAGTATAAGATAGTTTACAATAGGTATATAAAATTAGTTTCTAGAAAAAATCTTAGGTTTGTCTTAGATTTTCTTAATGCGGGCCATCATGCATGGCATATGTTCCATGTTAGCATACAAGTTTTTGCTAAGATCTTTAGTTGTTATTACTCATTATTAGAATCCATGTACACCCAAATACTAGTTTTTGGGAATGTGCATGGCATATGACTACCTCTTCATTAAGTTTTGTACCAATTTGATATGAATTGAAAGAGCTTATATGCAAATAATTAACTCATGCACTATGAAATTGAGCTGAACACATAGAGAATTATTTAAACACACAACAATATTCTACTGTCTTCTATTTTGATTAATTAATCATTCAGGAATACAATACAAATGTATAGGAATATGATTCCTATACATTTGTATTGTTTTTTTCACAAATGTATAGGAATATGATTCCTATTATATTGGAGATCTTCTCTACCTATAATATCTCTCAATCTCTTATATTTGTGTATTGGTTAAACAACTCCACTCACGTATATTTGTGTATTTGATAAGTTTCTTCATTAACCGGAGATTGATTCATGGATATCATAGAATCTACCTAATCACTCTATTCTAGATGTATCTAGTAATGTATAACTATTAAATTAACTTCCAATAAACTTTATTCCTCGCTATAGTGACTCTAGAGCTTGCTTTTTGGACTTCATAACAAGACTATTGGACTCTAGAACCACCCTAATAGATTATTTCACCAAAATGTCATTTTTTGATCCTTGTTCAGTTATACAACACACATATGAAAAATTGATGACTAACCATGTAAAGAGTTAGAACATAGTTGTAAGAATAAGTGACATTGACTCTCACACATAGAAAATTATAAATATTCATTCGCTACATTACATTAGAAATTATTCATAAAATTTCTTGTCGATCCTTCTCTTTTGCATGATTTTTAGCTGTGGAGTCCAATATAGTTTTATGCACTTCCCCTAGTTCTTTTGGATACGTTCGTAGGTTTTCCAGTAAGCCAACCCTGCAGCTTTCTTTATGGGTTCATTGACAAGCTCTATCATCTTTTACACATGCTGCATGGAGAAGGAAGTAGAACCCATCCACAGTCCATTACCTTTTCATTTAATTATCCAGTATTTTAAGTAGTATTAATAAGGTATTGGAAGAGCTGAACACATAGAGAATTATTTAAACACACAACAATATTCTACTATCTTCTATTTTGATTAATTAATCATTCAGGAATACAATACAAATGTATAGGAATATGATTCCTATACATTTGTATTTTTTTTTTACAAATGTATAGGAATATGATTCCTATTCTACTGGAGATCTTCTCTACCTATAATATCTCTCAATCTCTTATATTTGTGTATTGATTAAACAACTCCACTCACGTATAAAAATATAATAATAAATAATAATCATAATATTGTTATATAATAATATTTTGATTAAAAAACTAACTAATTATATTCATCTCTTGATAAATATGTGTTCAGCTCAATTTCATAGTGCAGTTAAATATAATTAACTGCACTATGAAATTGAGTTGAACACATAGAGAATTATTTAAACACACAACAATATTCTACTATCTTCTATTTTGATTAATTAATCATTCAAGAATACAATACAAATGTATAGGAATATGATTCCTATACATTTGTATTGTTTTTTTCACAAATGTATAGGAATATGATTCCTATTATATTGGAGATCTTCTCTACCTATAATATCTCTCAATCTCTTATATTTGTGTATTGGTTAAACAACTCCACTCATGTATATTTGTGTATTTGATAAGTTTCTTAATGGTGAAAATAGTTTCCTGTTGAAGTATCAAGATGGCACGTCATTTTTATTTCAAGAGTTGAAGTGCTTCAGATGTTGCCCATTGTGAGGCAGAGCTGATGAATAGTGAAAGGGCCCCTCCAAAGGGAGTATATATATATACTCCCTTTAGAAATAATAGCGCAATAGAACCAGGAAATAAGATGGCACGTCCTTTTCTCTGCCTCACAATGGGCAACATCTGAAGCACTTCAACTCTTGAAATATTAGATGAGATCATCTGTACATATGGTATTGCAAGTTAATTTAATAGTTATACATTACTAGATACATCTAGAATATAGTGATCAAGTAGATTTTATGATATCATATTCCTATACATTTGTATTGTATTCTTGAATGATTAATTAATCATTCAGGAATACAATACAAATGTATAGGAATATGATTCCTATTATCATGGAGATCTTCTCTACCTATAATATCTCTCAATCTCTTATATTTGTGTATTGGTTAAACAACTCCACTCACGTATAAAAATATAATAATCATAATATTGTTATATAATAATATTTTGATTAAAAAACTAACTAATTATATTCATCTCTTGATAAATATCAACCTATAAATACTCAAACTTATTATTTACCTCTCCATAAATACCCAAATTCACATAATGTGAAAACTAATCCCAACATTCCCCCCCATAGTTTTTACATGGTACAATATATCTCATTTTATGATTGTAGTGTGCCACCTTTGTGTGCTCATGATCTTGTTTGCATCAATGTGCCATTGCGCATCTCTTCCTTCACACTCATCTACAATTATTTTTCTAGGTTCATCAATAACCTTACAAAATGGTTTTCATAGGTTCACCAATAACCTTACAAAATAGTTTTCATAGGTTCACTACTAACCTTACAACATGGTTTTCATAGGTTTACCACTAACCTTTTATCATGATTACTACAATGATTTTTAGATTAATATTCTCCAATATAAGTATACAAAATGGGTTACATGGGAATATTATTCACAAGTGAACAAATATAATTGTTCTTATTTTTCACACTTGCTGAAAAATAAATGTAACTACCACACCACACTAAAAACAACTAAAATCCACACAACTAAAAATAACATACGACATAATATGTCACCATATCATTGGTGCATCCCCATCGTTGGTGACTGATGAGATATCACTAAAAGACCTCCATCTTTCATGTATCCTCCAGCCTCCAATTGGTGGAAATTTACTCAAGATTTGGTAAATTTGGTGACAATTTTGGTTCCTTTAGGAATGGTGTGTTTATCAAGCTCTCTTGGCAAGACATGAAGTACATCTATCTGAATTTATATAGATGTAAAAACTAACTTTTTGTTATGACAAGTGAGCTTGGATGCCTCTTGAGCTGATTTCTCAAAGATATCATTAATGAAAGAGTTTATTACATGCATACCTTTGATATAAATATCAAGATCTGGGTGTACCTACTTCAACACCTTAAATATATAAATCTTATAGGTTTCTTCATTTTGTTTTGCATTTTTCTTCTTTGTGTCTTTTATTTTACTCAATTTTTCCTTTATGATCCTAGACTAGACATGATGCTAGTTTCCACAAATAATACGTCCTTTATAAGATAGACAATATTGACCTTGATAATGGATAATATTGACTTTCATTAACACACTAGACTCAAAATGGAAACTAGAGATCTTAGTACATATTAACTAAAAATTAGTTACTTTCTAATAAATATACCTTAAGACAAACAAATTTAATCTCAAAATTACTAAATAATAAAATTATCTCCACATGATAAACTCCTAAAGAACTGAACTCCTAAATAGAGGTAGACCCAATATAATAATGACAATAAAATAAACTTGATAAATAAAATCAAACATATAAAACTAAATCAATGATTTTTTTAACACATTAAGTGATATACAAAAATTGACATACCTAAAATTAATAAGGAAATAAATATAACCAATGCACCTAAATGCAATTGATGTTGCCAAATGCAAGGATAATGCAGTTGGTTCTGAGTTATATATGTCAACAATGCTATTTCCATTCAATTTTAATATGATTTCTCCTCAAAAGATCTTCAACCGATTGGTCTATCAACTAGTTCAATATGTAGGGCATCTTGATATTTATATAGGTCTTTAAAATAAACCCAAGGTAAATGATTTCATATACAAAGGATTAAAATATCAAGTTCGATGATCAGGACATCATGTTTGAGATGATTCTATTCACATTGAACTACATAAATGATTTTCGATCTACATAATAAAAACAATTAATTATCCATCAATCATGATTGAAATTGAAAACAAAAACAAGAGAATCATTTCAATCAATGGATCAATAGGAAAATGTGCATGAAATTATTGTACCAATCCACATTAGGATTTGACTAAACATAAGTAGACATAGGCCAAAAAAATGATTGTATCATTTACTTTCTAGTCTTGATTCCCTTGACACACCATCAATCTCTAGATTTGATCAAAAGATGAGAAGGTTATTATAGTTGTAAATGGACTAAAAGTGTCATATTTATTCCAAGAAAACACATATTAGATGTAAGGAAATTATGCTTAATCCCAAATAACAACTTAATGTTGAAACTGTGTATTGAGCATGACACCAAACAATAATACACAGTCTATATTCATATGAATTTCATCATGGATCCAATTAGGAATAAACTAATATGATACAAATGATATGAATTGGAAGATATTATATGAAAATAATTAACTCATGCACTGTAAAATTGAGCTAAACACACAGAGAATTATTTCAACACACAACAATATTCAGCTATCTTCTATTATGATTAATTAATCATTTGGGGATACAATACAAATATATAGGAATATGATTCCTATTATCATGGATATCTTATCTACCTATAATATCTCCCAATCTCCTATATTTGTGATTTGGTTGAATAAATCCACTCACGTATAACAATATAATAATAAATACTAATTGTAATATAATAATATTCTGATAAACAAACAAACTAATTATATTTACCTCTTGGTAAATATCAACTTGTAAATACTCAAACTTACTATTTACCTCTCCATAAATACCTAAATTCACACAATTTGAAAACTAATCCCAACATAATTTTATAGATGGAATGAAAATTCTTGTCATTATTCATGTTGTATACATCAGACCTAGATAATCTTTTACAACAAAAATGAACTTTATTCCATTTATAGCAATTGGTTCACTAGTTACACCAGTTTTGCACCTAAAAAATCTAATAAAATTCATATATAAATTACAAATTTACTTTAATAACATATGTATGAAATTATTTATTCAATCACACCTTGATTTCTTAAGGATATTCACTTATCAATGAGTATTGAGGCATGCACAATCCAATCCAAGCTAGTAAATGAAGAATAAATATCCAAGGGTCCTACCCTCTCCAAACACTGGATTTTTACACAAAAATATAGAATGGTTCATGCACACAATTAAGTGCATTAATTTCTTATTATTATATCTATAATTTTCTTGTCTTTTACTTTTATATTTCCATCTCAAGTAAGTATTGATTTATACATGTTTCTTTGCTGATTTTTGGGTGAATTATGGCCTACATTCAAGACTATTCTTCATAGGTAAGTTCATGTACACATTTTAATTTTATTATATTAATTTCCATTTGATTCATTATTATAATAAAATGGGGGTAAATGTATACATATAAATTAACATTTATTGCTAAAATAGTGCACTTATGACCACCTTTTTTACACACTTAGCTCATACCTCATACCATAGCCTTTTGACTGTTTTCCTTCATTTTCTATGTAGATGACCATTTTATAAAATTAAATAATGATCTCAAAATGATCTTAAAATAACTAAAATTTATCTCTTGATTGTTCCATACTCCTAGATCAATTATCTTTGCTCCTAAGATAATAATTCCTTATTTGGACTGCAGTGCTCCCCATTATTGTCTAGTTCTACCAATAACATCCTCCTACCAAATTATGGTTAGTTTATCAAATTTAAACATATGTAACATGTCATCCTATAATTTTATCACTCCCCATATGAATTAATTCCCAAAATTTCACTATAAATCCAAAATTAATGCCATTTTACACACAAGGGGATTCCATTCTAAAAAACACTATAATTATAATTGCACATGGAGAGTAAATTCCCTATTTCTCTCAATTCTAAATACATACAACCATAGTAACACTAATATAAAGTCTAAATATACCTCCAAGGTCACAATTCACATTTTAAAACACTTAATAACACTAATATTATACCAACATCTAACATTTTTCACTAGTATTTTATACACACCACCATACCATGGGAGAAATACATGGAGTTTGGTCCCTCTTTGGAGTATTGGTATGTAGAAAACACTCAACAGGTGTGTTGAAGTCAATCACAAATTCAAACACTAACCCAATTTTATTCCAATATTGTGTTTTACCTATTGATATATTGAAATAGGGTTATAAATGAAGGAGAATATATATAATGGTTTTTGTGACAGATTGAAGGCTCTCGCATAGTCAAACAAAACATATAGGCAAAGGTGAACCTATCATAATAGTTTTAGGGAGATATTATTTATAGGATGATATCACTCCCTAAATACACCAATGCATAATTCCCCTATCCATATCCAACACTATTGTTTAGAGACAAGTAAAACCATTTTTTGGATCTAGAGATAATCAACACAATTGCACAATCAATTTAAAGTCTTAGTCAAAGTCTTGTGTTCCAATCTACCAATTAAGTTATATTTATTTGTTACTTTTCCCTTTATTATATTTATAAATTTAATAATTTCAAAATTAGTTTATGTCATTTATTGTATATTTGTAACATTCTAATTTTACATAATAATTTGTCTAATTATTATCTAGCATCACTTATTTTCACAAAATTTGATAAATCAAATATATGCTCAATAACAAAACAAAACTTATTGTGAAATTTTATCCTCTAAATTATCTTCTATCAAAATAATATCTCATAGGTATAATGTAAAAATTGGTCATGTTGCTCAATGAGTTCAAAATTGAGTATGTAAATTAAAAAGCTATAAAGGGATATGTCCTTGTAGATCATCTGACAAAAGCACCACTATTGGAAAATAGACCTCTGATCATTGAATTTTTGGATAAATCAATCCTATCACTTGACAAGTCACTTGAATTAAAACTTTATTTTTATGGATGCTTCACCACTCATGGTTTAGGGGTAGGCATCTTATTCCTTACACCATAGGGAGATCTCATCCCCGAAGCATTTTTAATTGGGTTTATTTGCATTAACAACATCATTGAGTGTGAAGCACTCATCTCAAGCCTCAATCTAACAATACCATGGATAATTAATCACTTATTAGTCTAAGGTGACTCTTAACTCATCATCAAACAAGTCAATGATGAGTACTACCCCGAATATGACAAAATCATTCTTTATAAAAGAATGGTTGACAAATTAAAGAAATAATTTTATCATATCAAATTTGAACAAGTTTCTCATACATGAAATGAATATACATATACCATGGATACTATAAATTTCTCCTTAAGATGCAAAATGATACCCAAGAGTGTCAACTTTTGGTTGAACAACTAATGATCCCAGTATATGATATACATAAATCTAAAATGGTGTGTGAGATTTTTGGTCCTAATTCCCATTGGTATACTGACATTTAAACATAACTCCATGACCACATCATCCCTCATGATATTTCATGTAATCAAATAAAACTATTCATCCAAAGTTCCTCCCACTTCACCCTCATTTGTATCACCCTCTATCATCAAGATATGATGATACATGATAATATGTTTAAATTTGTAAGAATATAATGTCTCTATTAAGGAAGTTCAAGATGGAATCTATGGAGCACACACTAGTGGTATGGTACTAGAAAATAAATTATTGAGAATAAGATACTATTAGCCTACCATGGAAAAAATACTTGTTAGTATGTTAGAAAATGTATAGCTTATCAAAGGCATGGATACTTAATCCATCCACCTTCCTAAGAATTAAATCCAATCACAACTTCATAGACCTTTTATAGTTGGGGGTTTGATCTCGTTGGGAAGATAAATCCCTCTTCCTCTAATGGCCACAAAATTTCATCAAAATCATGAATTATTTTACCAAATTGGTAGAATCCATCCCTCTCACATATGTAACTATCAAAAAAATATCCAAGTTCATCCTTAATCACCTCGTTTTTTATTATAGGATCTCTTTGACCATCATTAATGACAATGGTGAGTCCTTTAAAAAAAAAATCAAAAATCTCTATGACCAATTCCATATAAAACATTAGTGGTCAAAACCCTATTATTCCCAAGGTAATATCCAAATTGAAGCTTCTAATAAAAATCTTAATAAAATCCTCAAAAATATTATCAATGATGTTGGTCGGGATTAACATCTTCAACTATATCCTACCTTGTGGGCTATTCATAATAGTGTCTACACATCCCTAGGGGCAACACCTTATTCCATGTATTTGGACATATTTATTTATTTTTTAAATGGGTTTTAAGGGTTAAGGGAATAGCTTAATCAAATTAGAATAAGCTATTCTGAAACTAGACTAGTTAATTAATTCAGATTTACAATATTCTAACAAATATGTTGAATTATTGAAATATGTTAAATATATAAAAGAACAATGCCAAAAAATTTATGAAAGTAGTAATTAAAAATATAAATAAAGTTTATCTTATTCACTAATGCATAAACAATTATGATGGGTACATGTGTGGAAGAAGATATACTGAGGTTTGGCCTTGATTCATCAAATTCTAAAAATTAACTCTCTATCAGCATAGACACTATCATTAGGATATAGACACTATCATTAGGATATAGACACTAGCATCAACACTTTTGTCCTAATTTTGATGCTTCTATCTAATATTGAATGCATGTCCTTTTATAGAATTGCCACTTGCACCCGTGAAGGTTCATTGTCACCTTATAGATGCTTTGTTTGGATATTATGTATAGGAATTTGATATTATATATAGATCAAAACCTTAGGCTCTCAAAGTAGGGAATACCAACTTATAAAACAAGGGTTATTAAGCTCAATTAAAGTTTATCTAACCTAAAATACCCATATATCAATTATTACTACCTATAGAGCCATATAATCTAAAGAGGCCCTCAGATTGATGCAGGTTTCCCCTATATGTGGGCTTGTGTGTGAACAATTTTGAAATATGCCATATGCAAGTGCATCTAGTGATATAGCTTGTAGTTTGACAAATAATACTCATGGGATTCTCTTTGAATGTTTATAGACTTTAAAAATATTATTCCTATGACTGATTTAGAAATAGGGAAGAATAGGCTAGTATATCTCAGTTGAGAAAATGATTTTTAGTCATATAGTGTGTGCTTGAGAGGTGCTTGCTAGATGATATAATGAATGAAATTTTAACTGATATTTATACCACCCATTTTGAATTTATCTCATATGAGGGTTAAATAAAATAAATAAGCTAACCTATACATGTCAAAATATTTTCAAATTTTATTATTTATAAGGTGGGGATACTTGAGTCAAATTTTGGACACTACCATCGATGTTAGTATCCTAATTTGGATGATAGTGTCCTATAGGAAAAAATATTGATGAGAATATATAACTATCTATATAGGATATAAATTATATTTTATATATACTATAGGTTATAGGTGATTTGTGTCATCATAATATATTGGTTGGACTATAAGATAAATAATTAGGCATAGTGAGATGGTGAATGTGAGCCTTTCAGTAGTAGGGAAGTCATAAAATTAAAGGTTGAGCCATGATTGGTAATTTTCAAGCATATAAAACTAGTATGTCATATAAAATCATATTTTAGAATTTACATGATCTGAATACATCTTACCCATTGAGATTGAGCTAACCTCTTTATGCATCTCTTTATAAGATCTAATCAATGATGAGGAATACAAAGTTGTGTGGCTTTATGAGTTAGAAATTATTGACTAAAAATGGCTCAATATGATATATCATTTGAAGCATATCAAAAAAGGATACGAATAATATATAAAGATAATATAAAATCCATAGAGTTTTAAATTGGTGGCCTCATCCTAAAATAAAATTAAAGAAACACCAATCAAGACCATGAAAAGAAAGGCAAGTTTGGGCCTAATTGGATAGGTCCCTATGTCACCATCACCAAGTTTGGGTTATAAGTGTATAATTTGGACATGAAATATGGATAAGATATTGATTAAACCATGAATAAAATGCATCTAAATTTCTTATATACTTGAAGGATCTAGTGCTACCATAAAAAATCATTAACAAAAAAAAACTATCTAAAGGTGAAAACCAGTTTTATAGCATCTTGGGTAAGTACCATGATGAAAACTAGTTTTTGGTGTTATTTGTAAATATGTTTTCAAAAAGTGTCCTACATTTTTAGGTAGGCTCACTCCATTCAACCTTAGACATCCTAGACCATTCATGTAACCATATCATCATGCCCATCCTTCTTCCTACTTTTGACCTTGATAAAGACATCAAGGAAGTCTTGAGATATGTTTTGGAAATATCTTGGTATATCAAAGCTTATTTATAGAAAAATATATCAAAATTTTAGAAAGACACATGGATTATTAAACACATGGTTATTATGTCACGTGGTCCTTAGAGACCCCCTCTTGAATCCCTCAACCATTCCATCCACTACCACCTCCATCCCCAATGGTATAACTAGTTTTCCCTTTATTTGTAGCCTCATTGTTGGTCAAAAATAAAATAAAATAAAATCCAAAAAAACTAGAAATGTCAAATACCAAAAAATCATTTATATTATCCTTAGTCATATTAAAAACCTTGTTTAACTTTAAATAAATCACTCTAGCTTTATTGGGATATATCATTCCCAATCCAAACCCTCACATACATCATTATTTGGAACAAATCAAAGTTATCATCATCATCATCAATCATTAAATATTAGAATTTTAACTTGATAAGGGACAAAAATAATCTAGTATTTTTTAGTTTGTGTGTGTTATTGTTAATTATTTATGTGTTTCTTTATTTTTTATATACGTCTCAATCCTACTACATATTACAAAAAATATCATCATGGTGCATCTTATCATATGATATAATAAATACCAACTTGCTCAAACATTTAGAATTAAGTACAATATAAGAAACTTTCATAATCACATCATATTAACATCCGTAAACATAAACATCATCATACTTAATCATCACATGGTCTCTTGTAGGTCATAACTCAAATACTAACTTTTTAGGGTAAAAATACCTTTGATTTTACCCACCACCTTCTATTTATTCATCCCCATCCCCTTCATTTTATCCATAGTTATTACATTTCAACCCTTCTTTTCATTTTGATATCCCAATGATGTCTTTCATCCTCACACTCCCTCTCAATGAGGCATCACCATACCAACTGCATGCAATCAGATCCACAAATCAATCTTAGCTCGAAGAAGATAGATCCTACTTACACTTTCGATTGGGAACACATTAGATAATTAAGAACATGACTAGTATATATCTTCTAGACCTAATTAGGGGATATATTACCATAATAATATCACTAATGAGGGTTACAAAGCCTCTATAAAAGCAAAACTATGCAATAACCCTAACTAGGTCCTATGTTTTCATATTCATTATACTAATAACAAGTAAAGAAAATAAATCTAATCTAGTGCTCACAAAAGCTTGTGGCACAAAGTGGGGGTAATAAACAACAAAAGTAAACATGCATAGAAGACATATACTCATGTTAATTTATAAAAAATCTTAATTCATGAGAGATAAGTGCAAATTCATATCTATCTACTCTTTCAAAGGAAGAATAAAGTTAGGAATACTTACCTTTGAAGACAAACCCACTGAGCCTCAATCTTTCCCTTAGATAATGTGTTTCACAAGAGGTTGTTTTGGTATATAAGAATGACAAGGATAAATCAGCTCTAGACTATATAACCTATTAATGCATCTAAAAAACTTCTCCACAAGATAAGATATCCAAAGAAAGTATGAAACCCTAATCTTGATCTTCAAGTAGAATGGTCGATAAGAAGATGCACAAATTATTTTACTTCTTCTCTTTTCTAAATAATGGCAAAATGATTATGTATATATGGGTGGATTTAACCTTAAACCCTTCCAAAAGTTTTGGTCAACAGGGTTGACCCAATCAACCTAGTATCGCTATTGACAAAAAATCACTAGGTCACAAACTAAGTAGGCCAAAAGCCAACCTATACCCTAAATAAGTTTTGCCAATAAGAGTACAAGGTTGACACAATTGACATAGTCATGTAAACTATCAAAAGAGGTTTTAGGTTAGGAAAAGGGGTACTAAATGTGGTAAAATACTGGAGGAGTGTGTAAAAGAGAAGGCCAAGCTTAGGAGAATGGTTTTTAGGAGACAAGTGTGTAGATAACAAGTGGAAAAAATGACAAAAATCATACAAAACACCAATAGTCTACCCACCCCTTTCCTAGTATACCCCTTAGGGCATGCAATTAGAAAGATTGAGACTCGATGGGTTATTTCAAGATAAAGAGTGTCGATAATTAATAAAAGTTTGAAAATACTACATGCATACATATTCCCTACTCGAAGTTCATCACATGTCATGTAAGTGTAATAGGGGATGGTGCTTCAAGAATATAACATGACAACACAAAATGATGAAGATAATTAAAGTGTAGTAAGGAGAAAATAAGATAAATGAAAGGACATAATTGAAAAGCACATACCTTTACTTACCTTGGTGATGTAGATAAAGAATAAAATGTGAGAGATGTGAAGGTGTCCAATGTGAGGAAAATTAGGTGAACCTATAAAGATTAGGGTAAAAAAGTGAAAAATCAAATTTTTTGCAATCTATGCATGTAATAGTTAGAAATATTGTCTATGACATCAAGATTCCAGATATTTTCATGGTTTGGAAAATGAGATAGTAAAAATAAAAATATGATAAAAATAAGGAATCTGATGGTAAATATTTGAAGGGTAAATAATTGGGAATAATAACTTTAAATAGGGTGAAAAAGAATTCATTTGCTATTGTTTGACTATTTTAAAAGAAAAATAGAGCTCTGAGAGACCTAGTGAAAGCTTAGAGAGCCAAGATGGTGAGAAGATGATAACTAAGATGAGGAGGGTGCATAGCAGTTGTAACAAGTGCAATACATATAAGCAACTAAAAATTTCAAATTTTTGAAAGTATTTTATTTGAAATTAAATGTTTTTATAAGAAATTATTAATCAGGATAAATCTAGATACCAGAATGAACCCTAGAAAAGTTTATAGGGATGCTAGAGGTCAAATGGGGAACTAGCTTGAAAGGGGTAAGAGAATAAATGTCAAAGGAATTAATTATAGTGGGTCAAAGAGTCAAAATTTTGAAAGAACAAGGTTGACCTAGTTGACCTAGTAGGTAGAAAATAAAGTTTTGAAAAGGCTCACATAGTAAGTCTTGGCCAATTTAGTTGGTTGGGAAAAAAGTCAACTTAGTACCACTTGGTTGACTTAGTTTGTTAAGTCAAAAAGCCAACTTAGTATTATAGGGGGAAAAGGAAGGTTGACTTAGTTATTTTTAGTCTAATGAGCTGACCTAGTACTATAGGGTTGACTTAATATGTTTCTAAGTGGTTGATATAGTACTAAAATGAAGGAAAATGGATGATATAATACTTTTAAGGCTTAGGGTGCCTGATTGAGTACTAAAATGGCTGATTTACCTAAAAATAAGTCAAGTTGGTAAGAAATGAATAAATTAAGTGGTTTTTATTAAAATTCAAAAGAATGTATTTTGATTATAAGTGACATGGAGGTCTAATACATCTTTTATTGTTTGATTATTGTAGGGACATTGAATATTTTGGTGATTAATGGACACTTATGGATATTGGATCTATTGCAGTACCTAAACAATGTAGACAAAGCTATATTGGTCATGATAGGCTTGGGAGGCATCATGGAGATGCAATAGGTGACACTAAGTATTGATCTAGCGATAATGTTCTTAGGAACTTGGGAACGCTTGACTAATACTTTTAGATGGGTGGTGGATGGGGATACCATAGAGGTTGGTATCATTTTAGAGGATGTCCATGCATTTCTTGGACTTCTAATAGGGGGACATCAATGATCACGGGGATATCAAATGATCAGGAGGAGAGGTGAGCATTATCCCAATGGGTGACATGTTTAGATAAGATTTACCTAGGATTAAGGGTGAATCTATTTGATGTTTATATTACCTATATTTAAGATATATCTGGAAGATTATGATAGGGCTTGTGATAGCATGAGTATTGTGTCACAAATTAGATGATAAGGCATCATTATATGTGAAAGCTTTGTGTCAATCAATATTAGAGTAGGGGCATTCTATGACTTAGGTTTTGTTATATGGGTTTATCTCAGTCATGATATGTATGTGATGTTGTCCAGAGGGTAGAAGACTATAGGGCTAATGGTATTGCTGTGTGCCTGGATATATGTCATAGAGTTTCAATCGATATTCATCGTTTATCACCATCACATTGGTATCATATTATTTTCTTCTTCATATGAAAACCATACAGGAGGATTACAATTATATAGGAAAAATATTTCCTATAGTTGGGGAGATCAAATCTCCACCACAATCTTCATAAATCTCCCTAAACTAACAAACCCAACAACCTTAACTAAATATGAATATATTGTTATTAACAATATATTCTATTAACTAATAAATCTAACCTCAAGCTATTTAACGTATTATTATTTTACCAAATAATATTTACATTATACATTAATAATATTTACATAATACCTCAACATTCACCCCCTTGTGAACATTATTAATCATATCTATAACCCCTTAATATGAACATAGGGAAATAACTCTCCCATATCTGCACCTAGACTCATGACTTGGTGATTTTTAGAGGATAATCACAAACCTCACATGATGGTTTTATAAATGGCTTGACCAATAACCAAAAACAATACTTGATGGTTTTACAGGTGGCTAACCAAAAACCAAAATAATGGTTTTACAAGTGGCCAACCAAAAACCACAACACAATACCTGATGGTTTTAAAAATGGCCGACCAATAACCAAAATAATGGTTTTACAAATGGCTGACTAGAAACCACAACACAATAGTAGTTTTATAAGTGGCTAACCAAAAACCATAAAACATTGGTTTTATAAGTGGCTTATCATAAACTACATCATGATGTGCAATATAGATTCTAGCTCTCATCACTATCACATTTTAAGAAAGTTACATAGGAATATATTGTTCACTTATGAAAAACATGAACAAGCATACAACTTCTATTCTTATTGACACCACACTATGCTGAAAATAAACACACCACACAACTGAAAGAAAAATGCCTCTAAATCAAAAAGTGGTCCCATCACTAGTGGCTAACAAGAGGTGTAAAAATTCTCGACCTCCATTAACTCTGACCTCTAATAGATGAAGATGCTCACTCAACTAATGAATTTGGGAATCTCAATTGAGTAGAAAACCTTCCCACAATCTGAACATCACATACAAGAGATAATGTATCTGTGAGGCAAATTTTTTGTACAATTTTTGACAATGAATCTAAACCTAAACGACTTTGACTTTTTTTAACATATGGACACTAATTATAAAACCCCTAACTAAATGACTTTGATAAATAATGTACATATATGAATGCAAAGACACTTTTATGGACATTAATAAAAACACTTTGTTGATTTTTGATACTTTTTTTATTTTAACATAAAAAAGTGTTATTAAAAAAATAATGACCGTAAAATTAGATTTTATTATAAATAGACAAATAATAACTATGACCCATAATGATTTTGATACAATTAAAAGATTGACCATAAACCTTAACTCTAAACTCTTGACATATAAAACTATATTGAAATAAAACAAAATAAAATAAAATAAAACAATACTAGACCCTCTTTCTCATGGTCAAATGCATTTAACCATAAGCATAAAGAGAGATTAAACAACTATTTAAATGACATGGCTACAAAGTGGTACTGAAATAAAAAGACTTAATCAACTAATTTTTAAAGGTAGATTCATTTAAACAAAAAATCCTACATAATAAAAAAACTTTGACTTGCCATTAAAAAATAATAATAATCTCACTCTTAGAGAATAAAATAATGGGATGTAGAATGGTGGACATGGAATAACTAGGCAAATGTGAACTGTATGCAAGTGAATAGTTATTACGTGTCAAGATTTTATGGATGGAATGAAGACATTTGATATTCTATAATATGTAATGATAGTCTTGGGTTATAGGTGGATGGTGATGAGCAATGAATGGAATATGATGGATCTACACCAATTATATGAGCATAAGCATAAAATATCAATGCCTATGAAATTTGGGTTTATGCTAGTTAACTGTCATGAGATTTGGAACATATCAAAACTAAATATTGAACTATGCATCCTTGCAAATGGCATTGACCTAATATAATCTTTCCCATTTCTACATTGATGATCAAATATACACTTTCGATGTGTATGAAGATAAGGCTTCACTTTTAGAAACCAACAAATAGACAATACCATTTGGATAGAATACTAAATAAATAATGGATATCAATATTGAACTAGAGATAGTAGCCCTGATTGACATGTCAACAAGATCCAAAAATTCCAAATTAACTCTACTCTAAATGCAGACGACTCACTAAAAAACTTCAATAACAATTAGAATACTCCTAATCTATATATGGGAGAAGTTCTTCTATAGATAATATTATCATATATAATCTATGATAATACTATATATATATATATATATATATATATATATATATATATATATATATATATATATATATATATATATATATATATATATATATATATATCATACACAGTGTCAAATAATAAATCAACTACCCCTTTTTTTCTCTTATCCTTCCATCATATAATCCCGCTCTGATACCATATATTGGTAAAACCAAAGTTGTAGAGAGACAAATACTACAGAAAAAATAATTCAAATATTATTATTTTCTTATTCATATGAAAACCATATGGGAAAATTACAATTATATAGGAAAAGTATTTCCTATATTTGGGAAGATCAAATCTCCACCACAATCTTCATAAATCTCCCTAAACTAATAAACCCAACAACCCAAACTAAATATGAATATATTGTTATTAACAATATATTCTATTAACTAATAAATCTAACCACAAGTTATTTGATGTATTATTATTTTACCAAACAATAATTACATTATACATTAATAATGTTTACATAATACCTCAACATTTATATAAAAAACACATTATATATATATATATATATATATATATATATATATAGTTGGATGTTGATTTTACGTGTTTGTATTGTGGTTATGGTTGTGGATGCATGGATATATTTTATTCTAGCACTCGTAGTTTGATTTTGTTATATATTCTATAAGAAATATGTGTGTGGTGTTTTCTTTTCTAAAATTATGTGGTACACATGCATGGTTAAAAAAAATAGGTGAAAAAGACTTGGAAAAGTATAATTAATCAAAGATAAATGTATGACACACTCAATCATGATGGGAAGTGTATAATATCAAAAGATGACTAAGTATAATAAACCAAAAATGTGGTAAACAAGAGAGCAAAAAATGTTTTCAAACTATGAAAAAGAGTGGCACTAGAATAAAACAAGTAAAATCACACTAAATCACATTGGGAAGTATGAAAACAATGTAATAAAATAAAAATAATGTGCAAGACTAATGGTATAAAAACAAATAAATTAAGTCAATAAATCATACTAAATTATGTTGGAAAGTATAAGAGAGAAACAAAATTGGCAAAAATGGTCTTAAATTAATCACACTAATTCAAGTTGGGAAGTATGAAAAACTTAAGAAAAGTGGTTGGATTCTTACATGTAATAAAAAAATAAGAAGATAAAAGTGAAAAATCAATGAAGTAAGCATAAAACATACTAATTCAAGATGGGAAGAATGTTAATGAGATGTAACTCATAATCAATCACATCTTATCTCATATTTGACACATGTAATTTCATGGTAACTTGGATATTGGAAGATTTTGTGAGGAAGTCTAGGTCCTATCCATGGTCTTACACTGTAACTCACAAATGGAATACCAATGAGGTGGAATTAATGTCAAAATATAATAAAGGATATTTTTTGAATGGTAATGTGAAAAAATTGGTAATTTATGAGGAAATCCAGGTCCTATCCATAGTCTTACAATGCAACTCATAAATGGAATCCCTAAGTGAGTGATCAATAAATAAAATAATATTTAGCAAGGGGAAATATTAGGATTGTAGGGAGTGAAAAATGGAATATAATAAGAATAATGTAGGCATATTTTGAGAAGACCTTAAGAGACATGAGGCACACTAAGGACATGAGAAGACACTAAGTGACTAGTGACCATCAATATACATAGGATACATGTTCGTTATAGACATAAATATATGTAGGAAAATAAGTGTGCTACTAAGATCAAATCATGTAGGTTGTTTTGAACAAGAAAATTAAAATGGACCTACCTTCCCATGATGTTTTCCCCATTCCTTAAGACCCCTTACAGAGTCACCAATCTAATGCGAAGATTGGGTACTTGCATGAGAAAGTAGGTAGCACTAAAAGATTTTTTTATTCTCCTTTTCTAATTTATTGGCCTACCATAACCCAATGGACTTCAACGCTATCATGAGGCTAACTGTGGAGTTTGAACTTTGATTAGGAAAAGAATATGTGCTTAGAATCATATATTTTAATATGATTTGACTTTTGAATTTTTTGAATGTTGCCTTTCAGATCATTGCCTTTTGTTAAATGATTTGGCTTTTGAATGTTTTTATGGTTTTTATGATTCCTCCTCCATACAGACTTAGAATGAATAATAATGAGAGATAGAGTGATACACATAAATTAGCTTTAGGTTTTGGCTAAAAGAAGCTAAGTATCTAAAGACAAGACTAACTATAACACTTAGGCTTAACTATGAACCAACATGTTATCTCAAGTCTCAACCATGTGTATGCTTAGTTTGTGAAAGGGAATTAAGGGGAATAAAGGGAGATCCAAAGTGGACTGGTAAAAGGAGATTTTAATGAGATGAATTATTTGATAACTGATCATATGGTAAAGAAGGACTGACTAAAGGAAGCAAGGTTTGTATAACCAAGGCATACTAACAATTATCCATGTTTATAGAGATAAGATAACAAATAATCATGAAAATTTTAAAAAAGGAAGTCATAAGAAAATGAACTTGAGAAGAAAAAAAATACAATTATGAAAAATAATCCATAAGAGAACATAATTACATCATAAATAATATAAAGTGTGAAACTGAAGTCACCATGTAAGATAGATAAGAATTTGACACAATGTTAAATGATATAAAAATAGATAAATGTAAAGTTTTAGCACACGTCCAATCCAAATAAAAATGTAAGAACACCATGTATGTGTTCATAGGTACTGATATATTTGGCCATAAACATTATCCATAACATTTGATAAGTCTCTATGAAGTTGAATGTGAAATACATCTAATGTCTCATCGATCTTCAAAGAAAGTTGAGAAAATACTTCATGTCAAATATCCTCAACAAAAAATTTAGGAATGTTTGAAGGATCATGCTGATGAGGTCTATCATGTAAGAGATGCTTAAGAGAATTCATAGTTGTGGATTCTATGGGAGATTAAGGTGTCACTGATGGGGAAGGCACCATCGATGAAGGAAGATAAATGGGTGGAGAAACAATAGGTGGAGAAGGGACCACAAGTGAAAATGGAACCACATGAGGTGGAGTCACTAGGGAAGACAAGAGAGCCTTATTTTGAGAGTGACCCATGGGAGGAAGGGTAAAAGGTGCAAGAATGGTTAGGAGGTGATCCTTAAGATGATACTAAAGTATGATTCAATGATCAATGTGATGTGCGCCACATTAGTACAATAGATAATATACCTCTCTATACTTAGGAAGATACTTAGGTAATAATTTCAAGGGAGGTATAACCTTGTCTGAGGGCTAAAGAGTGGTGGGATGTAAGGTGTTGATATATTATTGTAACTTTTAAAAATGTATGAATGAATAGATATCTATGTTATGGAATCAAAAAATATTCCTATGAGTAATATTGGTAGGTGTACTCATATGAGGAGTAAATACAAAAGTCAAAAAAGACTGGTATTATGAACAATCTCTAGTTTAGTGATCAAAAACTTTATGAATGTGATAATAAGTTTAATCAGCCCATTTGGTGGGTGAAGGAGATAGCTGTGGTAAAGGGAGAAAACCATCACCAAGATAAGGTGGGGTTGGTGGATAAATTGGACAAGGCTCAACTGAAGGAGCAATAGGATTGGAAATAGGAAGACTCAACTAAAATGGGAATACAATCCAAATTAGGATCTATTGAGGGAGGGGTGGGGTCCATAGAAGGCTAAAGAATAGTCTCAAGCATCTCAGGGACAAGTTAGGTAGAGGGGTCTTGGTATTTATCAAAGTGATAGGGACCATTCATATCATGATCCATAAGCATACTCCTACGAGGTTATTTAAAAATTGGAGGTGTGCACACCATCTCTACCCTATGATCAAGAAGAAAAATGCTAAAATTAGGAATGATATAGGATGGAATACTAGAAGATATACTAAAATAATGAAGCAAAGAAGAATGATAATGAATAATCTCAACATCTCAGTCCTAAACTAGACCTCTTAAGAATGGATCATCTAAGGTATAGACATCATCATAATTAGGTGTATAAAGATCAATGGCATAGGTAGGGATGACTTTATCATCTGACGTGGTGTGAAGAATGGAATTGTGAGTCTTAGTTAAAATAATGGGGATGTCATCACAAGGTGGTTGATGAGAATGAGGTTGCAAAGAATTAGGAAGCTGAGAGATGAGATGAGGTGAGAGATCCAAGTTTTAATCTTGAGATTGATCTCATCAGGCTCATTATCATTGAAATCTATGAGGTTAGGAGGTATATTCCCAATGAGTTTGGGGTGACCATTGTAACCTCAGGTAGAATTGATAGGAGAGTTAAACCATTGAGCTTCATAATATGAAATTCTTGGAAAGGGTTCAAGGGTAGGAATATTGAATACACCATGGTCATGGAATTATTTGAAATTTTAAGGGTTAATGTCACCTCAAATCCTATAGATGGATCCATTGTGATGAAATTTGATGCAATAGAAAGTAGAAGAGGAAATTTATATTATGCAATGAGTCCATGGCCTAGAAATAAAAATGTTATAGGAGAGAGGTAAATTGAAGATCATCACCTTCATATGAATGGTAATAGGTGGGACAGTAATGGGGAGCCACACACAACCTAAAGGAGGTATTTTCCTTTATTCATAGCCTTGACATGTGATGTGTGTGGATGTAAGATTACACTCAGAATATCTAAGAGTTTTGATAAAATCAAGAGAGTCAACATAAGTGATGGAACCTTCATCAATCAAAACATGCTTGACTTGAATATCTCCTATTTAGACACTGATAAAAATAGGAGGATCACTCGCATGAATCATAATCTCATTGGGGATCATAAAAGTAATAAGAAATTTGAGGGAAACATAAGTGTCCATTATTTCATCAACATGTATGGATATATCTTTGCACTATTGTAAAATGCTATATTTTAATCCAAATAAGGTGGCTTCACATCCTACTAAGGGAGGATGAGGGATTTTCATTTCAAACAAAATATGCATAAGATGGCTATGATGACATGGATATGTATGCATAAGTTCAATAAATGAGATTTGAGATGGGAGATTATTAAGCTCCGTAATAGGATCCCATTTATCATAACCCATAGTGAGACTATTGGAAAGAGGTGCATAGTGTTTAAGGAGGTCCTCAAAAGGAGGAGCCAAAGTACATGTGAATTTATGATGATAAGAGGAAGAAGGTTTAATTAGAGGATGAGTTTGTCAATTAACTTGAGAGGATGGGGTAGTTGATGTAGGTATGGTTTGAGAATAAGTGTTGATACAAATTTGACTATAATTGGTAATAGGTAAAGAGGTTAGAGGAATGGTATAAATGGTAGAGAAGTGTTATCTAAGGGAGGTATTGGAATTGGTTCATCAAAATATATAAGGTCTTCTTGCCCTAACTTGGTTAAGTGAGTTGGAGAAGAATATTGGCTAACATGAAATGTGTGAGATGATTGAGGTGTGTGGATGTGTTGAGGATCAATGAAAGTAATCACCCTTCACATATTAGTCATATTAACCACATTATCTTTAGGATTTGGGTCAAGAATATTGTCAACATTATTGGTAGAAGGGGTAGGCTTGTCTTATTTATATTAGTGATTTGGAAGAGGATCTCTATAGATAGATAAATGAGCATTAGCCTAGTTCAAATCTTAAGATTTAGTTTGTGTTTCATGGGCTTTGAAAGCAATGTCATAGGCTTGTTAACATTTATGAATGATAGAATCATGGTCAAAATTGGGACCAAGAAGGAAATCCATATCCAAATTACAAATTTGCCTAAAAGTCTTATGAGAATGGCCCCAACTAGTGTGAAACCAAGAAAATTTATTGGGATTATACCAAGATTTCATGGGACAAGTGGGATCAAGTTCTCATGGGAGAGGCCTTGGTAAACATTTTTATAATTAAACAAAGGATAAAGGTTTATGAACATTGATGTTGTTGGCTAAAGATAACTGAGGATTGGTGATGTGGTTAGGAGAGGAAACTTGATCTGAAGTTTGGTTGGGAATAACAACTTGAATAGTATGAATGGTGTCATAAGAGTCAGTGACACCATCATTGGTAGCATGATTATTATTATTATTATTATTATTATTATTAAGTAATATTATAGTACTAATAAAATGTTAGGATGGCTCTAATTTATGAATAAGGAAATATTGACACTTAGCTTGGTCAATAGCCTCCTACAAAGTATGTGGAGGGAGTCTGAACCCGATATTGTAACTTGGGAAAAAGAGCACTTGTAAATAGATGAAAAAGGTTATCATCTACCATATTATGTTTTCATTTATTATACAATGTCTTCCATAATTTAATGAAATCTTATCCAATTTTGGTCTCAAGTTGCATATAATTGATAAAATGGGCCAAGGTATTTTTAGGGAGATCACTAGTTTCAAACTCTTAGACTAGAGCATTAACTAAATATTCTAAACTAGTAATAGAATGAGATTTGAGTTGGTTGTACCAATATAAAGCATCACCTGTAAGGTTTTTTTCTAATAGATTGGTAGCATCAAAGGTATTTAACTTGACCCAATCTTTATATAGATTTCCAAATGTTTTTAAATGAAGAGTAGGATCAGTTGACCTATTGTAAGAAATGCTTGGGGTGATACCTCTTATATCGATATTAGCAGTTTGAGAGGTAAGAGGCTCATTTTGAATATTCTTGATTCTATTATTAAGAAGAGGAGGTTGAGGGATAACATTACCATGGGAATCCTGAAGAGGAGGTGGGGGAACATTTTGATTATGGATGCCCTATGGCATCTGTTGAGGGTGAGTTTGAAGATGGTTAAGATGATTTTGCATTTTCATCATTTGATTTGCATTTAGCTTGAAAATAATTAATTTGATTAAGAATTTTTAATAGGATTTAATGTATTTGATTTACATTATTATTTGAAGTATTAGAGTTAGTAGTAGTGGCTAGAGTACCACTATGGGTGTTAGAAGGAGCTTGAGAAGAATTGTTAGTAAATGAGGCACTAGTGGCATAATTTACTTGTATGGGAAAAGATTCACTAGTAGAGGGGTGAGAAGAAGTAGCACTAGATGCATGATTACCATGGGTAGTAAATGATGCACTAGTGGAATAATTGAGAAGAGTGGGTCTTGGAAGAGGCCCACTAGATGTAGAACCTACCATGTTTTTAGAGATACTAGGCATGGAGGTGGAGGAAATCAAAGAGGAAGAAGTCATGACATGATAAGAGGTCAAAATAGAGGTAAAATGTTGAGAAACAAAGAAGCTAGTATCCATAAATCTATGTGAGAACATGGGAGAAGGTGAATGGGGCTCCTCAACTTGACCACTTATGATGAGATGGTAAATAATAGAAGGATCATTTCCTTGATGTTGAGGAAACTCATTGATGAAGAAGAGAATTTCTAGTGTATACTATATTTTAGGTTAATCTTCAAGTTATAAGAGAGGATTATGAAGTGAAGAAGAATAATGAAAGGTTTCATAATTTGTAGTGTGAGTGGAATATGCTCATTACTTTCATCTATGATACGAGCCGCAAGCTACTTATGGGAGAACCTATTAGGGTTGGTAAGACTCATCATATTTTTTGACTTCAAATTAGTGTTTTATTTAAACAAGAATTTCATGATGAAGGAGAGAGATTAGGTAAGGTAAAGTTGATGTAAAATCAAGGAGATATGAGATTATAAATTTAACTAGGTCAACCTAATACTAAAAATTAGGTAACTAAGCCAATAAGGATACAGAGCTGACCAAGTTGACTTAGTACTATAACTTGAGACAAAGGCTAGTCTAATAAGGATACAAAGACAACTAGGTTGACTTAGTAGTATAACCTAATAGGAAAAAAATGAGTACTAGGTCGACCAGGTTGACTTAGTACTATAATAAGGGGAAAAGATAGTCTATAAGAGACTATGTCAAACAAAATGACAATGTATTGAAAATAGGGAAAATTTTTGCAATATAATTTAAATCAAGAAATGGAAGTAAACACACAATCAATTGGGTCAATGAGAATGATCCAATTAAGGCATACAACACAAAACTTTACACCAATGCTAACTAATACAAGTTTTTATAATACAACATATAATGAGTAGAGAGCAAGCAGTCAACTAAAAATAAAGTGCTAACTAAGTGGTCATCTTTAATGTTGTTAGATTATTATAAAGTGTTATTTTAAGTGTGATAAGGAAGTTGGCTTAAATTATGGAATAATAAATAAATCTATAGATGGTTTTAGGATGTTTACACTGAATGGAATCTGTGTTGGCAATGGTACTAGTTTGGTATTAGGGTGTACCCCCTCAGTTCACAATATTTTAGTGATAAGGGTGTTATGTGCTTTACCAATATATACCATTAACCTCATGTTTATACTTGGCTTAAAAAACAAGTCAACTTCCCCCTTGGTGATAAAATCCAAGTAGGTAAGCTTTGGGTAGACAAATATTTAAATGCATTTTGAAATTATGTGATTTGGTAATATGTGCAAGAAATATAAAAATAGTGAAACTAAATGATATATTAAAAAACCACCTAATATGATTGTGTGATATGTTCTAAGCATGGAAATAACTGAAAGTGAAAGTGTGAATTAATTACTAGCATATAGTTGTTAACTCCTAATTTAAGCATAGTATAGAGTTAGTTTAGATGATCATATATGTAAACATTAAAAAATAGAGTCAATAGGGTTAATAATATACTATAGAATTAGGAGTCCTTAAAAACTAGGTCAACCTATTCTTTCAGACAGACTATAGAACTAGGTCAATTAGGTCGACCTAGTTTGCTATAAGAGTGTAGTTTTGAAGATTGCAAACTTTATAAAATATAACTATAAGGAAGAACTAGATTGAAAGAGAGATAAAAAAAAGGAACCTTGGTGGGTTGGAAGATGATGAGGACTATGAAATTTTTGTTGAAGTGTCTTGAATGTTTGTTTCAAGTTCTGCCAATTGTGTCGACTAGGTTGATCTAGTTTTGCAATTCCCTATTTGCTGAAGCCTATTAAGATGACTGAGTCATCTTGGTCAACCTGGTTTATTGTCTAGAATTTGACTATGATACTAAGTTTACCTACATGACTTAGTTTACTATTTTTGAGCTGAATAAGAGACTAATTCAACCTTTTTGACATAATTTTAGACACTATAAAACTATACACAATGGTTCTAGATGTAGACACTACAAAACCACACACAATGGTTCTAAATTTAGACACTAAAAAATTGCACATAATGGTTCTAAATGTCAAAACACACCTAGATCAAACCATTACCCAACCTCTAACCATGACCTTGAGTTAGTTTAGCTAACTATATAAACCCAACTCATTAACCTACCTTTTTACCCCACTTAACCTTCAACCCTCAACCACTAATAGTCACCTTGATCATTGACAGTCACTCTAACCATTGATGATCAGGTCCATACCACTTGAACACTCAAACTCAGTCTATGTATGAATCCAAACACATCATAATTTAATTCATGAAATGAGCTAACACATTAATAATTAAATTTGTGTAATGAGTTTCACCCCTCCTAGAACCTACACCTCCATATCATTTGCCTATAAAAGAGAGGAATAAGAGGTAAAAAAAGAGGGATTCAACCAGTAGTCATTAGGAGCTTCTAGCATCAAGAAATTATTTACAGGTCTTCCCTCCATCAATTCAGTGACTATGATAGAGACCTGAACCTCTAGCAAAATTATTCCTTAGGTAAAGTATCGTTACTCTACCAAAATCACTTTGGATCAGCTACTAACTATCAAACAACTAAATAAGTACATTTTTGGTTTTCAAGTTTTGATTACTTTGTTTTTGACCTAGACCCCTCTACATCATATCTTTTGACCTCCCATCCCTAATCAAACCTTTAACAATATGCTACCTGATCACTGATCTCATCAACCCAAGATTTCTATAACACTTTTTAAAACCCACAACAACCATTGATGGTCACCCTGACCACTGATGGTTACCTTAAACCTTTGATGGTCACCCAACCATCGATGGTCACCTTAATTACTACCAGTCATCCCAAACATCAATGGTCACTTTTTTAGGAAATAACAATCAACTATTTCCATCTACTTACCCTCAACCAAGTTCCACTTTTTACCTTTTTGACTATTCACAGAGACACCACCTATTTTTAAAACCTAACTTGACCTATTTAACATTAGTATTAACCCATTATTTTCTATAATTAGCCTATTTTATTTATCAAGCATTTATTTCTTCTTAAATTCTCTTTCAGTCTTTTTTATCATTTGATGCAAGTATTTCATCTTTATTTCCTTCAACTTACCTATTCTAGAAGAGTGGATTGAAAGCCTCCTACTAAGCTCACACTTCTTGAATCTAGCTCATTATTCATCTAATAACCCCTTTGCTTTATTATTTTCTTATCTAGAGGTCATTATTCCCAAGACAAAGAGGATCTCTTTAAAATCATCTAGATCACACGTGCATAAATAAATTAGTTATTATACCATACCCATGTTTAGTTTCTTACTTCTTTAACTAGAAAATAAACTAAAATTGAGAGAAATAATAGTCTACAATCTAGAACTGAATGAGAGTATTGTGTTGACCCATTCGATCCAATAACTTATATCTAATGAAGACCTACATAAAAATAACATAGTCATTTTTATGTGACTGTGTTAAACCAATGTACAAAGTTAGAAACTATACCATCCCAGTTGACCTATTATCATAAATATAGAAAAATAATAAAATGATATAAATGAAAAGCATGAAAAAACCTACAAGGGTTATATTCACATTAGGTTCACTAGAATGTATGCAATCAAAAATACATTAGATCCATAAATCAATCTTAGCTCAGAGAAGATAGATCCTACTTACACTTTTGATTGGAAATACATTATATAATTGGTAACATGACCAATATGGATCTTCTAAACCCAATTAGAAGATATCTCACCATAATAATATCACTAGGGAGGGTTTCAAAGCCTCCAATCAAGTAAAACTACACAATAACCCTAACTAGATCCTATGTTTTCATATTCACTATACTAATAACAAGTAAAGCAAATAAATATAATCTAGTGCTCACCAAAGCTTGTGGCACAAAGTGGGGGTAATAAAAAAAATAAACATGCATAAAAGACATATAATCATGCTAATGTATACAGAATCCTATTGCATGGAAGAAAAGTATAAATTCATATCTATTTACTCTTACAAAGGAGGAAAAATTTTAGGAATACTTACCTTTGAAGATGAACCTACTGAGCCTCAATATCTCTCTTAGCTAAGGTGCTTCACAAGGATAAACCAGTTATAGGCTACACAACTTATTAATACATCCAAAAGACTTATCCACAAGACAAGATCTGTATCTCCAAAAAAAGTATGAAACCCTATGCTTGCTCCTCAAGTAAAATGGTGGATAAGTAGATGTGAAATATATCTTACTACTTATCTTCTCTAAATAATGGAAAAATCATTGTGTATATATAGGTAGATTTAACCCTAAACCCTTCCAAAAATTTTGGCTAACAGAGTTGACCCAGTTGACCTAGTATCATTATTGACAAAAACTCACTAGGTCATGAACTAGGTCATCTAAAAGCTGACCTATACCCTAAATAAAGTTTTCCAATAAGAGTACAAGGTTGACATAACAAACATAATCATATAAACTATCAAAATAGGTTTTAGGTTAGGAAAATGGGTATTGAAAGTGGTAAAAGACTGGAGGAGTGTGCAAAAGAGAAGGCCAAGCTTAGGGGAATGGTTTGTAGGAGATAAGTGTGTAGATAGAAAGTGGAAAAAATAAAAAAATATTATGAAGCACAAATAGTCTACCCACCCATTTATCAATGCACCCCTTAGGGCATGCACTCATAGAGATTGAGACTTGATGGGTTCCTACAAGATTAAATAAACATTAGTAATTGATAAAAGTTTGAAAATATTATGTGTATACACCAACCATGCCACTAAGGGAATCCTCCTGGGCCCATTTTTTTCATTTCTACATTATTTGAAAATTTGTTATTTCTTTTAGTTGTAACTCCCTTTCAAATAGGAGAAAATTTTGACACCTTAATTCTACCACCCTAATTCTATCATCAATGCATTCTAACTAACTCGCACTAACACCACCACATTAATTAATTACATCATGTTATTTATTAACCCCATGTAATCCCACTACATCACTCCATGAATAATTTATCTAATTAATCATTATTATTTATTTATTTAATTATAAACTAACTCTATACACACATAACTAATAAAAATAAATAAATAATCTCATCCATGTCAAACTCCATGTCATCACCCCATGTTGAATCCTCATTCAAATCAATACTATCCACTCACCAATCCATACAATTCATTAAGTTCTTGATTTATGATTTCACATCCAAAAAAGTAAATAAATCAAATAAATCACGTAAATAAAAAATCAATCAAATCAATTTTAAAGAAAATCAAAGCATGAAAGCCTTAGATCAAGTGATTTAATATCATCCATTTAAACTCAAAGTTTCTAAATAAATCAAGTTAATCTCAACCATTCATCCTCATATACTAAAATATATAAATTCACACTTAATCCTTAATTCTCACATATGGAAAAAAATGGAAACTCTCTATCATCTTGGCAATCACACAATCATTATTCAGAGGTACATGCTGCTAGAATCTTGCACTATCCTTTAGGCAACTAAAATCCATCAAATAATGAGAAAATCCATTCAATAAGGGGGATATTCACTTGGTAAGTGTATGTATTATTTTCCTATATACTTGCTCAATATGAGGTTGTGTTTGATTTATAAGTATTAAATAATTTGTTGTTGTTTCTTTCAAGCTCTAAATTGCATGTATACATTGATAATGAATAAGCATTTTACATTGTATGTTTACTCTATAATAATTTGATCTAGAGGAAGAATAGATGCAAATTGAACATGATATCTATTGTATAATGTTTTGATATCACAAGGAGGTTATGACATATTTTGTAACTAAAAAATGAGTTGTGATAGCATCTCACTTGGCTTACTCTTCATGGGTGAGAGTAAAGGAAAAAATTGAAGAGCATCACTGTTGAGAGGAAGAAGCATTAACAAATCCATAATCATTAAGAAAATATTGGGGAATCGAATCTACTAATAGAATATCATCATCATGAGACAACCATTAGTGGACACCTTTGAAGAATCATAGGGTAAACACAATACTAATCAATTATAGCTAGAAACAAAGGTTAGGATAACCAAATTAATGATAGATAATTAAATCCATCTCTTTTATAGGAGGAGAATGAGGGCATCATCTCTTTCATTGGAAGATGAATATGCAACTATACATATGGAAATAAACATGATAACCTTTGTGTACTTGAATTCTTGAGCTTTGGCCAAGACAATATATGAAAAGATGATGTGGTGGGTGGTTTATTAGTTCAGTTAATTGGGTCAGTTTGGTTGAAGAATTTAGATTTGAAGAGTTAGAAGGTTAGTTGGTTAGGATGAGCTACTGACACGAGTTTTGGAGTAATAGATCATAATGAATGTTTGTGTCTATATAAAAATATTATTGTTGAATTAAATTTCTTGTTTAGGGTAGTAAATTGAGATATGGTAGTGTTTCAAGAATATCTAGAGTTGAAAAGGACAAGGTAGCAAAGCTCTTAGTCTACATTAGGCTCTAGGAATCAAGAAAATTTAGGTTGGAGGATTCTAGGAATCTCACTTACTCTAATGGATTGGACTTGACTTTAAAATATCATCTATGAAATGAATTAAGTATGATGAGGATAAAAAGGATAAATCAAAAGGATTCAAATTTGTAAGTTGTGAGCTTGGTGGCCTAAAAGATAGATTTTCCTTACTAGTTGGATTTATGTTAGTCAAGTTTACTTGTTAACACTATATAATTGACTGATGATAAGGTTATGAAGAGGAGTAGATTGGAATAATTCTAGTCTAAGCTTGAAGTCTTTGTCACTTTGAATGTTGATTATTGATATAGAAGTTAACACTCTATGAAACATTCTTACTATGTGCAAATGAGTTTGTTAAGGAAGTATCATTCAAGAGTGAGGTAAACATTTATTTTAAAGTTTAAAAATAATTTTTAAATTTATTTATGTTTATTTTTTTTGAGCATATAGCTGATTTCATTTTTTTTAGTCAAATATGTACTTTCTAATTTTGAAGTCAAGTGTTTTTTTTACAATGTCTTGTTGGGCTTGTTTTCATTTTAACAAGAATTTTTGAAATGAAAATTAAACTAAGTTATTTCTATAAATTAAAATAATAAAATAAAATAAAATAAAGTAACATATTTTCTTTTTTTTTTTTCTTGGAATATTTATGCATGAAATTCTAAAAAAATCAAATTTAAACTAAACGATGCAATTGTTGATTTTATTCATTTTCCAATTAAAAGAATGCACAGATTTATCTATGGTTGATAAAATGAATATTTTTTGGGTGTTTTGATATAAATGAAATGAGAATTTAATGTATGCTTTATTACTTTAAAATTCAAATTAAACTAAACTTATAGTTCAGATTTTGTATATGTATAATGCAATTTCTAAATTCTAAGATCTAGTTTGTGCATGCAATGACTAAATGCAAATATTTAATTTTTTATTATTATGAATATTTTACACAATTAAATTTGATGTGAAATTATATGAATTATTATTTGGGTGTTGATATATGTTTTAACGACTTTTCCTAACATGCAAAGAGATAAAACAATTCTAAATGCAAGTTTTCTTTTTGGGTTTTTCTAGTTTTATATGCAAGGTACTTGCTTGTGTTGAGTGTGAGATTCATATGTGGAAAAATAATAAATTGAAAATTGTTTTTGGATATAACTAAACTAAATTTTTACCTATATATTTTTTATCTAGCATACAAGATAATGTTCCTTTAGATCTACTATGGTTGTTTGCAACTATAATGATTAAAACAACTTTTCAATGTAGAAATAAGAGAGAGATGAATTATTTTTAGATTTTTTATATATAATTTTTTTGAATGAAAACTAATATTTTAAAATAAATAAATTTTAATATAATGAAAAAAATTATTAACAAAATAAATAAAAAATATAAATCCTCCAACCCAACCAAAGCAGAGAATAGATGGAAAAGATGAGATTGGTGGAATTAGTTAATCTTCAAGATACCATATCTCTATGTATTACTCATTAAATGACTTAGTAACTCTCTAAAAAGATAAAACACAAAGGGGATAAAACCACAATCACAAACTGAAGAAATAAAAAATAGAAAAGTGGTTGGTTATTCATGAACAATAGATTATTATGTTTCAAGATCATCAATTTCTTCTTCTAATTTGTGTGGGTAACATGAAGATTACTATGAAACTTTGGCTGATTGAGATGGAAAAATGTGGATTTTTAAAATATGCATACTCAAATCATAATGTAATTTCAAATCTAAAATTAAATTAAAAATGAGGTGCTTGTAAAGAAGAAGAAGAGGTTACATGTAGGAGTTAACTAAATCTTGACTAAAATCTTGTTGGAGTTAACTTGAAGGTAGTTAAAATTAACTTAAATATGATCAAGAGTGTACCAGGTCATTAAAAAGGTAAGTACAAGATAAAATTATAAAAACATAATAAAAATCATGGAAAACATGTCAAAATGCATGTCTTAAGAGTCAATTTAAAATCAAATGCAATAGTGGCAAAACCATAACTCTATGTAGGTCACAATTACATAACAAATGCAATGGTTAGTGAAAACATTAATACAATCATGTAATTATTGAGGTAGTTTATGAAACCACATAAATAGTGGTTTGAATCTTCAAGGGAGTTGCATTAATGTCCTAGTATTTTTGCAACCACCACGAAAAATTTTCCATGCCATGGGAAGCTTTAGAACAAGGAGAAAAACTTATAAAAATGAAGATTTGAAAATTCAAAAAGGTTTTAAAATAATTCAAAAGGTATAAAAGGGGGAGAGGACCAGGTATGAGCATGTTTTATTTAAGGATACCCTTACATCATCATCATATTTTATGAAATGTTGCACCATGAAAAATTTGGGTGCATATAATAATATCATAGAAAGAGTATTGAAGGATTCTACAAGTAAAGCATCATAGATGAATGATCAAATTCAAAGTCAATAAAAGAGTGCAATTGAAGAATTCCATCAAGAATACATGAATGGATTATGTAGTGGAGACATGGTGAGTTCATGCACAAATACAATCCAAATGTTGTAGTAGAGGTTGGAAATCAATTCATATATTTCACTGGATGAGAAAAATCAAACACCATCTCTTTCATAAGAGGAGAAGGAGGTTAAAATATGCAATTTTGGGTATGTTCTCTTATGGGTATACACAACATTTTCTTGAGTTTATCTAAGGGGGAGATGAGTAAATATGTTTGGTAGTGAACATTATAGAGAAATTACAACAAAGGCTCAAGTAAATTGGCAGGTTGGGGTAAAGGCCAAACACCAACAACTTCACAAAAGCTCAAAAGAAATAGATTGAAATATATTTCTTTATCTCATATGTAAGTAAGATTTTGTGGGACCAAAATCCACCAAAAAATGGGTGGTATGATCCATAATTATCCATATAAGTCTTTAATAAACTCCAAAATAATCTATGTCCTGGTTCACAAATTAAGGAATGTTGAGTGGAAAGGTTGTACATTTTGATACCTAACTAGGCATTATTTATTTCATGAAGGTAAAACATGTAGTATTCTTCATAAAAATTAAAATGTGATTACATATTTTTATTCCTATTAAAAATTTATAGACTTAATAAAAATGGCATGTGATTTAAAAATCATATGAAAAAGATATGGCCTTGAAAGTTTAAGGACATTCTTGCATGAAGAAACTACCGGTTTGCATAAAGTGGTAGTTTTACAACCACCAAGGTGGTTTTGTCATCTTATGGGAAATTTTGAATTTGTTAATTGAAGAATCAGAGAAGACCAATCAATTTTCTCATTCCCAGGCATTTCAGAGGCTTGGGTCTTCGAAACAACATCTTTAGAAGTACAAATGAAGGGCTACCAATTATTTTTCATCCCTAGGCATTTCAAAGGATTGGGTCTTCAAAACAACATCTAAAAAAGTGAAAAATAAGGTTTATATATAGAGGGAAATGAAAATAATGATTATGGATCATGATCTATAAGAGTGGAGGAGGATGAATGCATAAGATAGGAGTAACGAGTAGTGAGTTATTAGTATAACAATAACTATTCTATGTTTCTTGTAATTTTTATATCACAATATCAAAAAGATAGGAGATAATAGAGAGAGGATTTTTATTCTCTATGAGATGTTTGAATTGATTTGTTTCATTGAGGATGAAAGAGGAAGATGTGCACTTTTCACTTCAAGTTGGTTTTTCCCACATTGGGGTTTCTAGGTTTAAACCTTCATATTGTGTGTTGTTTCCTTTCTTTTTTAGTTTTGAATGGTTTTTCAGGTAATGTAATATTTCTAATGAACATTCTATCACTCTAACACACTATTAAAATTATTATTTTGAAGCAAGTTCAAAGAAGAATGGTAGTATGTGATTCTATGAACTCTATAAGTATTCAATCTTAGGAGTTTACATATCAACAATGTAAAATTATTGCATCTAATGAAAATTTGTGTAATAATTTGATGCATAAGTTTTTTTTTATCTACTATTTTCCTATGGTTAAAGTTATCTTGTACAAAATTTAGCTAAAAAATTATGTGCCCATGATTCAAAAAGTTATTATAAATTAAAATTAGCCAAATGAGATGTGTGTGTGTGTGTGTGTGTGTGTGTGTGTGTGTGTGTGTGTGTGTGTGTGTGTGTGTGTGTGTGTGTGTGTGTGTGTGTGTGTGTGTGTGTGTGTGTGTGTGTGTGTGTGAAAAACACAAGTAGTTCATATTCAAAACTAGCCATGAGTTCAACCCCAAATAAGCTAAATAATAGATAAAATATCTAACATCAACAATCAGCCTAGGTGTGTTCTTAGTAGTTGTGAGTTGAGAATGATGGCCATGTTCCATGGGAAAAGAGGATTTCCATCTTTCATTCATATATAAAATGGAGACTAGGACTAATTTATTTTCAAGTGTCTTATCTACTTCAATATCCAAGGGAGATATGACTATATGTACAATTATGTTCTCTTGATATTATTTTTTATCTTGATTAATGTTTTTAGGACACTTTGAAATTAATTATAATTCATAAATTTGGTAACATCGGTCATAATTTGATCAAAGTATGGACCATTATAAACTAAACCTTTATGTCCAACGCCTAATTTGATAGTTTTTTTAATTTTTGAGTTGTAAGGAAATTGAATCTCATATTTCTAGGACATTTTGTAAAAAACACAATATTATAGTCTGATGATAATAATATTTGAAACTCATAATTCCATGACAAATCTAACAGCAAATGAAAACATCTCATGATTAAAACCATTGGTAAATTTTTATAATCAATTGAGATTTAGGAAGATGTTGTTCATTCAACAAAAGGCAAATGCTAGAGACAAAATATTGTACATTACCAAGTCCATGAAAATATTTTCCTTAAATGTTTAATAGTTATGCATGCAAAATTAATTTCAAGTATATATTTTCAAGATATTAATTGAGAAACTTCCTTCCTAAGTACTAAGATAACTATTTCTTACAAGTGGCAAATTACTCTTGATTAATTATTCCTAGGATAGAAAATGAATGTTCATGCCTCCAATTTTCATTTTAATCATGATAGGTAGGGACATAAATATTGATAGAGATAAACATGGTAGAGTAACTTGTGATCCACATGGTAATAAACCCTCAATCTAATGTTTATGTCAAAAACGAGCCATTTGCAATGACATTCAATATTACCAATTAAAACATGCAATTGAACATGTAATATTTTTCTTCTAAAATAATTACAACTTATAAAGATATTAAAATTTACTAATATAGGAGTCCACATTAAACTAGTATACTAAATAATTTTGAATACACCAAATTTGTTTCCTTTAAAAGGAATTCAATAAAATCACTAAAATATTTGTTTATTATTAAAAAAATCTTAAGTTGCATTAATCTACATTTTTAAGAAACTTTCCATAAAGATATCTTTAAGTTTTACTATTTTTTCTTTATGGTATTTTAGGATTGCTTAAATTGAGCATTTTACTCATTGTAACAAGATATTCTTTTGAAAACATGGAAGTTCCAAAAATTAGAAAAAAAATATTAGAAAAGAATTCAAATTATAGCCAATTCATAAAATTCCAAGAAGAGAATGTAGATGGAAGACATTGCATTTGATGTTGAAATTATTTGTTGTATGTTCATAAATGTCTAAATTTGATTCTTGATATTGACACATAATTAAATATAAAGAAATATTATATATTATTGTAACCCTAAGAGAATAATAAAATCACAGATTGAGTTATATTTTTTATGTTCACTACCATGTCGCATATATTTGATTAATCTTTGTTTTTATTGACCCAATAATAGTGTTAGTATAATATCATCTTTATCATTTTTTTTCAACTATAACTAGACAATCCTATGTTAAACATATGATGAAAAATGTGTCAAACTTTAAATACCATTTTTTTAATTTTAAATATAGAGGGGAATCAAGGAAAGTTTGACAAAGGCTACTCACTATAAGTAAAAACTCATTTAAAAACATGAAAGTTCCCAAAGTTTATAAAGTTCACTAAAAAAAATCACATTATAACCAATGCTTCTAAGAAGAGATTACCATTGGTTAACATTTATTTGATATTAAAATTATATAATGTATGTTTATTTCCATCTAAATTTGGCCCTTAGAAATGGTATGCCTTTAAGTATGAAGAAATGAAACATGTTATTATAACCTAGAGAGAATAATATAACCATATATTAAGTTAAATTTTAGTGTTTACTATCATTCTAGATCTTTTTAATTATACTTTATTTTCCTTAACCCAATAATAATGATAGTGTGATATAGTATTCTTCATTACTTATCGTCAATTGTGATTGATCAAAATTATGTAAAAATATATTATGGAAAAAGTATCAAAACTTTGATTATATTTATTCATAGTGCCAAATTTAGAGGAATATTAAGGAAATCTTAAAAAAGGTTATGCTAATGAGTATGTTCCATAGTATTCACTACATCGGTTGTTGCTTGCATCAAATGATAGTTATTTAGTATGTCATAAAGTGATGTCAACCAACTTCATACATTTCCAAAACACAATATAGGATTATCAATTTATTCACTTTACATTCTTGCACATGTACAATTATAAATATTTTTTTACCACAGAGGGATCATGATCGATATAAATCATTAAGTTAGAGACCATCCCAAAATTTTACACTCATCTATCATCATATGTCTAAATAAATGTATCCTTTTCAACTTTCTGACCTTTGATTCTTTTTTAAATATATAAATATATAATTCAGAGAAAGATCCAGCTTCAAACAAAATATGCACCTAAAATATATAAAATTTATCTCTTAATTATCTTTAGATGCCTTGATTTTTATGATTTTTATGTTCTTATTAATATTTTAAATCATCTCTATGAATAAATAAATTTAATTTTCATTGAAGAAGATACGAAATAAAATTAAATCTAGTGTACTGTATGAATTTATTCATGTTTTTTAATTCCTAGCTAATTTTTACAACCAGGATGGATGGATTTATGGCTCAATTAAGAAGACATTTTGATAGGGTTTAAAATCCATTATCATGGATGTCTATCTATTTATTTATTCATCCATAATTAGTATTCAAAGGTTTTGCTCCTATTAATCTTTCTTATCATCTCCACCAATAAAAAATTTGAATTTTCATTAAGGAATTTTAACAAATAGTTCACAACATTTAAAAAATGAAATTAAAATTACTTACATTTATATATAAATAATGCCATATGGAAATTAAAAAAGGAAATAACTTTAATTCATAGAGGTTTTACAAATATATGGAAATAGTTCATACCAAAATAATTACAAACCTTCACTTTCCTTTATGATCCCTACACTCCAAAAGATAAAATCCGATAATTTGAGTCAGTAATTTTATTAAAACAAGCACTCCATATCCATCATAACAATACTCACTAAATTAGCAATAAAAATAAAATAAGGGAATTCTTTGAGGCATTTTTAAAATAGTTCACATCCTACTTAACTCTGTTTTACTCAATTCCTAGAAATATGGCATATCCTTGTAAACCCTCTAGTTTGGAAAGTTATTATTGTCAGTGTTATTAATCAAAGCAGAGATCAATTTCAATGGAAATAACCTCCTCATTAATAAAACACTAGCAATCAAAAGAATGAAGCAAACCTTTACCATACTCCAACTGAAATCAAAGTAAGTTTTAATAAACTTTGTCAATATGTTATAAATTCTTCAAAATCAGAGATAGAATGTGTAAATATATTGCTTAAAATGACTCATATTATAACTAAATTGAAGTTGTGCACAAATAATTTTCAAATTCCCCTAAATTTATATAATTTTTTATAAACACTCTAATTGTATAAGCCCTACTATGCATCTTACCAATAAATTGAAAATAATACATTACATCGAATTAAAATAACCCTCTAAAAAAATAGACTAGTCTAAGTTACTAAGGTCTAAGAATATTGTGAATAAACAAAATAACTCTGAAATTCTTCTAAATTAGAGATGAAAATTATAAATCTCTTCTTAAACTAAATCACTTTTAGTTAGGTAGTAATAATATTCAAAGTTTCAATAATTTTTACTAATTTTTAGAAGTAAAATTTTTACTCATAATCTTACTATTACCTCAATTTAAATGACCTAAATATTTGGAAAAGTAAAGCTTTCATATCCCAGTTATAATCAATTTCACACAAAAGGGAAACTCTGACTTTGTCAACTACAAAATTCAAAATGTCATCCTAGAAAAACCACTCATATAACAAAAATGGAAGCAAAATAAAAATAAAAAGCTAAAACAATGACAAAATTCAATTGAATTAAACATTTTTCTACATAAATTCTCATTAGCAAAAACTTATGGGATCTCAATTGAAATGGCTGAAATATTTATGAAAATGAGCTTAAAACACTAAATTTTTTGATCTAGAACCTCGAACATTAAATTTGAATTGCATAGACAAAAAAATCAAAATGACACAAAAATACGCATAGGATAATCAAAATCCATGGGAAAAAACTAAAAGTATGAGAAAAATCTACTGAGATAATTTTCTTTTATTCCTTTTCATGTATGTGCTTGTTAGATTTTAGGTGTGCTTTTGTATATACAAAGTTAAATTACTTAGACATACAGATGATTTGATTACAATAATTAATATGAACAAATCACATATTTTTTTGGAGAAAAATACAAATTATAAAAAACATAAAACCTCCCTTGTGGGTATTTTACATTAGAAATTCATGTCTATTTTGGATAACATGCATGTATTTGTTCATAGAAACTACATATATACAATGCATATACCCTACTTATAATACATTTAAATGAAAAAATATAAGATCATAAAATAAGAATTTATTACTAATAAAAACTTGCATGTTGCACACATTTATAATGTGAAAATGGCCATAATGGAGGAATATAATGAAAAATTTTCCTTCTCAATTTTATTCAAAAACATATGAGCATGTATTTATTAGGAAGGTACATGCTTTGGTCACAACATAGATATCAAATATATCCATCTAATAATTAAATTTAACAAAAAACACAAATTATAAAAAAATTGAAAACCAATGTTATATGTATTATCTAAGCATGAATCCATGTCTATTTTGAGAAACACACATGAATTTGATCGTAGATATAACATACGTACAATGAATATATTTAACTTATATCACATTTAAATCAAAAAATACATCTACACAAAATAAGTATTCATTACAAATGATATCCTACATGTTACACCCATTCACAACTTGAATATAGCCATAAGGGAGGAACAAAATATAGTGGCAATGATATTGTTTATGTCCAAGATCTCTAGATTTTTTGAGGCACATTAAAACCACAAAAATTTCCTATCTAGACCCATTGAATGAAAGGCAACAAAAGTATTAAATGCGAGCCCATTTAACAAAATTCATTTTTGGTCATTCAGCTTTTTTTTAAATCTTTCACTCAAATTATAGTTAGGGATAAAAACTCCATGAACATATTCTACTTGGTAAAAAAAAATCCCTATTTTTACTAATTGAAAATTCTCATTTATTTTCACTAATGAAAAGAGAGTTTTTCTGAAAAATTGAGAAAAAAAAATATTTTTCAAAAACTTAATGCCAAATATAGGAAATAATAAGTGGCATGATATAATTAGACGTGTAAAAATCATATTACCTACTTGATAGGATAATAATGAACCCAATAGATAAAAATGGAATCTAATACAATGAAATAAATTAAATTTAAAATTAATTTATTCCACATAAACAAGATTTAAATCTGACGGTCGTATAAGCATGTTCAAGCTTTTTAACCACAAAATACCATGAAGATTTTTTTTTAAAGTTTCATGGGATGAAAGCAGGAAATCTAGGTGGACTATTAGATACATTATGAATTATTCTTTTAAATATATATAAAATCCTAAAAAAAATGAACTATTAGGTTTAAGTAAAATGTAAATGATTCTAAAATATTATGGTAAATATATATTTAGTCATTTCATTATTTACGAATAATTAATATTAGAAAACATTGATATATCCATTATTAATCAAATAATAATAATACAATGATGGTTAGAATAATAAAGTGGTCAATTGGTATGTACAACCCAAAATCCATGTTAATAAGAAGACAAGGCTCAAAATGAAAAAATTGCCGGCTATGCACAATAACTTAAAGTCCATAAGATCACATCAAAAAATACACAAACACGTATCATTAGGCACAGGTTGTAGCCCAAAAATATGGTGGATGTATATTATCCTTGGGAGGATAGGTGCTTCAAGTGGAAGGCTCAACTAAAAGAGGATTAGGCATCACCAAATAATCCTTAGTATCATAGGGGACCAATGAAACAATGATTCCCAAAATAGAAGGTGATTGAACATAACTACTAATCATACCACCCCATACATAGGTTATATCCATTATGAATGAAAAATTATGGATTTCCCACATAGTGACAAGAAAATCCAACTTCCCCTATCCCCCACACTAAGGAAGAGTGGAGAAGTGGCTACCATTGTGAGAATGACCAGGCATTGAAGTGGCTACTATTGTGAGAGTGACCAGGCATTGAAATGGTCTATAAACTCTGATAAGTGTTGAAACTCAATCACCACCTTATTAACCTAAGTTTAGATCTATATAAGAGTAGAAGAGATAATGATCACTTTGTTATAAATAAAACACTTTAAATATAGTTGTTCATTGTTAAAAATAGTTGAATTCCTAAATTTTCATAGTTTTAATAAAATTATGGATATGAAGAAGTTTCATATAAAATCAATATATGCCATCCAATGAGATTTATCCCCAAAAAAACACCACACACCAAGAGAAGGGTTGTTGGAGGAAAGGTTAGAAAAGGGTATGGATTCATTACTAATAAGATTGAGCTCTTGGACACATCCAAAAGATATGTTTGAAGGACTTAGGTCTAGAGTAGGCTAGACATCTGGGTTGAGAAAATTCAAGGGATAAGAGTGATGTGGGAACTTATCTTACAGAGACCATAAATTTTATTCCAAGAACATGATTTAGTCCATTTTTATGCAAAGGTCTTAAAGAGATCCATGGTGCCATAAATACTTTATCCTGTTATGGGGTTTAACATTTTTCTAGGGCTGAATTTGACCATCTAAGTGTCAAAATTTGTATTTTAATAATTTTCAAATAATTTTAGAATTTTTATAATTTGATATTTTTGTAACCAGGGTGAATTCAAGTTGTAAGTCACCCTTTGGTTTATTTTAGGCATGCATAAAATAAAGGATAATTAATTATGTCCATAGGAGCTTGTATCAAAATTTTCTAAAAATAGGATGATAAATCTAATTTCAAGGTTAAAGACAATTATTTATTAGTTGAGACAATTAATGAGAATTATAATTGATTTTTGTATTCATTTTTTTTTGGTCCTATTGGGATTTTGTTGTGATTTTCCTAGTTTCATCAAAGAGGAACTCCCTAATAAGAAGGCCTTGATATACCGTACACCAAATAACATGTGTGAACTTAGGCTTAATATTGACATTCCAAATTTTGTTAAACCTGGTGAGCCAAGTCCTAGGTGAAGAACTTAAATTACAATGCCTATTTAGCTTATCTATATCATAAGAGAATGGGATCATGGTTTGATAAATTAGACCAAGAGACTAATTTAAAAACTAAGTATCAAATTTTTATCTCTATTACTTCCACCATGCACATGGAGGTTTTAATACCATCTTGTCTAATATGACATTATGGATTAAATCTTGCATATGTAAAATGAAAGGTAATTCTATATTAGTTAACTTGTATTTTTCCTTTATTAGATGCCAAAGGAGATAATCTTGAGAGAAATCCATATCCTTAATTGTGTGAATTCCTTCATAAAAAAAGATACAACTTTTATACCTAACATTTTTGATAAATTAATACTAATATTAGTTATAATAGGGGACCACCTAATAAGACTGGTATTAGTCATAATAGGGGAGCACCAGATATTATGGTAATTAAAGGAAATACCACTATGATATCCATCTCTAACCCATTTTTGAAAAGGCTTGATAGCTTTAAAATATTTCCAAATTATCTTTTATATAAAATAACCTTCTATCCTAATAAGGGCATATGTATTCAACTTAGTATACAAACCATTATTTTTCTAACTACTTTTTCCATGGGGTGCACTTTTAGAAATGCAATGCCTTAGAAGGATTTTCCAAGCTTCATTACCTTATATTTGTCTAACCACCCATTTAACACAAAGGGAAATACTTTGTCTATAGACATCAATGATGACCATTCCTCCTTCATCATGAGGAAGGAAGCATATGTCCCAATCAACCCTGTGATAGCCTCTAGTTTGCTTAGCATTAGTCCAAATAAAGTATTTAATAACCTTTGTTAGTTTTTTATATGAGGCTTTGGAAGGGACCTAATGTGAGGATTAGTAAACATGAGTGGTAGCAAATATTTTGGTACAAACCTAAACCTATTGACTAAAGAGAGAGGTTTGAAAATCTAATATGAAACCTTATTTTTGACTCTATTAATAACATACTATTGTAGATCTAAAAGAGAGTTATCAAAAGCAAACAGAAAACCAAGGAATTTAAATATATATTTTTGTATCCACCTCCACTGATAGTGATGGATCCAATCTAACAAAGGCATCATGCTTTATCTATAACAATAGGTTTTAGCCCAGTACAAATTATAAATTGAGGTTGTGCAAAAAATATCAAGGCATTGAATCACCTCTTTAAATGAATCTTATTGTTCATCAAAAGTGAGGAAGGTATTATTTTCAAAATTAACATTGATGATCTAAGAGGAGAAATCATGATCAATAATGCCCTTGATAAGTCCTCAATCTACTTTTAGAGAAATAAGATAACTAAATGCCTTGACAACCAAAAAATGTAAAGTAGGAACTAGAAGGAAAAATTATCTAATGAGTGAAAATTTCCAAAGTTATCAAACTTGTGCCCATTGACAGTGAGGTAGACTAATGCATCAAAAAATTAAATTTATACTGCTAAGAGAAAGAATTGGCCAAAGCTTGAGCTTTAAGCATAACAAGAATAAAGGGCCATTATATCTGAGCATAAGCTTTTATAAGAATAAAATTTTAGAAAGATGGTCATTGGGTGAGAGGCCTGAGCCCATTCCATTCCTTCCCAAATTGATATTAAATTATCTAGTATATATCTATTTTTGATAAATCTTGTTTTCTCAAGTCTGATGATTGTAGGTAGAATATGGAAAAGACAATTTTCTAGGGCCTTGGAAATGATTATATAAGGAACATTCAAAAGGTAATTGGGTACCAAATGGTAATAAAATTTAGGTCACTAGACATGGGTATGAATTTAATATTACCTTTATTTATGATATATCCCAATGATCTATTTTGTATGGCTTCATTTTAAAATTTCAATAAGTCATGCCCTTCAAAGTATGGAGTAGCTTTATATAATTCAATAGGAAAGTCATCAATCCTTGTGCTTTGTCATTATTCATGCATTGCTTTGCATGAAAAAAGTTCATTAATATAAAGAAGAACATCATAGTGTTTTTGGTATAAAAGGCTTAACGTGTAGAGGACCACATCCAAAAATTCTTGTAATGTTTTTTCTCTATCCATAAAATCCTCTTGAGCTTGGATCATTCATTTATTATGGTTTAAGAAGGTCAATAATAGTTTTAGTAGATTGGTGAGGTGATAATGAAAAATATTGATGAATTTGATTTATTCCTTGGATTTTTATCCATAAGAGACTTGAATAAACTCTTTTAGGCACAATCATCAATCTTAAGCCAATGAAAATAAGACCTAAGTTTTTCCCCTTTGGTTTCATGGCTATCAACAATTTTAATCTTGTGTTAGAGAGAAGCAATCAAGACTTGAAGCTACAAATCAAAATGGTTTCGATCAAATATGGAATAAATTATTTGGTATTAATTAATGGTAATTCCATTTACCTAATTTCAAACTCACACAATATGTTTTCTATAGAGGTGGAGGAAGGCGGTGGTGTGGTTGATTTCCTCATTCAACCACTCAATCTAGATAGCAATGTATGGTGGATGTTGAGATAGATTTCACACTCTGGTGATAATTTAGATAGTTCCCTCACGGATGAGAAGGGATGTGATTAGGAAATTGATCATGTGGGAATTTAAGATTTTCATTTCCCCACTCCACTTTGAAAGTGATTGGACTATGATCAAAAAATGATAATTTTTGGATGGACAATGATAGCTTGCTCATTAGAAACTAAGAAGGAGAGTACATGTTTCTCAAAAAACATGACATAATCCAATCATTTGAGGGTCCTATCAATGTTGACATAAATATTATAAAAAATAAAAAATGGTTTATTATTTATATTATATTTCTAAAGTAGTGGGTCCATTAATCCCTATTGGTGTTTAAAATAATACTACAATTTATGTTCTTTGACACACCATTTCATCAGAAGGGCACAACCTTTTTCTTAGGACTCTTAATCATATTAAAGTGACCAAAAATCAACAAGGTGGAAATAGGTAGATTATCAATTATCCATATTGATAACACCATTTTATCAAGGCCATTGTTCATGTTGTAAACATTAAGAACCCTTAAAGAATGACCATGTCAAATAACACCCAAATAACTTGATGTGATAGATCTTCTCTTGAGCCAATAATTAAGGGGGTAAATTTTGGTGAAATAAACCACATCCATCTTCAAGTGAACTGTAAGAGTGAGATGTATCAAACCATATACTCCTCAAATATGATTATATAATAAATCCTATAATCTTAACTTCTTATAAACATATGAAATCTAAAACACCCAATTATTGACAAGAAACACAAATAATTTTATGCGAGGACTTTATGAGACTTACAACATTCTAGGAGAGAAAAGTCATTGGGAGTAATCCTCCATGAATATTTATCCTTGGTCATATTCTATATCTTCTTCTAAACCAAGTTTCAAAAAATGGTTTCCAAATAATTATTATTGATTTTGTAAAATAAAATTCCAAGAAAAATGGAGTAATGGTTAGCCCCATTTACTTCCAAAAGAAATTTGTTATTAAAATGAGGTAGATTGTGAGACCACCATGGGGTATGATTACTTACAAATCATGTCCCAGCATGGGAAGAACTTACTGGTAAGTAATTAAATTGAGAAACTTGTCTTTAAGAGACTCAAATATCACTGTGAGATTATGGAGGACTAATATAAGGGGGAATAAATTTATCCATATTTCCCTTTTAGTGAGGTATGATAATGAGGGGGTGAATGTTCCCTTAGAAATATTGTTATTTGAGTATTTTTTTTTATCCGCTATAGTCTTCCACCTTTTTTATTCAAGTGGTGCTTCTTGATGGATGGATTTGAATGATCCATAAGGGGATAATCATGAATCCTATGGTCGAGCACCTAAAATCTATATCATGTGTTTGGGAGATTGAATTAGGTGACTTTTGTGATAAGTGTTCCATCTCTAATTGAATATCAATGGAATCTTTGAAGTCTTTTGTCAAATCAACCTCAAAACAAACACTTTTTTTTTATTGATATTAACTTTTGACCGAAGCTACAAACCAGTCTAGGACACAATCAGGGGCCTAGATCCCCAAGTGATCATCTATCACATGTACTAGATATATAAATAATGACCATAAGTGGCTTGATAATACAAACAACAGCCAAAAATATCTCAATAATACCAATGAATGGCCATAATAGCTTGAGAATACTAACAACTAAAACTAGACCAAGAATAATAACGATGGCCACATCTAGCCTCAAATACCTTAGTGAGATTTGAGCCTAGATGGAGCTTGAAACAACCAAGCCACTTTACCAACTCACCCACATCTCATTGGTTCAACACAAACACACTTATTATGGTGTTTATATTAGAATATATGAACATCATTAAAAATCACCTACCTTATATGTTTGATAATCTCATAGAGGAACTCTCATAGAGGAAGCAAAAGACATGGAATCTCAATCCAGATAGGCACATTAAGGGAGGTCTACTTAGACACTTTAAAATTATGAGTCCAAAGGTACATAATCATGTGGGTATTCCTTATGAGACAATAAATTGACCTAGAAAGGAAGGTTATGACTTGAGAGGGCTCCTTGTAGGATAATAAAGAAAAACCCTTAGTAAGGTTACATACACAAGTAGCCTGAAAACCTAATGGTTTATGAGTGGTCTTGAATCTAGGCATTGAGAGAGTCCTCAAAGAGGATACAATGAACATAGTAATCAATAAGATAATTATTTTCATACCATCTACATACTTAATCAAAAACTTCCGCTTGTGAAAAAACATCATCATGATGACGATTATTAGAATCTATACCTTGTCATCAATGTTTGGTACAAACTTTTGATCTTGTTTTTTGTCATCCTTCCTAGTTTTGGAAATAATGGTTGAAATATATTGGTTGAGGTCCATTTAAAGAAACATAATTTTCCCAAAGGATGTTGAATAAAGCATAATAAATTCTATCTTAGTCTTGTAAGTCCCACAAAAATAATATGACAATAAGGTGAAACAAGGTAACATAACACAAGATAAATATGTAAACCCTAAAAAAACAACTTTCTCAAAATTTTCTTAAAATAATTAACTTTTGAAGGGCAGCGACTGAATGAGTACTCATTATAAAATTATACCTAAAAGTTTGATGTTTGAAATTTTAAGAGTCAAGAGTGATAGTAAAAAATAATGTGTGGCAAAAAAAAGATAAACAATGCTCAAGGAAACATGGATCTAGATAATATATTGTCAAATATAAATCATGATTTCCAAATAGGTATTATATTATAAAAGATATAATTCTACTACTTTAACGCTAGCAATAGGCAATATCTATAAAGCCATAAAGGTTGGTGGGTAAGAGGATGGGTTCACCAAAATGTACTACAAAATTATGAAATATATTAAATAAAAGTATCTATAAGATGTAAAATATGATAAATAATATATAATTAATCATGTCATTTTGATGTTACAAATATAGATAAAATATGTAAAATAATGGGAAAACAAAAGGCTAATTTTGGGTTGTTATGTGGGAATAACTTTTCTTGTTTGCCAATTACATTCAAATTAAATATTATGAACACTTCCAATGATAATGACTATGACTTAAGGGTAAAGATAACAATAAAGTACCCAAATTAAAGGGGATCTAAAAGACAAGGATAATATAAGAGGCACACAAGATATTAAAAATAAGATAATGGATGCATATTTGAATAGGAATTGAAATATAAAAGTCAAAATGAGGATCCATATTACCTGATTTAGACCAAATGAAATAACATAATTAAATATAATAAATAAATATATATTAATAATAAATAAATATCATGAGACCATCTTTAAGTGATCACACATAAATACAATAATTATTTTATAATTATTTTTATACACATTTGGTATAAGGTGGTTTATGTTACACATGACTAAATAAAACAATCCATTATATTTAACTAAAAGTTGAAATCATCATTTATTATTGGAAAAAAAATAAATGAATTATATATAATATTATATTATATTTAAATCTAATATAATTTTAATATTTATTGTATCTCTTTGCCTTTAATTTCTTTGATTAGTTATCCTTGGTTTATTTCATGTATACTTATTTATTGAATTGATATTTATTATGTTTAAATATACTTTCCTTTGCATCATATTTTTCCTATTCCTTGATGAGGATTCTAGAAGTAGACCAAAAACATCAGAATAAAAAACATTATAAACATAATGTAATCCAAATATATCTCTATTAATAATTTTTTTATTTTATCAGTTAACAACTGGGTTGAAGGGACCCATACCCTTTACAACAAACAACTAAAAGATAAACAAGACATAGCAAAAGAACAAAAAGGGACAAAAAAAGACATGGTAGTTAAAGATGCATGTTGCCTAACTTACGCCAACTATCAGCCAAAAAATCAAGAGGTTGCCAAAAATAAATAGAGCTAAACAAACTATTTTGATTCACAGTAAGAGACCAACTGATTGGTCTTAGTACTAACACCTTTTTTATTTTTTCTACTAGTTTGACTACCCACAAACTGATCATTACCTTCATCCTTTCTCTTTCACTTGAGGCTAGAGGATTGAATCTCCACTTTTCTTCCTCAAGATCCTTGATAGAGGAGGTCAAGATCCTTGATATCTTCCTCCTCTTCTTATTGCTAGGTGGGTTTACCTTTAAGGGTATGAACCAGGTGATCTTTACCCACATTAGTAGCTACCGACTTTGGGATGAGGAACCCTTTAAGCTTATCAAACTCATCAGCAATTTTTTTGCATAGGAGCTTCTAAATCACAATATCTATATTAAATTTTTGAAAAGAGTCCTCAATTTATACTTTAACATTAAACCCATAGGCTCCTTTCCCTTTATTAGCAATCAGATGGATGAATATAGGGCTCCCTAAAACTAGTTTGGGATCCTCGTACACTTTTTTGGTAGAGTCCCCAATATTTTGCTCTTCTTGATCATTGCCAGAATATAATTGTATTGCCATTCCTCCTACTACAAACTTTCTTTTTCACTTTTGATGTCAATAACTTCAATGATAATCTTGGACCACAATGGCTTCCTATACTTGATCAACAACAAGATTAGACCTTGATGGATTAAATTAGCTAACGGGTTCTTTTTGAAATTTAGCACCAAAATCTCCAAATATTACAATAGGAAGAATGGAATACTAATGGTATGGCCTTTAAAGTGGTTGAGAAGAAGGAAGTGATGGGAGAAAATAATAATATGTTTTCCTTCAAGAGTAATGTACCTCATAATTTGAAGATAGACTTTTGGCCATTTCTTTGGTAGCTCAGCTCTCATAAAACCCTTTTATGATGACATCTTAGGTTTATTATTTTCCTTATTATAGAAGATGCTTAGGATCTCCTTCTACCTCTTATAATTGAATGCTTTAACATCATTGCATTCCACCCCTGTAGTTTCACCAATTAGTTCCTTAGTAATTAAAATTGTTAGCCCATAGATTCTCACTTCATAGTCTTTCCAGCCATGGGAAAAATACTTAGAGAGCACAGTGTCATGCCCAAATAGACATTCCATAAATGGTTCTAGCCCACCCTTGACCATTTTATGCCATAAGTACTCATTTTTATTAACATTAACATAAGAGATCAGTTCAAATTAGTCTTTATCCCCACCCATTCTATGAAATTTCCAATTGCTTCTAAAGACTTCATAATGCAGGTTCTTCAAGAAGGAGATGGGGATATTTTAGAAAAAAAGATCTAAAATTGGTCATATGATATGAGTTCAGGACACCCTAAATATGCAAGGCCTTAGTAATAATATCCTTACATATATAAAAATCATAGCTTACATTCCATGTTTGTGTCATAATTAATGAACCCATTGTGACTTTACAATGATGTGTCCTTTCTCTAATTTGATAGTCTAGATGACATCACATGAGAAGTCACTCTTGTGCCAAGTGATAAAATCACTTCTTAGGACTCCAATGTTTGCCATGCAATTAGCACCCATATTGATTTCCCTATAAACATGCCCTATGGAGACCTCTTTGAAGTGGGTCAACAAATTTTTATCATCACTGATTATTCCAAAAATGTTCTAAGAGGAATGGGAAGGGCCTTGTAAATAATTAATAATGTTCATCGAATCTCCCTCAATCTAGATGAAAACCATGCCAAGCTTAGCCACCAACTTAATACCCCAAAGTGCCATCGTGGCTTTTGATACATGATTGGTTTTGATCCCCAATAGACCCACATAAGCCACTCTGATATTACCATAAAAATATTTGATCATACCTCCCACCCCTGTTAGGCTTGGGTTCCCTTTTTCTACCCCATCAAAATTCAACTTAAACCATAAGAGGGGAGGAAGCAACCACTTAAATTTTGACCTATCAACCCCCTTTACTTGAGATTTTTTTGGGATGCCCAGATTGAGCTTGTTCAGGATCTGGGATAAGAAAGGAGAGCTAGGTTGGTAAAAAGAGGAAGTAAAGGAAGACCATTTTTCATGGACAAAGGCCAAGACCCACTTGGAGGTGGAAGAAGGACTTGTTCTATAGTTCTCAAAGATACAAGAATTCCTAACTTTATAGATGCCCCAAAAATAAGAAGGAGAGCCAGATTCCACCAAAATTTTAGTGGGGGAACTTCCCAATGTGGATTCCATTGGGTGATTAGGTTCTTAATGGAGCCAAGAGTAACCCAAGAAATGTTTTAAATACTAAAGAATTGTTGAAAAATATATGAAGCAAAAGAGTAGGAGAGGAATAAGTGTTTGACAGACTTGGCTTCCTACTTGTAAAGGACACATCTATTAGGGATGGGAATGCCTCTTTTCACTATATTATCCACAATTAAAATCTTATTCTAGGATTGTAGCCAAAAGAAAACACTGAGTTTGGGAATGAGTTTTTTAAGCTAGAGCTCTTGTTAGTTATCATCCTCTTCCTCATGGTTCCAAAAGGAAGAGTATCTCAATTTAATAAAGAAAAGGCTTTTGGGATCATGTTTCCAAATGAGAGCATCCTCTTTCAAGAAAAGGTTGATATGAATGTGTTAGATAGAATCATTTAAGTCTTTCAAGAGCTGGGATTGATGTTGGGTCAGATCATATTTTACTATAAGTTTCCACTTCTTCCTTTTGTCCATCTCCTCCTAATAATTTGACACATTATGACCATACATTTATTTATAGAAGGAGATAAATTCCAAGTCTTGGAAGGATGAGGCCAAAAGGGTGTTAATCCAAGGGTGAAGCCAAAATTCCACTTTATTTCCTCTACTAAAATTCCACGTGAGACCATTAATGAGAAGTTCTTTGCTAGCTTTCAATGCTTTCCAGAATGCTGAGCCATTATCGAGACCAATTTCTGAGAGGAAGCAGTGACCTTCCCCAAAATTTAGGTATTTGGCCCTGATGATTTTTATCCACTAGTTATCATCCTTAATTACCCTCTAAACTTGCTTAACTAGCATTTCTTGATTCATGGATTTGACCCTTCTTAACCCTAGTCCTCCTTTCGAGGTAGGGTGATAGGATTTATTCTAAGACATTAGAGGGAACCTGAATCTATCTTCAGAACCTCTCCATAGGAAGGTATTTTGAATGTGATTGATTTGGTCAATGATCCTACCAGGGATGATGAAAAGTGACATGAAATAGATCAGGTTCCTTTGAAGAGAGCTCTTCAAAAGTTGTAATTTGCTCACTTGGGATAATAGGTTCCCTTTCCATCTTCTGAGCTTTCTCTATATCTTTTCTATGAGGGGATTCTAGAATTCTAATTTCATGGAGCCCTCAAAGAGAAGAGTGACAAGGTAGGAAGATGGGATATTCCTGATGACACAGCCTAGAATCTTGGAGATTTTAGCTTTCTCTAGATCCTGTCTATGAAGGGATTCCAAAATTTTGATTTCATGGAGCCCTCAAAGAGAGTGCCAAGGTAGGAAGATAGGGGATTCTTGATGACACAACCTAGAATCTCTATTAATATATTATATTTAATTAAATAATTTAAATAATTATTAATTATTGAAAATTTTAAAAAATCATTGAATCATCTAAAATAATATATTATATTTAACTTTAAAAAATTAAAATTATTATTAATTATTGAAAAAAAAATAGTAACATGAAGGAAAAGCATCTGATATCATACTCTTATAAAAACAATCAAACTGATGTTATTTCATTACTTTTAATTTTTAAAATTATAAAAAATAAGTGTCGCTTAGTAACTAGTACCTATCTCTATTATGTTAATTGCAATAAAAATTGTAATGACGATTCTATTGAGTTTACGTATGGCATTTTGGAGACTATGTTCTAGGGTAGTAGAACAAAGGTTGCATATTAGCAAGGGGCAATCCTTGTTGCTAGATATGGAAAGGAAGTGTTATATGTAAATAAAACCTTATAATAATTTAACATAGTAAATGGAAAAGGGAATGCAATGTAAATTGAATTCATATGGTAGTTGGAATATAGACATGCAATATTTTTTAGCTAAGTGTAGTAACATATAGGAAAACAATTAAAGAAAAAGGTAATGTAGTAATTATAATATTTTTTTGCTAACACATCATATACATAGTATATATTTAGAGATATAGATAGTTGATATTATCTTATAATGTTTTTACTCATAATACTTTATTTATCAATAGAGTATTATATCATCCAATGCAGCAATTGCTTTAAAAACAAGTATGGAAAATGTAGTCCTTTATTGATGCATTTAAAAATGATCTCCAAGATTTAAAAATAAGAATAAGTTTGGTGTCTATTTTTTTATTTTCTTAAATTATCAATAAAATAAAATAGTCAGTTGGAAGTGGGAAGTAATGAATTGATGTATTGTTTAACATTAAATTTTATATATGTAAGGTATCTAGGGTTGAGAAATATAGAAATAGTTCTAACAAAAGGATGATAAACTAATCTATTGAAGGCCAATTAATATAAAACTCATATAAAAAATATTCTATATTTATACAACTAAGATTGTTAAAAATAGTAAAGTATAGTTTTTAAAAGACATTACAATAAATAACAAATAATGGTACTTAACCTGTTTACTATGTGTAGGAAGATCTAGACTAGAAACATGTGTAAAATGTGCATGATCAATATTTTTACGCAGTCATTCAATTCTAAAAATTATAATTATGTGGTTGTGGACACTATCATCAGATCTAGACACTACCATCAGTGCTAGTATTTGACTGTGATGCAAATGTCTACTACAGAATAATGACTAATTTGGATGTGACCAACTTCATTATTTTATATTTTTAATCACCTTTCTAATGATGTATTTAGATCTAGGATACATGCTATCACTCTTCATTTATTGATCAAAGCCTAGCTCTTTACCCTTATTCACCCTTAGAATGAGTTTATCAAAAACTAGGTTAGTGGGCTCACAATGTCAAGCTACCCCAAAAATCCCTCTATCAATAGGTGTTGCCTACATAGCCAATAATCCAATAAAGGCCTCAAACTTATGTAGTTCTCCCCTATGTGTGGGAAAAAGTGTTTATAATGGTGCAATATGATATATGATGATGCATGTAGTGATTTAGCTTGTAATTTGAAAAATATCTCTCATGGGTTACTATTTGAATACTTCAAACCTGTGATATGATTGATCTCATGCTTGATATTAAAATAAGGATGGATAGGGCAGAATAGAGTTCTTGTACAGTTTATTGATTTAGATTTAGTAGATTTTTGCTTAGTTTTTTAGATGAGGAATGAGGAGGCTAATACTTGTATTTATACCACACATTTAGAAAATATCTCATGGTAGAGTTCAATAAAACAATTACATTGACCCATGGGTTTCAATTATTTTATAATTTAGATAAATTTTGGTTATTGGACACTAGATAAAGATCTAGACAGTATCATCACCAATAGTGTCCCTTTGTGTCTTGCAGTGTCAAGAGTGTTAAAGAAGATGTACTAATATAAAATGGACAATGAAGGATGTTTATTAGGTTTTAATATATTTGTGTAGTATTTGAGACCTAGGTTACTATAATGATATGGATCAGACTAAGAGATAAGCATTTAAGCATAATGGGATGGTGAATGCGATCTTTTTGATAATAGGGAGGCATAAAATTGAAGGGTAGAGACCTGATTAATATTTCTTAAATATACAAGACTGAGATGCTATAAATATTTAGTTTTAGTATCAATATTTATCCTTTTAATATAGTAATGCATAGGGATGAAATTACTAGTTTAAAGGAAATAAATGCATACCTAGGTATGTATAACACACCTTGCCTTTACTTGAGCCCACTTTGAGTGTTTTGTTGGTCTATGACCTATAACCAATAGCATGTTACAATGTAAATCAATTTATATAATCTAAAATTTGAAATAATTGAAATGCTTGAAAAGAAAGAGAGCAAATAAGGAGTACACTTATGTGTCGATGCAACCATGTTTCATTTTGATGCTTTGACTTGGTAAAGATGCTTCCTTATGAAGTATTAGAGTTGGAAAAAGTTTAAACTTGAAACTTAGAGATTTGAAGAGGCATATTGGAGGGTATTATCCCCCTAATATGGTGTGAGGATGAGTTGTGGCATGACCATTGAGATCATTATATCTCAATCACTCAACTTAATTGTGAGCATATATAATTTGGTGAGGGTGAGTGATTTAATCAATTAATACTATAAATTTGGCAAGGATGGATGATTTAATCACTCTACTATATAAATCAAGTGAGGTCAAATGATTTAGTCACTTCAAAATATAAAACTAAATCCACTATTGTAACAAAAAAGGCTTGATAACAATATATCATTGTGTAATTAGTGCATCCTAGTGAGTATTATAAATGGTAATTTTTGGTGCAATAGTAAATAATATGCACCTATAATATATATGAGATGGAGTATATGTGTCTTAGATATGAAAACATATGTTTAAAAATCTATGTAAAATTAATGCAATGTATAGGATTCTAACCCAAGTGTATATCTTAATCATGGAACTGAACTAACATTTATACAAGTGTGTAGGTCATGTATTTATGACATGCCCCCTTTAAAATATGGAGATATTGAGTAAGTGTAAAAGTGTGGATGTCATGTTCTTATGACAAGCCCCACTACAGTCTAAAAACTATGAAAATTCATAAGTGTGGAGATCCTACCTTTGTGACATGCCCCCACTAAAGTCTAAAAAACTATGAAAATGTGGAGGTCATGATTTTTTGACATGATTCCACTGATATGCCCCATTTTTGAGGTGATGGGAATATAAACTAGTAGGTACCTTACCTTAAAAGGAGAAGGTAGGTGTATGAATCATGTAGCATATAGGGATAATATGTCAAAATAGATATATCAATTAGTTTATTAGTATGTGATCACAACAAGTCCTAAAATGCATTATATATATCATGGAAATGTCTAGAGGATAAAAAGACAAGATCAACAAGTAGTTAATCACACAAATAAGAACACTCAATATAATGCAAAGGAATGATCCAAGGAGAATGTATATAAGGGGCATGTTCAAATGCCACACAATTGAAATGAATGACATATTTAAATGTCTAATCAACATAGAATGAAATTAAAATTTACAATCAACATACAATGGCATATGGGCCAAAAATCAAGGAACATATTCAAATGTTCCACAATAAATATAATAGTAAATAATGTAAGACATTCAAGGAAGTAACAATATGAACAAATGAAGTATAAGAAATAAAAATAAGCATGTTGTACTAGTCCATGCATATATGTGTTAACAAAATATTATGTAGCATAACATATCAAGTGCATTATGAAGGATATGAGCATGGATATAGACATTTAAGAGTTAACATATAATCTCAAACATGATAATTAAGAGATTATCATAAAGGATATGTAACATGTATCAATCATGATCAGATAAGTAAATGACCAAACCTACTATATGACATGAGGAGAGGAAAGGTCCAACATTTAGAAATGCATAGATCATATGTATGGATATGCATGTATCATACTCAAATATTTATTTAACATATGTTCATACAATAATTAAATGATATGCTATCTACTAAGGTAAATCAAATAACATATATGCCAAGGATCGATTAAAATTTGGGAATGTTGAATATTTTTGGTATTTTTGAGGTTTATTTGAATTTTTTTTAGAATTTTTGAATATTTGATTTTTTTGTATTTTTTTAGTGTTTAAAAAGAAGAGGCTAGCCTATGATCCCATCAAAGGGATTCTCATATGTATCTCCAAACTCAAAATATGGTATATGAAAATGGTGGCACTACCAAGGGGAATACAAAGGTGTCATATTTGGATTTATAGAATCTATGTTATCCTACATATGTATAATAAGACTATATGGTCATGAAGAAAAAATAGGAGTAGGGGTTCATAGAACCCATATTTTAGTGATCTCTATTCTATTTGGAGTAATTTTAATTGGAACATGTTTTTTTTTTCTAGGTAATTGAGTATGTTGTGTAGGTGTAGATGGAGATTCTATGGAATAAACTATATATCTCTAGTGCAAAGGCCTCTCAAGTGTAGGCCACCTAGTAAAGGGGATTACTTGTTTATTACCCTTTAATGGATGATTAACCTTAGTAGGTTGTATAATTAGTCGTCTAAGAATAAACTTCTCTTTTTCAAGTGGATGTTCATATAAAATTCCAAAAACTGTGATTACCCTATTCGTATGAATGTATTTAATACACTCATGCACTGTAGAAGGTATTGCATGGAGTTTTTATGTATTTTTTCAAATACTTTACTTTTTTTCATGTAATATGTTTGAAATATGATATTTTCTTATGTGTTAAACTATTGGTAGTTTTTCATTTACTTTTATTTAGTGATAACTAAGGTAATCACCATACAAAATGGAATATAGTTGGGAATAATAAAGTTTAACTATAATGATCAAGTGGTAAATGTGTTTTTAGTTTCAGTTCTAACATTATAACTAATGTATCTATGGGAGTATTATATGTATCTATCTTATCTATATATGTGTATGCTAGTTTAGTACCAAAATATATTATGCAAATATGTGAATGCGTTCTATCAAATTTAGCTCAATGTCTCCTCCACATGTTCATCGAGTAAGAGCTTGACCAACCAATGGATTCTTAGTAGGATATGTGTGACAAATATCAGTTGTATTAGAGGGTACACTAGGATAAATACTTCTTCTAGTCGCTGACTTCCATGAACATTGATGGATCATATGTTCCTAAAAAGGAGTGGAATGGGATGTCTTAACCCTCTTAGAATGACCTATAGAAGAAGTAGAGGGGAAATATCTTGATGTGTATTTATGAAATTCAATAACCCCTCAATCTATAAGTTGTGAAATATTTTGCCTTAACGCAAAATAATCATTATCATGACATCCATTAATACATGGTAAGTGGAAAAAGGTTATCCTTTTACCTTTTAAAATCTGTGTGGTGGATGGTATTAATTTAGAGGAAAAGTAATCAACTATTTATCCAATAGTGTATGAAATATGTCATGTGGTCTATCTCTTTGTTTATCAAGCTGAAGTGATTTCTTCTTAGTAGAGGTACATGGTTTAACTATAAGAGGTATTCAGTATGTGTATTCCTTTCCTATGTAAAAATTTTACTATTTTTTTCTTGGTATGCACTATTTATTTAGAAGAAGGTATTTGAGGTGGCTCATGACCCTTATTATTTAATTGTGTTGCATGGAAGGAATTATTTGTAACATGTTTTCCTTTAGGTGAATAAACATGTGATTTACTATTGGTATTTATTAAGGCACATGCATATTTATACAAATCCAAATATAAAGTTTCAAAAGAAGTAAATGGATTGTGCAATGACCTTTATCGAAGTGGAGAAAGAACACCCATACTAAATATTAATTGTATTTATAAATTTTAGGGGGTGTATTTCAAGGAATATAAGATATCAATAAATCTAATAATATAGTCCTAAATAGTTCATACTCAGTTTGAGTTAAGGCTTGAAGATGGTCCAATGGTAGCTTTGGTAACTTATGCTTATGGAAATCAAATAGGAATACATCTTCAAGGTTTTTAAAATTTGGTAAGAAGTCATTTAGAATGCTAGAAAACCAATCTAGAGATTCTTGAGTTAAGCTTTTGTGGAAAGATTTAAGTAACAATCATCCATCTTTAGCCCAATGGTGAAAGGAGTTTATATATTATTTTAGATGACTAGAAGTATCTCCTTTACCATCTAAGGAAGAAAACATAGGAATTAAAAAATTTAAAGGATAGGGATGATAAAAAATATCTCGAGTAATGGGTTGGTCCTCTAAAATATTATCATTAAAGGTAGCCTCATGAAAGGACACTTGAAACTTGAGAATAGTCATTTTTAGTTGAAGGTCTCCTATAGTAATCATAAAAGATAGAATGTCACTAGGAGGGATTGGTAAAGAGGTTAAAGAAGTAATTATAAGTTTTAATTTACCATCCATATGAACCATAGGAATAATAGGATCTTTACCATCATCCTTTCATTCTAAATTAGGATCATCACATGATTTATACAAATTAGGTAAAGGAAAATCCATTTTACGTGATGAGGCAAGAGAGGCCATGAGATAATTTTGGATGTCATGAAGGCTAATGAAACTATATTGACAAGGTATTAGATTATATTCAATTTCATGACATATAATAGGAACGAGAATTATGGTTCCATTTTCTATATCTAGGATTGGCTCATGCTTTTGAGTAGTACAAAAGGGATAAATAGAAGCATTTTATATTTGTGCTTGAAATATCACCATAAGAATAAAAAATTCAAGTTTCAATTTCATTTTTGAATTCAAAGGAGAAAGGGATAAAATATGGAAATATCATTTTCTAGTTTAGATACATCATTGTAATATGGGAAAGAAAGATTAGCATAACTAGCATTTGAATCCTAAGTTTCATTATTACTACTTGACTTTGGAAATTATTTCATTAGGAAACCTTTGGAAAATATGTTTTATTTTTTTATCTTGAATTGGAATAAGATTAAAATAACAAGCATATACACTACTTTGACTAGTATTATCATTTTCATATTTATAATCTAAAATAAGAGGGAGATAATTAGTAAATGCATTTTTATCATCAAGATCTATAGAGAGAGAGAAGTAATTTCAATATTTTAATTTGAGTTATCTAAATAAGAAAGAATATTTTTAACCTTATCAATATTTTGGGAAGAAGAAAAACATTCATCCTCTTCAAACATGTTCATCATTAGAAAGAGATAAAATGCATTGTGTTATGCATGACAAATTGTTATTGTCAACATCATGAATGTTATTTTCTTGCATGTCTATTGTATCATCATTATGTTATTCACTAAAAAAATTTATCATTTTTAACTTTTTGGGCATTTTATCATTATATGTAGAAGAAATAGGAAAACTAGGAATCTCATATTCAAGAGGTAGATAATTGCATTCATAACCATATGAACACATGCTATGATTGTAGACATATTCATTTAGACTTACATTTTCATTATTAGTATTTTCATTATCATAATTATAAGAAAAAGAAGAGGTTTGTGCACATTGTTAAGATGTCGTAAGATCATTCTATGAAATACATTGGTAATTTGGAACATTAAAAAATACATATAAAATATGGGGTTTTATAGGGTTTTCAAAAAGAGAATCCATAATAAGGAATTTAAGTTTAAACACAACCACATAGGAAACACCCAAAATGCCTAAGGAAAAAATATGAAGAAGCATTCCTTAAATAGTGCCCATATAACAAATTAGTTCTAAAAAATAAATGCAAGAATATGAAAGGATTATTTTTTTAGAAAGGGAAACCCTAAACACAATCTAGGGTTCAATTAAAAATATAGAGGATAGGTTAAACAAATGTTTAACCCTAAATTTTAGATATGTGGGGTATATAGGGTTAAGAAATATATAATTAGTTATAACACAAGGGTGATAAACTAATCTATAGGACAATTAAAAGGAAACTCAAATAAATGATATTATGAATTTATACAACTAAGATTACTAAAAATAGTAAAGTACAACTATTAAAAGATACTTCAATAAATAATAAATGATGGTACTTAAGTAGTTTATTATGTGCAAGAAGATATAAACTAGAAACAAATGTTAATTATGAAGGATTAGTATTTTGGATCAATTATCATATTCTATAAATTACACTTTTATGGACACAAATACTACTATTAGATCTAGACACTGTTGTTAACGCTAGTGTCTGAATGTGACATGAGTGTCCAATATGAAATAATGAATGAATTTAGATGTGAATAAATTTATTGTTTTGGGTTTTTTATCACCTTTATATAGATGTATTCAAATTTGGGATACATATTGTCTCTCTTCACTGATTGATCAAACCTTGTATCTTTACCATTCTTTACCCTTGAAATGAGTTTGATGAAAAATGGGTTAGTGGGCTCATGCTATTGGGCTATCCCAAAGACCTCTCTAATAATTGGCATTGCCTACATATCCAATAATCTAATTATGGATTCATATTTATATAGTTATCCCTTATGTGTGTGAAAGTGTGTGCACAACAGTGCAATATTCTATATGATGATGCATGCAATGATATATCTTATAATTTGACAAATATCACTCATGGTATAATATTTAAATGATTTAGAACTGTGATATGATTACTCCTATGCTTGATATGAAAACAAGTATGGATAGGGGAGAATATAATGCTTGTATAATTTATTGATTTAGCTTTAGTAGGTATTTGCTTGGTATTTTGATATATGAGGAATGAGAAGGCTTACACTTGTATTTATACCACACCTTTTGAAAAGATCTCATGGTAGGGTTTAATAATAAAATTAGGCCAAGTGATGGGTTTCAATTATTTTTTAATTTGGATGAATTTTGGATACTAGATAATAGATAAGGATCTGGACACTACCATTAATGGTAGTGTCCCTCTATGGCCAGTAGTGTCTAGAGGGGTAGAAATTGGGTATTGATATGAAACTAGTAGTGAAGGATGTTTATTATGTTTTAAGATTTATATGAAGTATAAGAGACCTAGGTCATCATAATGATATGGATTAGACTAAGAGATAAGCATTTAGGCATAGTGAGATGACAAATACAATATTTTTAGTAGTAAGGAGGTCTAGAACTAAAGGGTAGATCCCTGATTGATATTTGTCAAATGTACAAGACTGAGATGTTATAAATATTCAATTTTAGTATCTACAAGTACCTTATTTTCACTTTTTATTTTAGTATGTATAAAGTGTTTTTGTTTTTCATGTGTAAATGTTGTTTGAAAAGAAAATTCTCAAAGCATGTAGATGGTGGCATATTTTGCATTTATGCAGTCTTCATAAGAGTTTTTTGTTAATGTAGGTAGTAATGTTTTCAAGAGTGGACTTTGAATAAAGCATTGTTGGTAACTATTTTTATGAATTTTTAGATTATGAATGAGGCAATGTGTATAGGTGTATGAAATTTCTTATTGGTAGGAGGAGCAACATAGGGTTGTGTTGTATTATAGTTGAAGTGTTTCAATGGGCATGGTACATTTTGTTGCAAATGGGTTTGAAAGCCATGAAATTAACATTTATAATTGATAGTGTTCATTGTACTTATGATAATACAAATGGAAAATATTAGTATAGATAGACAATGTGGATTTGACAATGAAATTAAAATTAAAACCAATGAAAATTAATTATTTTTTCCCAATGTTATTACAATGCAAGAAGATTTGTAACAAAAACCATGCACTATAACATCTATAATATTTATAAATTAAAATATATAACTACCAGAACTGAAGGAGAAAATGTTTAATATAATATATATCAAGTTTCATATTAACTACATTGATCTCCACATGCAAATATGAAAGCAAATACTTAAAAATTTGAGGATATTCATATAATTAAAGAAAATACTAAATATAGCAATATAATAGATGAATTTGAGGACATTCTTACCTTGAATTGAAAACTTTGTGGTGTAATGCTTGTATTTATTTAGGAACTATGGATGCTATTGTGATTTAAATAATATCTTAATAATGCTTTTATCACCTTGTTGAGTATCATCACATGCTATCATGAATACTTATGTATATTTTGATCTCATGAGGGGCATATTACAAATCTTGGGAAATGAGCATATTTTATGAAGTATGAAGTATGATGCATTTATTCCTTATCTTTTAATATCACTTCCATTATAAGATATGGCTATGTATTAATGATAATTCCAACTTAGAGAGTGAAATATTTATGTATTTATTATTTATGATGTGTTTATGCAATGGTCTATGTATGTAAGTGGTTGGCCTAGTTGTTTATTATATGTGAAATAATTTAATCAATATGAACAAAATTGTTATCCCCAAATTTTAGTTCAGGTAAAAATTAGGGTACCCCAAGTGAAATTTTATGAACAAGACAAATCAAGAGTAAAAAACATGAAATTTGTGCTTATACAAGTAGGTGAGTCAAGCTGTCTTGGAGGAATAAAAAATTGGAGGTGCATGTTTGTGTGTATGATCAAAGAATGTCAGAACTAGACAAATATTTTTCATCCATCAAAACTCAATGACTAATTTTCAATCATTAAACTCCAACTACTACTTTTAGGCATCAAAATTTGAATACTAATTTTTAGGCATTGAACTTTGATGATTAATTTGCAGTTTTCATAACTTGATGACTGTAATATAACTTTTGGAACCTAATGAATTCTTTACATGCATCAAACTCTGATGACTACTTTGTTGGTGTTAGAATTTGATAATTATTTGATAGGCATCAAATTGTGATGGTTAATTTATGTGAATTGAACTCTGATGACTACTTTACATCCTTTCAAACCCATCATCAATAGGGTTGATACTTGAGCATGCAGGTGTTTTGGGCCCTCTCATATTTAATTATTACTAATCCATTTTCATTTTCACTTTGTCTCACTTTCATTCTAGACTCTTTCTCTCTCCCTTACCCTAATCAAACCCTAGCCTTCTTTCATGCATTTTATTCCATTTTCATTCATTTGTTTTTGTAGGTGACTTACTTGATTCAATTATTCTTTCTACTTTTGGGTATTGCATGTTTTTCATTGCTTAAAATAAGGGTTTTATTTCCTCATGGTTTATTTGTTAGGTTTTTGAAATCAATTAACACTATTAAAAGTCCCATTTTCACTTACACATTGATGGAATTCATAACTCACCAAGCTTCTCTAGGGTTTTACATCATCCCCCAAAAAAATGCCAAACTATGCCCCCTATGGTACACACATTAGAATCTATGGACTTGTTTTCAATTCATTGGATTCTAATCCCTATAGAGTAGCCATCAGACTTTGCCTCCTATAGAGAAATCATAAAACTCTACCCCTTGAAAAATAACTGTTAGAATCTACCCATGTAGTGCAACTTTTATATTAATATACCAAGCCTCTCAAACAATATGAAGAGTATGTTTGACCTATATTAGATAAAACCTTAAAAATACCTCTTTTTACCATTGAGACTCAAATTTAGACTAAACAAGGGCCTTTTCAAGATTATTTTAGTACAAAGGTTATGGAGTGGTTGAATGAGGTAGTTAAAAAAGGAAAAGGATACTCCAACCAAAGAAAGTTGATTTCATTATTTTCATAACACCTACTCCTCATGCACCAAATAAACCTAAGATGGATGAACATGGAGACAAGTATGTAGAGGTTATTATTCTTCCTCTTTATAAATTCAAGGAGGTAGTTGGTGTTATTCATTACCCAATTTTAAAAATACACCTTGGAAAGGCTACTCGTGATGTAATAAAATAAGATGTGAACACAACCATTGGTATGTTGTTAAAAAAGTACAACCAAGACAAAGTAACTAATGATAAATTGAATAAGAAGCTTGAACAAATCTCATTAGTGGTTTAGAAATTGGTGAATCCAATTTAGTCATGTCCACTGACTATGTACTTGGTATCAATATGATGAGAATAATTTATGAAATATGGCACATGAAATAAGTTACTCCTTCAAGGAAATAGATCAATAAACATTACCATCTTAGTACATGAAAAAATTGAAAATGAGATCAATTATTCTATGAATAATTGAGATATATACAAAATAAAAATTAATAAATAGAAGTAATTGTTGCCAAAGTTATAATCCTTCTCCAAAGCTTATCTAGATACTTTAGTTGTAAAAACATTTCTAGCTGAGGAATGTCAAGGTGATAAAACTGAATTCCTAGGCACTACCAAATTATGGATTCATATGCTTGAATAATCCTTGGAAATTTTCAAAGAGTCTTAATAATTAGCAATATATACTATAAGTGATATATAAGGAGTAACCAAAAATATTTCTTGCTCATTTGTTGATCATGGAATGTTACTCTCATTAGAAAATGTTAGGAAGGAATTCAAAGAGCTGATGGAGGAGTTAAATCTGAGCTCCTCTTTCAGTTTTAAATCCATTCAAAAGTTCATAAGGTATTATAATAATTTTGATAAATTGTAAACAAATTTAAAGAAACTTTGACACATCCCACACTAGATGATAGATATTTAGGTTGAAGGGGATATTATCTACCTTCATTTAGATGGATTAGGTAAAGATAAAGTTAAATAAGTAATGAATTTATTTTATGAATACCAAAAGATGATTCAGTAATAAAATTAGAAATTTATTCAAGTCATCTATAATGAAGGTAATAATGAGTAGGTGGCAGAAGAAGATCTTTGAGTTGTAGTTTATAAAACTACATTTTGATGTACTCTTTTTCATAATTTTCAAAACTAAATTTTGACATAGGTATTTTTATAGTTTCTATAATATGTATTGCATAATTTGAAAATGTCAATATTGCATTAAAAATATAGATAATTTTATTCTTAGAAAAGTGTTTATTAAATCAAAAGGGAGAATCATTCCACTTTATAAGTTATAAATAGAAATTAGCATGTCATTCTAAGGGGATTTTTTGGCTTTGTAACTTTCCAACAAGATATAAGATTTTTGGAGAGAATAAAAGTAAGAGAATAAACTTTGTGTTGTTTTTGAAATTAATAAAGTGAGATTATTTTAGGAATTTCCACCTATTGTGTTGTTGTGAATGAATGTTCTTATGTTTATTGATTCATCTTGTTAATTTTTGCACTTTCTTTCATGCAATTGGTTAAATAGTCATTTTATATTCATCTCAAAGATGTGGAACATAATTGAAATATACCTTTGCTCAATTATTCATTTTCTTTCCATTTTATTTTTCTAAATATTACATTCCTCTTATTTATATTTCATCTCCCACTCATTAAAATTTCTTTCTTCACACATGCAAACCCCACCATGATAACAATGTATATTTGTCAATATTATTCTTTTTTATTTTGTTTTAATTTTAATAAAGGTAGCCTCATCTAATAATAAAGGAGGTACTTTGTCCCATAGCACTATTTTATATAATAATAAAATGTGGTTCACTTACAAATTTTAAAACCAATAATTTTTGGAAACCACAATGTGGCATGTTTTTTTTTCTATGCAACACAAAAATACTCCTAAGTCTTTATAAGACTCTTCTTACAACCCAAAATCTAATGTACTAGCCAATAATTGATTAGATACAAGCAACATAGGTTGATATTGCTTATGATATTCACTAGTTTGTGTGGGATAATAGAGTTAGTGTTGCTCATTTTCATCAATTTGTGGTCATACTAGATGAAGAGGAATATTATATGGACCTTGTTAAATTAATAATTATGGTTTTTGTAAGAAGATAATCAGGACAAATTATTATAAGTGTTTCATAGAGTTCATTAGTAACCTTTCCTTCCTCATCAATAAGTTATTCCATTCTAGTAGAAAGAATGTACTCTAGAGTGAATAAAGCTAAGGGTATGCCTAATAATTTATTTGATTTACAAAAATGAATCAATTTTGAATTAAATATCAAAGGAAAAATAAGGACTAGAGAATATGTAAGCTTACCTACAAGTCTTTAGGTGAAGAAATAACATCAAGAAGGCACCTTGGTAAGCCAAGTACTTATTCTTTCTAGGACTGTTATACCCAAAAAGGTATTTTTTAAAAATATGTCAATACCTTTAGGTAATGCAATTGGAATATTAGCTATATGACAATTGCATGAAATACCTAGTGATTCATGGAATAACTTCCCTAAACTTTCAAGTGATTGGAAACAACACCTATATGAACACATTTTTGTATTTTTCATCGCATGTGGAATTATAGGGGTTGAGCATGAAGATGCTATTATAAGGTGTTTTGTATAAAATATTATAGACAAGGTAGTTTCCTAGTTTTACCATCTTGATTTATGTTCCATTACCCATTGGAACACTATGAGAACTAAGTTTGAGATCTTTTTCAAACTATCTAAGGATGTGCATGCATTACTTCCATAATTAACCCATATGAATAAGGAAGCTCATGAACCCATGTAGAAATTTATTTCTAAGTTTAATAAACTATTGAATACAATACCCCAAGCAACTAAACCCACATGGGAAAATTATAAATGCTTATTTATTAATGTATAATTACTAGCGGTGGGTTTCCTTTTTTGGAGAAATATATTTCCTGACCTAAATCAAACTAAAACATTCACCACTCAAGTTGAAGATGATATGTTATAGTTGGAAAATTAATAAGAGACACTTCAAATTGTAGAGGACAAGATTTAAACTAGGATTCCATAGAGTAGTTGATTTAAAAATTAACAAATGATATTGTCATTCTAAAGATGTAGTTGCCTCAAAAGTAATTGGTTGATCCATACTAGGATATCCCCAAAAGGAATTATATTCCTAACAATAAAAAAATTTCCTTAGTTTGAATCTCCATAGTCAAAATTAGCTATTAAATCTCATCTAGTGAATGCAGTGCTAGAATCAAAATAAGTTTATGTGTATGATGATGAATAACTTTAAATAAAAGATCCAAGTTTAGAAGTATGAAACTAAATAACCTGGTGGTGAATCCATCAATGTCTTTATTGAATATAAGTGTGAAAATGATGATTAATAGGATGTAGTCATAGATATGAATGGTTAGTCTTATATAGTAATCATAAGATCACAAGGTTTTAAAGAAGATAAAAAAAATAAGCAAGTGGTTGAAAAAGTAACCCAGGGTGAAAAGGTTAATGTTAAAAAATCTCCTAAAGCATCTCCTATAACTATAATCCTTCCCTAAGGATATACCCTACCTACTCAAGCTAAGACAAAATAGACAAAATCTAAGGTGGGTGCTTTTCCTCAAACTAATGTTCTAAAAAATCAAAAGATTAATGTTAATCTTAGAAATAATGTTGGTGTGTCTTTATCACACATAAATCTAGACATCACACTTTCTTCTATTATTCCTTAATTTGATATCCTAGATTGTGTCAATAAATACAAGATTTAGATGTCCGAGCGTGAATATTTAAGATCTAACCCTAACCAACTTAATAAGTTTTTATAGTTTATTAAAGGAGACATTGATATTACAATTAAGTTCAATTCTAAGGGAATCCTGATTACACCTTCTAACTCAAAACCCTAAATAAATACCATGGTTGCATCCACTTCTAATCCTAGAAAATAAGAACCATTTTATATATTTATTTTTTTGAAACGTTGTAGGCTAAACAACTAATAATTGATACTAGAGCCTATGATAATCTCATGTCAGCCAAAGTGGCTCATGGTCTAGGACTTACTTGCATGAAAACCTTCAGTCAATGTTTTTCAATGGATGCCCAATAGGTCCCATTAATTGGTTAAATCAAGGATACCCAAGTAGCTTTGGCTTGTTTTTTTATAGAAAATAATAAAGGTGATAATCCTAGTGGTAAATATGCCTACCACATGTGGAATGTTGTTAATAATAATTTTTTATAAAGAATCTGGTGGGGAGAATTAGATGGAATTATCTCATGCTACATTCTCAATGAATGGGGTCAAATACAAGCTGAAACCTGAATCAAAGACTAAACTCATAGTGTGAAAATTGAAAGACCCACGAGCCTATATTGTTTATGAAGATGTGGGACTATATAAATATATGATGATGTTTGAAGGAGAATTAGATATACTATAAATGGTTCAAATTAAATCTAATGATGTTTAGGTTCTTGATTTTTATGGTAGTTATTCCTCGATTGGTCCTAGATTTGGAATTATCCTTGTTTCACCTAATAAATAATTTTTTCCTTAATATTACAAGATATGGTTTGAATGTACAAATAAAACTACTAATATGAAGCAATGCTTCTATAATTGTAGACTACTAAATAAATGTGAAATAGAAACCTAAAGGTGTGAGGTGATGTTGATCTTATTATGGATTAGGTAAATAACTAGTACCAAGTAAAGAATGATCTCTTAAGGAACTAAAATAATCATGTGTGTGATTGTATCAAGGTATTATATGAATTTTAAATCACATATATTATAAGGTATAACAATGCAAAAGTGGATGCACTTACTATTTTGATTTCACTAATGATTCCTTTTCCTAGTATAGATAGATAAAAATACACTATTAAAATAGTGTCAAGGTTGAGTGTCCCTAATAATGTAGAACATTATCAATTTTTCAACATTGATGTCTACATAATTACCTTCCTTGAAAAGGTAGATAATTTTATAAACCTTTAATTTAAGGGTAGTACTTATGAATACATGGAATTGATCATTTAGGATGATGAAGTTGATGTTGATATATTCTCAACCAAATCTAATAAAGGATCAAAAAAATTGAATGGAAATGAGCATGAAGGGGTGATTTAGTTAAAATTTAATAAGATTCCAAAAGGTTCGGTTCCATCAAAGATGTGTTTGAAAATCATGATAGGTATTTCAAAAGAAAATTTCAATGTGAACTAGCTAGATCTTTTGAATATGAAAAGGTGATTATTAGTATTTCTGAAGAACCTAGATATGCCAACATTGGGAAGTTTTGTTCGAAATAAGAGAGATGTAGGTTCATCAAAATTTTCAAGTTATACAAAGATGTTTTTTTCCCTTATTTATGCTGATCTAAAACCCGTCAAACTGAAACAGATGAAACACAACATTCCTTTGCAACTTGGTATGTCTCCCTATAGGTATAAACAAAGGTATTACAATCTTGATTTTTTTTCAACCATTCATGTTGAAATATAATTTTTTTTTATGCATGTATTATTTTACTTATCCATCATTCCACATGGGTATCTAATATTTTACCTGTTATTAAAAAGAGTGGTGAAATTTGCATCTATGTTGATTTCAATAATCTCAATCAAGCACCCTTACAATATAACTATCTTATCCTAATTAAGGATCAGATATTGCAATTTGTTAAAAGATAAAAAATTATTTCCATGCTTGATGGTTTATTTTGGCTACAATTAGGTTGAGGTTTCAGTTGAAGATCAACATAAGATGGCATTTACAATGCCTTATGGAACCTTTGACTACCAAAGAATGCCTTTTGGCCTCATCAACACTAGAGATAATTTTTAAAGGGAAATGGATTTAAATTCCATGATCTAAAAAAGATCATAGTGGTTTACCTAGATGATATTACTATTTTATCATGTGTGAAAACCATTATAATCACCTGGTAATTGTTTTTAAAAAATGTAGATCTCATGGTTTCTCATTCAACCCCAATAAGTTTGTGTTTGGAGTAACTGAATGGAAAATTCTTGGTCACATCATGTCAGGAGAATGGACAAATATTTATCTAGAGAGGGTTTCCATAAACAAACTAAATGTTCACACTTTTTGTGGTAAGATGAATTTATTGAGGAGAATTTTACTTGACTTTGATGAGTTAACTAAACAAAAAATTAAAAATTATGAAAGGGAAGGATAATTTCTAGTTGAATAAGGAAGGTAATGAAGAAATAAATAATTCCATTTCTAATGCACCAACCTTAGTGTGCCCCGATTTCACCAAGTATTTTATGATCTATTGTTATACATCAAAACACACATTATCAATGATCCTAGTACAAAAAAATAATGAAGGAATTGATTTTCCCATAGCCTTCATGAGTTTTGGTTTGAAGAATAATGAGATTAAGTAATTCTCAATTAAAAATCATGTTTATGTAGTAGTCAAGGTGGTTAATAAATTCAAATATTATATCTTAAACTTGCATACTGATTTAATGGTATTGGATCCAGAAGTCAAGTCTATCTTGACACAATAGGATCTTGGCTCAAAGAGAGGAGGGTGGATATCAAAGGTCAAAGAGTATGATTTAGATATTAAACTGACTAATATTATTTGAGGATGTGGTTTGTGTCAGCTTATATCTAAAAATGAACCCAGTAATGAGGAACCAAGTGAATCATAAGAACAATATCTATCTGAATATATACCTATAGTCCTTTTTGTTAGTTCTACTAATGAATGTACACAAACATAACATACTTCCTCACATATGGAGAGTATCTTAAGAATGTCTGTACTATAGAGAAAATGATGATACAATTGAGAGCTTCTACGTATGTTATATGGGATAACATTTTTTTTTAAGTGAGGGATTGATCATATTTTCCTGAGATATGTTGATAAAGAACAACATAAAATATTGCTACAATTTTTTCATAACAAGGTGTGTGGTAGTAAATTTTCATCTCTTTTTATGGAACATAAGATATTAAGGTATAATTAATATTGTCCCGCCCTCTTCAAAGATGCTCAAGAGTGGGTGTCTAAATGTGAATCTTGTCAATAATTTTTTGGTAGGCCAAAGATTGCAACACTTCCATTGAAACAAGTTGTAAACGAAGATACTTTTTAATAGTGGGGTCTTGACTTTATAGCTATGATAAAACCTAATTCTTGTGCAGGTCACACTCACATCCTCAGGATAATTATATTTTTTATGAAATGGGTAGAGGCCATTCCTATCAAGTAGACTAATTTATAAGTGGTATGTAATTTCATCAAGGAAAATAATTTGGTCAAGTATGGTGTTCCATAGATGATAGTAACATATAATGCTTCCAATATGTATTATTATTAATTGGTTATATTATGATATATCCTTATATCATTATTATGAATACTATCCATAAGGTAATGACTAGGTAGAATCAAGCAATAATAATATCATCACCATCATCTATAAACTTGTCAATGAAAATCAACATAATTGGTACAAAAATTTATATAATGCACTTTGGGCTGATTGTATCACTTTGAAAATATCTATCAACATTTCATCCTTTCAATTGATGTATGGTACTAATGTCACATTACCCATTTCATTGGAGTTACGAGCTCTTCAGCTAGCTAATATAATTAGAGATCAAAACTTTAGAGATTCTTTGGATAAGAGAATCATGTATCTAAATAAACTAGAAGAAGAGAAGATTGAAGTTGTTGATCAAATTAAGAAACATCAAAGAAAGGTAAATATGTTGTTTGGAATGAAATGTAAATAAATGGATTTTTATATTAGTGATCTAATCCTCCTCTAGGATAAAAGAAGGGAGCGCAAAGGCAGTCATAGAATGTTCAATTCCTTATGGATAGGTAATTTCATGATTCAAAAAATTTATGAGGATAATACATATTATCTTCCTTATCTAGATGGCACCCATATCTTACTTTCATATAATCTAAGAAGTAGTGGTTAATTATCACCAACCAAGTACATAAATGAGCTTAGAATTTTGGTTATGTTTCCTTTCTTGTTTTGTTTTTCCGTTTCATTTTGGTTGTGTTTTACCTTTTTGGTTTTCCCTCATATTTTCTATCTTTGGTCAAAGTTTTATTTTGATAGGGACTCCATATCCCAATGGACTTGTAAATCGATTTACTTAACAAAAAAAGATTTAAGTTCATACCTTGTCTTTTACAATCCAAGTCCCTAGTCGAAGCCAATTGTTGTCCCCAAATTTGAGTTTAGGTGAAAATTAGGGTACTCCAACTAAAATTTTATAAATTAGTCAAGTCAGGAGTCTAAAAAGTGAAAATTGTGATTATGCAAGTAGGTGAGTCAAGGTTTTTTAGAGGAATAAAAAATTTGATGATTATTTTGTAGGCATTTGAAGTTGAAGATAGAAATGTAGCTATTAGAACCTAATGACTACTTTATATGTGTCAAACTCCAATGATTAATTTTTAGGAATAATACTCTAATGATTGATATGCAAGAATTTGACTCCAATGACTATGTTTCTAGCATCATACTCTAATGACTACTTTTTAGCTTATCAAAACCATCATCAATAGGGTTGATACTTACATGTATGCAGGTATGTTTAGCTCTCCTCTATTTAATTATTCTACCCTAATTTTCCTTTTCACCTTATATCTCTTTCCTTATGGACTCTCACTCTATTGATCACTCTTACTTGAACCCTAGCCTTCATTTGTGTATTTTACCTCTATTTTCATTCATTTTTTGTACTCAGTTTAGTTTTTCTTTCCATTTTTAGGTCTTGTGTGTTATTATCCACATTGAAAGAGGGGTTTTATTTCCTCATGGTTCATTTTTTGGGTTTTTAAAATTGATTAACATGATTTGAAGTCCTATTTTCACTTACACCTTGATGGAATTCAAAACTCATCAAGCAATTCTCTACGGGTTTTAAAATTTGGCCATCATGAATGGGAGTCATTCAAAACTTTGATGTATGTAACCTTAACTTTGTTTATAGCCATTATGAAGGTCTAGTATTGTTCATTAATGATCTAGGATGATAGGTAGGGTATCTTAATTGGCAGCTTACAAGTCATATAGGATGGTCTAGTGAGTAGTAGGTTCAAGTCACTTAGTCTTGTCATAAAAAAAAACTCTTTATAATCCTTCATCTTATGTTTAGCATTGTTTAATGTAAGTTTGACAAAGTTAAGGTTAAATGGGAGTAAGGTGCATGAGGAAGCATGCTCAAGGAGACAACATGGTAAACATTTAAGGAACAGGAATGGTCTAAAGCTGATCGAAGTGTTTAAAGAAGCAAAACTAGTAAGTGGATCACATTATTTTTCAAGCAATTTGGATAGTTTAAGGTAATTTTGACAAGATTAAGGTATGTTATTGCTTTAGCCTTATCTAACATTTCAATGTTGAAATGACACTTGCTAGCCAATAGAAAGTATAAAGGTTTGTCTCTTGGATAGAGGTATTTTCTAATCCATCTAACATATAAATGATGGCATCATGCTTTTAAGTGTCCATACACCTTCCACAAAGTATTTTGTAATTAATTTATAACATTGGAAGTCTTTTTGTAACTTCCACTCATCACTTCCAATGGCTAAAGAAGGATTTATTATAATAATTATAGGAAAATGAAGGTGGGAAACATTTTGACATGCTCTCCCATATCTATACAAGTTAGGGGAATATAAAGAGTCACTTGGGTCATCTTCTCCAATAGTTCCAAAGGGCAAAATAGTTAGATTATATAATAAAAAAGTTTGGAAGTCTTTTGTAGGGGATTTATATTGAATGAAAATGTAAAAGCTGTTATAAATGTCCCTATAACCTTATTAGGTCCATATATATATATATATATATATATATATATATATATATATATATATACATATATAAAGTGGAGTTTTAGAGCCAAAAAATGTATAAACCCACCCCATTTCTCCATAAACTTTCTTGGTATCCCAAAATAGTCAATAGCTTTTACTTGGAATTCTAAGGAGAGAGAATGTCTATATCTAATCTCTTGGACATAATTGGGGACCCTAATTACCTTCCACTTTAAGGTATTTTGTGGTTATCTAAGCTCCTTAGCTTTATGAACAATCGTTAAGAAGTTAAGGAGCATAAAAACATTCAAAATCTCACCATGGGTTGGTTTTTATCAAGTGATAAGTTCAGAGACTGGATGGACATGTGAGAATGATTGGAAATGGTCTATTAAACATTCATTAACCCTTGAAATATCACATTATCTCATTTTTTCTTCATGTTCAAGTTTGAGGTTTTATCAAATAGTCTTATTTTGGCAGTTGGCTCAAGACAGTCTAAATGTAGGATCTATGAGTTATATTGAAAGCATTCAATGGATTAAATTAAATTTTAAATAGTTTACACAACCTCATAAATACCTCCCAAACATTTACAAACACCATTGAGTCAATTATTCTCAAGAGAGATATTTTTACAGATATGACTGAGATATCTTATCAAACAAGGTTGTGTTTTCTTTATCCACATTATTAAATGGAATAATTCATACTAAGACAATACTAAAGATCATATTCATGGGTATTAATCTTCATAGGCTGAGTTTTAATAATTATTCTTCTTTAGGCCTAATCCAAGGAGGTCTGTGAACCTATAGGTCTGTAAAAATATAAGTCACCATGACATCATCATTATTCATGAATGGTGTATATATTCCTTGGAAAACATGATAGTATATTAAATTTATTTCCAAAAAATATCTATAATCTTGATGTTTCAACTTATTTAGGTTCATGAGAAGTAAATGAGTTCCAAGGCAACACTAGGCCATGTTATCAATCACATCATGCCTCTACAAAGTGATATTCATGACACTTTATTGGTATTCAAAATAATCTTATTAATCTATTCCAATATGGTTAAAATACCCTATCTATCATATTTAAACTCATTTGTCAACCCAACTTGCATTCAAAGAGTTTATAACTCAAGGAGGACTATGTAACTCAAAGGGACTATGCTTCAAGGGGTAGATAATGAGGATTGCAAAAAATATATAATAAACCAAATTAAATGTATACAAGTAATTAAAATAAATTATCCATTTAAATAAAATTATTCATCATAAATTAATTTATCTTAAATTGGAACCAAATAGTGAAGAATCAACATTTTGCCCAAATGGCCAATTGCAGACCTCTAACAAGCAATAGGGTCAAAGAAAGTCATGTTGGTGATGGGTGATATAAATTTTGGGGATGAAATAGGTCATGATAAAATTTTATTTAAATTTTTGGAAATATAAATGCATTAAATAACTTGGTTTTGGCCTATGGAGGTCAAGTTTGACAAACTTGAAGTCAGGAAGCCCTAAACAAGCACTTACAAGCCTATTTATAAAAGGATGCATTTGTGTTCTAAATGAAGTATTGAAAGTAAATTTATTGATAAAATGGTATAATTTTGGATTTTTAGAGATTATAATAAGTTAAAATGAGGTAAAAACCATCAAATGAAGAAATCTTAAACACCAATAGTCAAACAAACCTAAAACAAGCACCTACATGCCTGTCATGAGAGAATGGAGGAAAAGAGGTGTATGTGAAATGAAAAAAGGTATTAAAATAGTAAATAATAACCTATATATCATATAATAATCATTTAATAATCATAAAAGTTTTAATAAAAATGATGATATTCATACTTCATGCATATAGGTCTGATTAACACCTAGAGTTAAGGTTTTAATTGCTGAAGAAAACATGTCAACCATGGATTGAAACCCTAAGGATGGATGATGAAATAGGTTTTTATAATTTAATAATAAATTTTAATATGGTTTCATTAGGTTTAAAATTTATTGATATTATTATAAATCTAAAGAAGGGATAATTAGGTCTAGAAGGTCTAAATGAGCATGTACAGGCCTATGTGCAAGAAACATAAAGAAACTTATTTTTTGAGAATTTGGTTAGTATAAGAGATAAATGGAGATTATATATATGTATTATAATAATTAAAAAAAAATTTAACCATTTATAAATAATTAAATTATGGGAGCAATCCTATTAGGGTTAATTGAGCATAACTATGTAGAAACCCTTGCACAGGACTAAAGACTTATCTAGTGATGTGAAGGAGAAATAAATTTAAATTACCATTGTAATAAATAAAAATATGTTTAAAACACACCAAAATTAAGTCTTATATCCAAATAAAACGTTTTGAAACATGTTCTTGCTAAACTACCTCTTTCTACTACATAGTCATACTAGTATGATTAATAAAGTCAACTTTTAGTACGTGTAAACTCCAATGAAGAGATGCATGGGATCCTAATAACTTCATGGATGAATGAAATGATTTTATACTGATTATTATTGGATTTATTTTTGGATTAGGTCCCTCAACTCTATGAATTATCCTTAATACCTCAAGTGTTCTTAAACCTTGCTTAAACCATGAATGTGACTCGATGGGAGAAAAAAGGATTTAAAATGGTAAAAATGGATTGGGATGACCTCAAAATCACTTGTATGACCTTATTATATATCTTAGTCATATTATTGAGTAAATTTTTTTCACGTGTGAGATGGATCTGTATGAAAAAGGGCTTAGAAAGCTTTTTTTTATGCTTGTGTGCAGGGTTTTGAACTAGACAAAACTTAATAATCATTTGAGGAAGGTATTTGAGGTAATGTTAAAGTTTTTTCATCATGTTTTAAACATTAAATAATATATTAAAGTGTTAATTCATGTTACAATTTGATAGATAAGTTTCAATGAAGAGACATGATTCATCTTATATCAAGAGAATAAAAGGTAGACATGTTACAAGGACTTAAGCTCAAAGGACTTTCAAAAAATATTTGGGAGTGTCTGTTAATATCTATGGAAGGTATTATAATTCATATAATAGATATATAAACCATTCTCAAACACCAAATTCACTTCAAAATTCAAGATATGAATGTCTCTTGCCATCCCTTGCCAAGCAAGTATAAGACAGCAGTTGCAAAGTGACTTCTAGTGGTGGAACCTAGGTTATATGACTTGATATAGGATATAAAATAAACTAAAAATTGTGAATTAGGTCCCTAAAACACTAAATTAGGCATTGGTATCAATATATATTGTGAATATGCATCACTATTATCAATAATTACAAATTCCATGTGATAAAGAATGATCTTCAAGAGAGAGTGGGTTTAAAAGCTTCCAAATCATGCCAAATTCTAATAAGGTGATCTATAAATTCCATAAATATGTATATGTGTAACTCTTTAAGGATTATTTATGTACAAGAAAGCATCTAAACTACCATGAAGACTTCCTACACTACCCTTGTGAAGAGTTACTCTAACACATGTCTAAGAAGGAAAATGACAACACATTGTTTTCAAACTTGGTGTCATTATTTATTTTATTTATAACTAATATTATCATTATATACATCTCAATATTTTTTATTCTTGTCATTCTCTTCTTCCTTCTTCCAATTCATCTATAAATGAAGCCTTGAGAGGTTTGTAATATTTCCTAAAACTAGTTATGGTGAATCCTTGCCAATTTTATGACTTGTACTTGCCTTTGAAAGTAATTCAATCTGAGTTTTGGAATTTTCATGTTTCATATAGTTATCTTGAGTGATTTTTATATGAATTTTTTGTGATAGTGAGTGTACTTCCATGAATTTGTCCTTCTTTTTAAGCTTATATGTAAGTTAGCTTCTTTTCTATAGGTCAAATGATGTGTAATACATGGTTATCTGAGTGTAAATGTTTAAATATTAGTAAGTATACTATGATACCTCTTTATTTATCACCTTATCTATTGTAACAACCTTATCCTTCATATATAAACACTAGTGTGGTAAGATATGCCTTGTGATTATGAAAATTAGATTGTAATCTATCTCTTCATAGTGAAAACAATAGCAAGTTGAGGACTTTATATTTGGTGTATCACCTCCATGTTTATTTACTATTTTAATTCATTTATATCCCTTTTCATTTGTAAGTGAGATAGGTTGGTTATAAGTTTTGAGTGAAGTATCAAGGAAGCTAACCCAAACTAGAGGTTCAATCCACTTAATAGGTCACCCACAATTTAGGATTGTTTCCATGATATCATCTATTTAGGAAGGGTTGAAAAACCTTAATAGGGTTTAAAATTAGATATATAATAGTTCTAGCATGCCTAGTGGGATTGTATTTGAATAAGGTAATACAAGATTTATGTTGGTCTTGGAAAATTTGTAGGTGTAATAGCCTCCTTCAGGTAACATCTGGTGACTTAAGTAAGTTATTATCTATTAATTAAATACTATCAAGATATTTTTCATGAAAAAGGTGAAAATAAGATCAAGGGCTAAAGGTATTCCAATTGAGTTTGTTGAATTACCTTTATTTTTAGTCACAAGAAAGAGATTTCTCCATACTCTTCCTTATACCAAGACACCTAGAAGAAAGCTTCATTTCTTATATATCCCAAGCTCTCCCAAAGTTAAAAATATGGTTATAAATCTAAATTTTGTGCATTTAAATGGTGGGTCTCCCCTAAAACTTTCCTAATATGATGAGATCCCTATGGAAGCCTTCAAGAGTGTCCCATATTTTAGTAGAGAGAACACTATTCTACCTATTGAGCATATAATAGATATGACTATTTTTTTTAATATCCATAATATCACCCAAGAAAATTTAGCCATTAGGTTGTTGTAAATATTATTTAAAGTAAAATCATTGGATTGGTATAGGACTTTGGCCCCTAATTTAATTAACACATGGGATGAATTAGAAGAGAGGTTGAATAAGAGGTTTGAAGACAAAAGTGACCATTTATCACTAGATAAGCAATTTAATACTATCAAGCTATCCACATAATATTTCATGCAAGACTTAAATTCCAGGTTCCAAAAGACATGGGATAGGATCCTAATTTTTGTGAGGCCCATTCCTAATTATGCATTCTTATACTATCTCAAAACTTCGAATAGTGATATAACTATTATGATACAATCCATGGGAGGAGAGACCTTAACAAAAGCTTATGATATTACCATCAAAGCTAAAAAAAATCTCATACATGATGTAAATATATACCCAAGGCCTCATATTCCATTTTTTCCTAATATACAACCTCCTACTCCCACTCTTGCTCCTATTCCTACATTGACTGGTGACAAGTTGGCTTCCTCTAGTCATCCAAAAAAATAAAATGATGTTGAAGGATTGATTGATACCATTAAAAATAAGGTTATAATATTGGATTAAAGGTAGTAAACCCAACCCTTTATACACTATCAAACTCCATACCAATCCAATCAGCCACATCAACCCAATGGGCCACCTTTCTAAGGTAATATTTAAAGGCAAGAGATAATTACCAATGTGAGACCATATAATAGTTACAACCAAAATACTACCTCCACTTTTGGAGCATTGGTTCCTACTCAAAACAATTTGGTTCAAGATCATGACTGGTCTTCTCAATGGGATCAACGCCATAATTGTCCCTCTAGTCAAAGAAATGTGTTTACTCAAGCTTATATGAAATAAAATGGAACCATTTCATCTATGACACAAGCTAAAGTTTCAAATCATGTTATGAAAAGTGGATAAAAAGTGAAATACAATGCTACATTATTTAATTATTAGGAGGGAGAGTGATATTCAATTAATCAATTGGGAGGAACAAGTAAAGCTAATGATACTTCTATTGTAGAGAATACAAGGTCTAAAAAGAGGGCAATTAATGATGCTCAAGAGATGGTTAAATGTGCAACAACCATACCTTATATGCTTCAAGGAATAAGGGATGATAATGTAGCTCATGAATCTCAAGAAACTTAGATAGATTATAATGTGAAGAGTATTTTCATTCCCCAAACTATGCAGCCCAAAAATAGTATGACAAATCCTAGAGGACAGCCAAGAGTTTGCAACTCTTGCATCAATATTGTAGATTAAATGACGAAGGTGAATGTAACCATTCCTATGTGGGATTAATTATATCTTCTTGGTCAAATATATATTATTCAATAGGAATTTTCAAATCTTAGCCTTGCAAATACATAAACTATAAGATAAGGTGCAATTTTACCAAATAATCCTACACCTACTAATGGGCAACCAAGCAAAGATGGTAATCCAACCACTTTATATGTTTGAATAATAATTGAATATTACATAGTACATAGTTATATGATATATATTGGGGTAATTAATTTATATATACCCAAATAAATAGATGATAAATTAGGCTTGGAGTATGAGCCTAATGCTAGAGGTGTATTGAACTAGATGGTTTGAATACTAAGATCATGGGTGTAATCAAGGGCTTGAACCTTAATATTAATACTTGTCCTAATTTATCTATTACTCAAGATGTGGTTTTATTAGATTTTACATCATACTTTTTTCTTCTCTTATCAAGAAATTTCACCACCAAGATTGGAGGCTACTTATCATATGATTGGTCTTACATGGATTTTAGGACTAGATATGGCCCCAAAGTTACCATCAGGTCTGAACTTGTGTCTTATTTTCATTTATATCCATACAATAAAAACATTTCTAATTTCAATTTCACCATCATTGATGAGGAGGATCATCCTAGTGATCAAGAACCAATTGTTCCTCTTGAAGACATTTCATATTTCTTCCTTGATGAGTGGGGGACATAAAATCATAAGTATGACCCATATAAAGGTGTTAAAGATGCTGGTATTGGTGTATATTTTTTACATGAATAATGTGCAGCCATACCCTCTCTCTCTAATCTAAATGATGATAGTGGTCATTTGTGAAAATTGTTCTTTGATGGCTCAAAAAGCAAGAATGGAGTAGGGGCAATTATTATGCTAGTTTCTCCATAAAATGAAAGGTACTATTTTTTCATTATATTTAAATTTATTTGTACTTGTAATTTAGTTGAATATGAAGCTCTTATACATGGATTTAAATGGGAAATACATAAAGGAGTGAAGTAAGTACAAGCTTTTGGAGATAGCAAACTAGTTGTGCACCAAGTAAAAGGTAAGAGTGCTAACAAAAACCCATTATTAAAGTCCTAAAAGTATAGAGTGTGGGACCTTATTTAATATTTTAAGTCATTCAACAAACAATACTTTCCAAGGGAATATAATAAACATGATGATAGGTTTCCATTAGTTAGGGCACAATTTGACATTCCCAATGATGTTAAGAACTCAAAAACTCAACCACATATCATGGTGGTAGTAAGGCCATCAATACCAGATAATGATGCCAATTGGAAAGTGTTTGAATGTGACAAACAAATAAAATGTTTTCTCCAACAATAAACTAAGTTCTCTTGTAAAACCTAGGCCAAATTTCAGCACCAATATGGAGACCAAATTGTATAATTGAGGTCTAATAAGATTTAAAAAGGGTTGGTTATTCTTGATAATATATTCAATGAAAGTGATCAAATGAGAAGAGAAAAAGTAAGAATGTCTAATAAATAATAACATCATGATAATGTGTCCATATTCAAATATAAGCTCTTAAATCTTGGAAAGGTATGTATTTTAGTTGAGAGGGCTACATTTATTGAGTTATGTAGAGAATTTTTTGATGTCTTTACTTGGGAATATAGTGATCTTAAGGGGGTTGATCCCACATTTTTCCAATGCACTATATAAATTGATCCAAATACTAAACTTGTAAGTCAAATACAAAGGCATATCAATCCTAAAGTGGAGATGCTAATGGGAAAAGAGCTCACCAAGTTGATAGAGTCAAGAATCATTTTACTTATCAAGCACTCTTCATGGGTTGACAACTTAGTTCATATGAGAGAGAAGAGTGGTGAGATAAGATTATGTATGAATTTTAGAGACTTGAATAGGGTATAATTTAAGGAATACTATCCCTTACATTATATATAATAAATCCTTCAAGTGGTTGCAGGTTCTCAACAGTTCTCTCTCTTGGATGGCTATTTAGGTTACAACCAAGTCTTGGTGAAAAAAGAATATCAATATAAGACAACCTTTACTACTAAATGGGTCACATACGCCTATAAGATAATTCAATTTGGGTTGTCTAATGTAGGGCCTAAATTTCAAAGAGCCATGGATATGGATTTCAAAGGTTTGATCAATCAAATGGTGCTAATTTATCTTGATGATATCATGGTTTTCTCCAAGAATGCTAGTGATCATCTAGCTCATCTTAAATTGATTTTTGAAAGGTATAGGCAACATGGAATATATTTAAACCCCAAGAAATGTGTTTTTTAAGTTCATGAGGGTAAGTTATTAGGGCATATTGTCTCTAAATATGCACTTTCTATTTACCATGAAAGGGTGAGTTCCATATTGGTTTTATCTTTGCCCAAACATAAGGAAGGTTTGCAAAGTTTTCTTGGAAAAATAAACTTTTTGAGAAGGTTTATACCTATTTTTTCTAACCTTATGAATCCTATTAAATCTATGTTGAAGAAACATCAAGCCTTTGTTTGGAATAAAAAAATCTATCAAAATAGTTTTTATGCCATCAATCAAGACATTGCACAATCACCAACATTGATTAACCATAATTTATATAAAGATTTATTCTTGTATGCCTTTAACACCATTTCATCTATGTTAATACAGTATAATAATGAAGGACTTGAGCAACCCATTTCATTATTTATTTAAGGTCTATAAGAGTATGAAGAGAGATACACCTTCATTAAGAATCAAGTATTTTAAATCATAAGGAACCTAGAGAAGTTTAGACATATGGTGTCTAATAACAAGATTCATGTCATGGTAACCCACCCTAGCATAAGAGACTCCCTTTTGAATAAGGATTTGAATGATAATAGGTATGGATGGATAACCAAAGTTATGTAATATAATGTGGATATTAAGGCCACTAAGTTGGTAAAATGGAGAGGGTTATGTGGACACTTGGAAACAAATCTTCAAAAGGAAAAAGAGGTTGTTTTGGAACTACAAGATTATCATATTGTAGTTATACCTTCACTCTCTACAAGTTGGACACAAGACATGGTAATATTACTTAATATGGGTGAGTGTCATGTAGGTTTGGATAGAGAAAAGAGAAGATACTTTAGATTTCAATCTATACCTTATGTTATTATAGATGGAATTATTTTTAGGAGAGATATTTATGGTATGTTGCTAATATGCATTAAAACTAATCAGATTGATAAGATATTAGAATAATTCCATGATGGACCAACTAGAAGCCACTTTTCACCTAAGATAATAGCTAAAAAATTAATAAGGGTTGGATAGCACTGGCCTAATTTGTTTAAGGGTTTCTATGCATGAGTTAGAATGTGTCCAAAGTATGCATTGTTTATAGGTAAACAAAGGCTTTCAGCTCTTCCTCTTAATTATATTCAGGTAGACCAACCATTCATGCAATGAAATCTAGATTTTATTGGTATGATAAATCCAAATTCAAATGATGGCCATAAATGTGTGCTTACAATCACTGAATATTTCAAAAGGTGGGTGGAATCCATAGTTATTAAGGATAATAGTAAAAACTTACTTCTTGACTTCTATGAATGCCTAGTGACTAGATTTGGAATGCCTTTAACAATATTTTTTGATAATTCTTTAGAATTTGGTGGTTCATGAACAATTGGCTGGGATCTAATGCATGGTATTTATCTAAGTTCTTCTTCTAATTACTACCATTAAGGGAGTGGGATAGCTAAGTCCACTAATAACAACTTGATCATAATTATTAAGAGGATAATATAGGATAATTAAAGAACTTGGCACACCAAGTTGAGAATAACTCTATGGACTGATAAGATCACCCCCAAGAAGGCTATTGGGAACTCACCCTACATTCTTGTATATGGGAGATAATCCAAGCTACCTATCTCTCTTGAACTACTAGATCTTGAATTATCCCATCAACTTTAAATGATGGAGAGTGATTGTATGGAGATAATATTGACTAAATTGATGGCCTTAGAAGAGACAAGAAATCATGCCATACCATGGATTATCACCAATCCCAATTCAAGAAGACATGTTATAATAGGGTTGTTTCTCAAACATAACAAGTGGGAGATCTTGTTTTGAAATGGGATGAAGATAGGGCCAAACCTATTAGGCATAACAATTTTGACACATTGTGGAGTGGACCCTATGTTGTCATTAGTTACAAATAACACAATGCTTTTTAACTTGTAAGGATTGATGGAGAGGATTTGAGTATCCCAATCAATGGGATACATTTGAATCCATGTTATTAAGGTCAGATTTATGATTTTGTACATAGTAGAGTAGGTTTGTTTTCTCCAAGTGCTTAGTGCACATGTTTCTTATTTGATTTGTGTTGTTATGCTTCCTACAAGTGTTTGTGACACATGTGTGTGAGTAGTGTGTGTTTGAGTGAGTTTAGTTTTAGTTTGTTTCAAGGTTGTTTTCAAGTCTAATTTTTAATTTGACTTCAAGTCAAGATGCTTTCATGACCTCCATAGCCCAATGGATTATCAAGGCCACTAGTCTATATACATAACAAGCATGCAATCCTAGGAGGTCACCAAAGTGTAAAACAAAATTTGGCCATCACGAATGGAGTCATTCATAACTTTTATGTATGTAACCTTAACTTTGTTGATAGACATTATGAAGGTATTCTCTTGGTAATTAATTATTTAGGATGATGGGTAGGGTGTCTTCCTTAGCAGCTTATAAGTCATTTAGGATGGTCTAATGAGTGGTACGTTCTAGTCACATGGTCTTATCATCAAAAGGTCACTCTTTGTAATATTTCATATTGTGTTTAGCATTGTTTAAGGTAAGTTTGATAAATTTAAGGTTTAATTAGAGTCAAGTCCATGAGGAAGTATGCTCAAGGAGACAAGGTTGTAAACCCTCAAGGAACAAGAATGGTCTAAAGCTGACCAAATTGGTCAAATAAAAAAAAACTAGTAACTAGATCACATTGTTTTTCAATCAATTTGGAGAGTTTAAGGTAATTTTGACAAGATTAATGTATGCTATTACTTTAGTCGTATTTGAAATTTTAATGTTGAAATGACACTTACTAGTCAATATCAAATATGAAGGTTTATTTCTTAGATAGAAGTCTTTTCTAAGCCATCTAACATCTAAATAATGACATCATGATTTTAAGTGTTTGTACATCTTCCCTAGAGTATTTGTAACTAATTTATAATAATGGAAGTCTTTTTGTAACTATCACTCATCACTTCAAATAACCAAAGGAGTTATTATAAGAATTGAAGTAAAAAAAGGTGGGAATTTTTTTACACACTATACCATATCTACACAAGTTAGGGGAATATGAAGAGTCACTTGGTTCATCTTATTTATTAGTTCCAAAGAGTAGAATAGTCAAATTCTGAAATAAAATAAGTTTTTAGAAATATTTTATAGGGGGTTTATATTTAATGACAATGTATAGGCTCTTAAAAATGTCCCTATAGCATTCTAAAGTACAAATACATAAAAAAAAGTGGAGTTTTAGAGCCAAAAATTTTATAAACCCACCCCATTTCTCCATCAGCTTTCTTAACAGCCCAAAATAGTCAATTGGTTTTCACTTGGCATTCTGAGGAGAGAAAAAGTTGGTATATAAGATCTTGGCCATAGGAAGGGACCATAATACCCTTCCACTTTGTGCCTTTTTTTGGTTGGTTAATATTCTTAACTTTATGAACAATTTTTAAGAAGTTAAGGAGCATAAAAGAGACTCAAAATCCCACCATCTGTTGGTTTTCCTTAAGTGTATATTTATGAGATCAGATGGATGTGTGATAATGATTTTAAATGGTATATTAAACATTAATTGACCCATAAAATATCATATTCTCTCATTTTTCTTCATGTTCAAGTTTGAGGTGTTGTCAAATAGTCTTATTTTGATAGCTGGCTCAAGGCAGTCTAATTACAAGATCTATGAGTTAGATTGAATGCATTCAATAGATGAAATGTAATTGTCAATAGATAAAACAACCCCATAAATACCTCCCAACCATATGAGAACACCATTGAGTCAATTCTCCTCAAGAGAGATATTTTTGCATATACATTTGGATTGTGTGAATTTGTAAATATGACTAAGATATATCTGATTAATAAATGTTATGTTTTCATTATCTAAATTATTGAATGGATTAATTAATCTTAAAACAATTTTGAATATCATATGCATGGGTGGAAATATTTAGATGCCATGTTTCAATAATTATTCTTCTTCAGGCCTAACCTAATTAGGTCTATGAACTTATAGGTCTACAGATGTGTAGATCACAATTGATGTCATCCTTGTTTATGAAGAGTGTATATAGTCCATGAAAAACATGATAGTTATACTCTATTTATTTATAATCAATATATGAAATCTTGATGCTTCATATTCTTTAGTTTCATGAGAAGTAAATGAGTTACAAGGCAACACCAAGCCATGCTATCAATCACAGTCATGCCTCTACAAGAAAGTGATACTGATGACACTTTTTTGGTATTCAAACTCATCCTCTTAAGCTATACCAAAATACTTCAAATACCTTTCCTAGCCTATGTAATCTCATTTTTCAATCCAAATTGCATTCAAAGAGGTTGTAACTCAAGGAAGACTATGTAACACAAGGGGACTATGCTTCAAAGGTTAGATAGTGAGGATTTCAAGTATTTTTCTTATGATCGAAGTCAAATGAAATGAAGAGAAGGCCTTATAATTAATTATCCATTTCAATATAATGCTTCATCATCATTTGATTTAGCTCAAATGGGAACCAAATAGTGAAGAATCAACATTTTACCCAAATGGCCACCTACAGACCTCTAACAAGAAATAGGGTGAAAAAAATTCATGTTCGTGATTGGTGCTAGAAGTGTTGGGGATGAAAGAGGTCTTGATCAAATTTGATTAAAATGTTTAAAAATCCAAATGCATCAAAGAAGTTAGTTTTGTCCTATGGAGTTCAATCTTGGCAAAATTGTGATAGAGGTACAAACATTGAGGAGGGGGGAGAATCAGTGAGCCTGAATAATCCAACTTCAATTTCAATCCTTTCAAGTTCTTAATTAATTACCATAAGCAATCATGAAGTATACACAACATTCATAGGAATGAGAAAGAGAGACATTTTAAGATCAATCACATAACACATGACATATGTGGGAAACCCTATTAGGGGAGAAAACCCATTAGAACCCACAATTGGACTACTAACATATAATAACAAGGACAAATTTACACAATCTACAATTGATCAAGGAACTACAATCTCACAAGGTGATACAACACTTGTCTAGCTGAGTTGTAAGAACAACTATAATTTTAGCAAGTTTCACCTTGTAAGGAGGTTGTAACCCCCTTAGATGATGAGCTACCACAATAACACCTATGAACACATCCACCTATAAATTGATGTCTTCAACACCTGATGATGGACCTCTAATTATCACTCTTCACCTTCACTCATACTCAATCTGTAAGAACACTATTATGCCAATAAAATTATGACCTATAGGTCATATAAATAATCCTCAATCTATTCTAATCTTTAATTCATCCACATGGAACTCTAACCCTCCTTAACTCCATAATTCACACAAATAATCCTCTCTCAAATCTCTCCCAATTCTATCACACAAGTCTCACTCCAAGTCTAGAAATCACCATATTTAATTTCACTATTTATAGAGCATTCATGGTCATCACCATCTTGGTCAGCCATTAGGCATGACTTAACCCTTAAGTCAATTATCTCATTGAGACATAAATTAATACAATATTCATAGGTTGTCCATAGTATCTATAGGTCACCCTTAAGCAACTACACCTTTTTAATAAGGCCCTTGTAGCTCTTATAGGTCTCATGGAGACCTATTCACCCATTTAGCATATAAACAAACAAAAAAATAACATAAGACAACTTTTAAAAATCATAGGTCCACACTACATGTCCCCTTAGTCATCCTCAAATGCTTACAATCATCATTTCACTCTTTTGTGCAAACTCAATTAATATTTTGTGCACATAGTCATAATAAATGAATACATAGTCAAATTCTAAGAATTTTTCATACTAAATACAATTGATCAAAACTTCATTATGCATACAGATAATCTTGATTGACTCTAAAACACTCCCTAATAGCTAATTAATCATGGGACATCCAAACAATAATAAAACAAGCTCAAACATCCTTCTCGGGTCACTTGAAGAACACTATCAAACACATAGTCAACTTTGAACCATAATATATTTTATTTTACACACTTACATATCTTAAAATTAATATTATTATATTTGCCTTGGATTTCTCTACCGCTTTGATTTTTACACCATGAGCAAATTCATCATTGATCAAAAGATATGATCCAAAAACCATAGACTGGTTTTTCCTTTTATTAAATTCAAATATTCAAATGTAAATAGTCACAGTTAAACCTTTAACACTAAGCTTGAATATAATTTTCCCACTACTCATATTAAACATGCACCATCAATCTTATTATATGAAGCTTGACCTTTAACACACATTCTACCAATGTCAAATGTTAAACCTTGAACATGTTGATCTCATCTCATGCAATCTAGAAAATTTGACCTCATGCACTCCATTGATATCTAATACATAGATTGTTATTTAACAATGATAAATAGATATCACTTTGACCTCTTGACTTTAATATTCCCCATTGATCTCTATCTATATGATCACCTGCTCACCGTTGATCCTTGGAAGAAGCTTGATCTTAATCTCTACTCAGCATTAACATTAAACACTTGGCACCATCTCATTACTTCCTAAATTCTTAGAGAAACATTCTTCATCAATTTTGTTTGAAATTTAGCATGTGTAAATTTGGCTAAGTATGGGAACCTTGCTTATCTACCTAAAAGGACAACTTTACATAATCATATCTTTTACTTTGTTCACTCGCATGTTCTTAAATTTGGACCATATGATTTCTTCACATAGGATAATCCAATCATGTGAAAAAATACTCATATAACCCTCAAAAGTGTGAGATATAACTACATTAAAATTCTCACTTAGATTTCTCTACCATAGACCCAACTATGAAAAAAACTTGTCTAGAAGACCAACTTTGAACATGCATATCTTTTGTCGTGCTATGGAACTTCACCTGAAAGTTAGAAAAAATCAACTAGGTACAAAACTAAACAAACACATAAGATCACCTTCTCTTAAAACATCCACATGTGTGAGCTATGACTACATCAAAATGCTTACTTAGCTTTTTTTGCCACATTGTAATTTGCCTAAGTATGGGAAAACACTGTTAAAATTTATAAGAACCAAACTTTGTAATTGCATACCTTTTTACACAATTAGGTACATGACCTAATATTTATCACATAGAAAATAGGGACTAATTTTATCAAAAAAATATGACCAAATCCCCTTGACTCATTCCCAAGTGGCAATGGTGATGTCATCAAATTTCCTACTTAAATTGTTTGCCACTAGACCCAAAAAGTCTAGATGACAACAATGATCAACCAAATGAAATCCACTCATGCACACAAGAACTAAAATCTTAAAAAACATCTTAGGGACCTTTTTCACATTATCAATACTCCATACTCATCCCTGAATATCTCTAAACTTTCCAAAATAGAAGATCAACCAAGCATACTAGGACAAGCACATTGCACACTTTGTCATTATCACTTAGACTATCAATTATCTTCATCTACTCACCTGGACACCTTCATTACATCATTTAAAACTCTCTAAAAATCTCCCCCTTTGTCATTTATGTCAACAACCATCATATATAGCAATATACAACTCACCTTCCTTCTCTCTCTTCAAGCACTCTTACAACAACTTTCTCCCCCTTTGACACAATGATAAAGTGGGCACAATCTGATCTTGAGGACTTGAAAAAACCACCAATAGGGAAGGACCATTTTAGAACTATGATACAAATTCCCCCTTATCTTGAGCCTACTTCTGCTTGCCTTGACAACTTTCTCTTGCTCCATGCTAACACTCTCTTCAACCAAGCACTACAAATAATGAATAAAGTACACATAAAAATAATAAAATATGATGGAAATCACCAAGAAACATATTAGAGGGACTCCCCCTAATATTTATAATCAATTTCCTCACATGATCATCTTCATATCTTCATACACCATGAATAACCACTACAAATGCTTACTAGCATTATCTATCAAACCACCACAAGAACCACCAACAAAACTTCATGCCACTCACCAAATAGGAAACATGATCTCAACCAACCTGAGATATCTCCTTAAAACAAACATACTTTCCTATTTTGGAGAAACTAAGCAAAGAACACTCTTCTTCAAACTAGCCCTATCTAGTCTCCTTGTAGTCCTACCTAAAAATTGTAGAACCCACAATTTTCATTAGACACATCTTCAATACCTAAAAATTCATATCTAGAACACTCTCATATGCCCCTCAATCACCAATTTTCATCACCAAGATCATCCTCTACAACATACTTCCTTCACAAACTTGTTATCCAATTAGCCCTCCATATTGACAAAAACATGAATAACTTGATAACCAAAAACCTTTAAATATATATGAATCTTGTTTTTACAATCCATTTGGCCCATTCAACCTATTAATAATCCTAAAACCTCAACTCATAAGGTAAACTAATTTTCTAGCATAGCCCAAAACCCTAGAATCTCAAAACAAACAAAGTCAACAAACCTTCTTCCAATCAATGCACACTTTTGTACTTATTGCACACCAAAGACACTCATCAAACACTTTTGGACCAATATTTGAGCATTTAAACCTTTGGGAGTCTTGACTTCCTATAACCCATTTTAAGCTTGCTTACCCTTAAGCCAAAAACTGATAAAACTAAGAGCATACAAAAATATATTAAATTGTCACAAACATACCTTTAGACCTAAAAAACACTTATAACACATCACAAATAAATTCATACACTCTTATGATAACCAAGCACTTCTTTACATTGCATCAAACTCATTATGCCATTTAGAAACACCCATTCTGATCCTGTACTATAAATCCAAAAAAAATAGGAACAAGCTCATGATCTTGTAGATCCCCCTTAAACAAAGAACTTATAATATCAACAAAAATATCTATTCATATTGGAAATATAATCTTGATCACACAAACTTTCTTCTCCACGTGAAAATATGTCTCCTAAAAATCATAGGCAGAGACACCCTACTTCACAATGTCCTAGAACAATGTGAAATTAGGAGTTTCCCACAACTCCTCATATTCCTTTTTTTCCTTGGTCATCTCAAACTTTTAGTTCTTATTATTCTTATTAGGCTTAAGAGAAGCAACATGCTCAAACACCACAACATTCTCCTTATGTTCTAAGATTGAATTGACAATACATGGGGACAACAAAGATTTATGACATACCTTTTCATCTGAAGAATCCACCTTGTAGTTTGGAACCTCATCACTAGGAAAAAATAATTTATGTTCTTTACATGATACATGATCAACAATAGAAAAATTTTCACTTGGATCCATACACACCTTAGAACTAGCCTCAACCAATATCTTGGTCTTCTCTTTGAGCTGGATCTCTTCATTCTTAGCATGAGTAGACAATGAGACCTCTTGGTACTCTTCAAATTTTGTAGCTTTTTCCACCATAGAAAATAGATTACTTGGACCTATAGATTCACCATGACTCACACTTATCACATTTGGCTTCCATGTATTAACTTGCCTTCTTCCTTACACTTTAGGAGCTTGATTGAACTCATTTTGACTTGATGGCCTTTGTTTGTAGAATCTAGCAATGTGACCTCTCTATTCACAATTGTAGCAAACCATACTCCTTGATGAAAACATAGTTTATCTTATCATGTTTGGATAGAAACTTTAAATATTTCCTTTGTCATGAAAAACAAAATAACCTCCCCTTTTTGAAGAGGACTCACCCTGTCTAATCTTATTTGGACAATGGTTTTCAAAGTGTCGCACATTAAGATAGTTGAAGCACTTAAATTTGATCACTTCTTTTGACTGATGACTCCCATCATAGTCCCATTGAAACTCATTTCTAATAGGTCTATTTCATTCTCTATATTTATGCCCAAATTGATTGCATGTGAAATAATAACCATTGAATCTTACATACCTCATAGCATTTGGCTATCTGATCTGATTTGTCTTCATTCTACCAACACCTTCATTCCTTGTTTGATGATTTATCTTAAAATAATGATCCACCTTGATCTTATTTATATTCATGTTAATTTGAGTAGAAACTTTAGGCTCTTCATTAAAACCCAGTCTAGACCTATCACTAGATGATTTTTAACTCTTTAGGAGATCATCCAGATCATTAGAACTTTTATCAAACTTGACAAATTATTTCACCTTGCTTGCATATTTATCTAACTCATCTTTCAAAGACACAATCTCAGAAGCATACCTTGATCATTCTTCTTCTTTGGCTCTTATACTTTTAGACATAGATTCCAACTTAGAATTAAAAAACATGACAACACCTTCATGCTCCCTAGAGTCTTCAACCAATCTTACCTCAAACACACTAAATTTTTCCTCATAGTCCTTGAGTTTAGATTTCATCTTCTTATTGATATTTTTCTCAATCTTTAGTTCTTCAAGATCATTCATCAATATAGTCTTATAGTTCACCTCATTTTCATCATCATCTAAATCACTCCAAGTAGACTCCTTGTGATGTGAGCAAATTCCTTCCTCAGCCATGAATAGAGCTTCATCTTCAGTAGAACCATCATCTTCATGATCATATTTTAAGTCACTGAATTCACTCTCATCTGATGAGCTACAATCTTCTTTGGTGTAGAGACCCTTCTTATTCTTGAAGGACTTGTTGTTATACTTTTCAAATCCTTTCTTTGTGTAAGGGCATTCACCATGATCTTCATCAACATTCTTCTCATGCTTATGAGGGTACTTATGAGAAAAATGTCATATCTCTCCATAGTTGAAACATTTTAAGGGTAGTTTACCTGTATACTTCCCTAAGTGTGTGTTCAATTTCCTAGTAATCAAAGTAATTAATTCATCCTCATCAATGTTAGATATGTCATCCTCTTTACATTTCTTACATTAAAAATTCTTCTCAGGCTTCATCTCTATCTTGAATGCAACTTCCTTCTTTGGTGGTATATCATCATTTACGCTCATCTCATATCTAGTAAGGGTGCCATGCAATTGATCTATCTTCAACTGAGTAAGATCATGAATTTCTTCTATAGTAGATACCTTTGGATCAAACTTGAGAGATAGATACCTTAATACCTTTTGAACTACAGTAGCCTCTTCAAGGTTCTCTCCAAGACCTATGATGATGTTCACAATCTCATCAACTCTCTGCATAAAGGATGCCATAGAATATTTTTCCTTCGTCTTGAGACTTTCAAATTACCTTCTATGAGTCTATAACTTAGGATTGTTTACCTTTGAATCTCCTTCATAAATTATCTACATTTTGTCCCATATCTCTTTAGTATATTTACAATGGATTATCTTGGTGAAATTAGTCTTTGTAAGACCATAGGAGATGGCATTCATTACCTTAGAATTATTTTCAAATAGCTTCTTATTTGTAGTACTATATAGAAGAGTAGTAGGAGAAATATAACCATCCATAACAAATTGCCATACATCAAACCCTAGGGACATAATGTATGTCCTCATCCTTGCTCTCTAAAAATCATAATTTCATCCATTAAACATTGGTGATTTCTTAATAGAGAAACCTCTTTGATTACTACCCATATTGTACCTTGGATCACCTTTAAGCTATCAAGCCTTTACCAAAGGACCTAATTTGATACTAATTGATAGAGGTAAAATCATTGAGAGGGGGGTTAAATAAATGAGCCCAAATAATCCAACTTCAATTTTAATCCTTTCAATTTATTAATCAATTACCATAAGCAATCATGAAGCATACACAACATTCATATCAATGAGTAAGAGAGATAATGCAAGATCAATCACATAACACATGACATATGTGGGAAACCCTCTTTAGGGAGAAAACCCACTAAAACCTATAATTGGAATACTATCCTATAATATCAATAAATAATTTAGACTAGCTATAACTGATCAAGTAACTACAATCCCTATTTAGTGAGACTATAATCCCACAAGGTGCTACAACACATGTCTAGTTGAGTTTCAATAAAAACTAGACTTTTAGAAAGTTTCACATTGCAAGGAATATGTAACCCCCTTAGATGTTGAGATACCACAAAAAAACCTATAAACACATCCACCTATGAAATTATGTCTTCAACACCTAATGATGGACATTTGATTATCACTCTTCACCTTCACTCATACTCAATTTGTAAGAGCACTACTGTACTAATATAATTATAAACTACAAGTCATATAAATAGTCCTCAATATATTATGATCTTCAACTCATACATATGGAAATCTACCCCTCCTTCACTCCATAACTCACACACATGTCTCTCTCAAATCTATCCCAAGTCTCTTACACAAGTCTCACTCTAAGTCTAAAAATCACCATCTTTGATTTCACTATTTATAGAGCATTCATGATGATCACCATCTTGGTCAAACATTAGTCATGCCTTAAACCTTAAGGCAACTATCTCATTGATACATAACTCAATACAATCTTCATATATTGGCCATAGCATTTATGGGTCACCCTTAAGCAACTACACCTTTTAATAGGGCCCCTATAACTCTTATAGGTCTCATAGAGACCTATTCATCCATTTAACACATAAATTAATAAAATAAGAACATATTACCACTTCCAAAAATCATAGGTCCGTAATACATAACCCCTTATTCATCCTCAAATTCTTATAGTCATCATTGCATTCTTATGTGCAAGCTCAATTAACATTTTATGCATACAGTCACCATAAACAAATACACAATCAACTTCTAAACCTTTGTTCATATTACATATGATTGTTCAAACCTTCATAATGCACATAGATTATCCTCATGGAGTCAAAAACACTCCTTAATATCCAATTCATCATGAGACATCCAAATAATAATAATAAAACTCAAACATCCTTCTCGGGTCACTTGCAGAACACTGTTAAACACACAGTAAACTTTAAACCATAATATTTTTTATTTTACACACTTACAAATCTTCAAATTAATATTTCCAGATTCACCTTTGAGTCCTCTAACACTTTGATTTTTACACCATGATAAAATTTGTCATTGATCAAAAGATATGGTATAAAAACCATAGACTACTTTGTCCTTTTGTTAAATTTAAATATTCAAATATAAATAGTCATAGTTAAACCTAGAACACTAAGATCACATCTTATGTCCTCACTGCTCAAATTAAACATTCACAATCAATCTTATTTTGCAAATATTTACCTTTAACACATAGTTCACCAATGCTAAATGTTAAACCTTGAATATGTTGACCTCATTTCATACAATTTAGCAACTTTGACCTCATGCACTCCATCAATCTCCTATATGTAGCTCAATATTTAGAAATTCTAAACAGCTATCACTTTGACCTCTTTAATTTAATACACATCATCGATCTCTATCTATATGATCACCCACTCACCATTGATCCTTGGAAGAAGCTCAATATTTATCTCTGCTTAGTGTTAAACATTAAACACTCAGCACCATGTAATTTCTTCCTGACTTCTTAGATCAACACACTCCATCGATGTTGCTCAAACTTTAACATGTCCAAATTTGACTATGGGAACCTTGTTTATCTGCCTAGAAGGCCAACTTTGCATAGTCATATCTTTTACCTCACTCGCATGTTCTCAAATTTGGACCATATGATCTACTCACATAAGAGAATATAAACATATGAAAAATTTATCTTGGAAACCTCACACATGTGAGATATAACAAAATTAAAATGTTCACTTAGATTTTCTACCGTGGAGCCAACTATGTCAAAAACTTATTTGGAAGGCCAACTTTGAACATGCATATCTTTTATTGCACTATGATGCTTTACCTAAAAGTTAGCACAAATCAATTAGGTAAAAAACTAAACAAACCCATAATATAACCTTATCTTGAAACGTCCACATGTGCAATATATGACTACATCAAAATGCTTACTTGGCTCTTCCTACCACATTGCAAATTTGTCTAAGTATGGGAAAACACTATCAAAATGCTTGGGCCCAGCTTTGCAATTGTATATCTTTAGAAAAAACTAGGTGTATGACCTAAGATTTATTACATAATAACTATGGAATAATTTGATCATAACCATACGACCAACTCCTCTTGACTCATTCCCATGTGGTAATGGTGACATCATCAAACTACCTACTCAAATTTTCTACCACTAGACCCAAAAAGTATAGATGATAATAATAATTAACAGAATGAAATCCACTCATGCACACAAGAAATAAAATATTATAAAACATATTAGAGACATTTTTCACATTCTCAATACTCCATACTCATCCCTAAACATCTCTAACCTTGCCAAAATAGAAGATCAACCAAGCATACTTCAAGCATACTAGGACAAGCACATTACACACTTTGTCATTTTCACTTAGACTATCAAGGATATTCATCCACTCACTTGGAAACCTTCATGACATCATCATGACCTCTTTGATAACTCTCCAACAACTTGAAGTCAAGGAACCCTAAACAAGCACCTACAAGCCTACTTATAGAAGGATATATTTGTGTTTTAAATGAAGGCTTGTAAGTCAAATGATTGATGAAAAGGTATAAGGGTGGATAGTGAGAGAGAATCATAATTTAAAATGAGGTGAAATCTATCAAAAAAATAACTCCTAAACACCAATAGTCAAGTAGACCTAAAACACGCACCTACAGGTATGTCATGAGAGAATGGAGGAAAAGAGGTGCATGTGAAATAAACCAAGGTCTAGAAGGTCTACATAGGGTAAAGAGAAACCTATATATCATGTTATAATCATTTAAGAAGAATCAAAGTTTCAATATAAAGGATGATATTCATACTTCATGTAGATAGGTCTAATTAACACCTCTAGTCAAGGTTTTAGTGGGTTGAAGAAAACATATCAACCATGGCATGGAACCCTAAGGATGGATGATAAAATAGGTGTTTCCAATTAAATAATAAATTTTAATAGGGTTTAATTGGGTTTTAAATTTATTTTTAGTAGTAAAAATCTTAATAAGGGGTAATTAGGCCTAGAAGGCCTAAATAAGTATGTACAGACATGTGTACAAGAAATATGACGAAAGATGATAACACATTGTTTGCAAGCTTGGTGTCATTCTTTATCTATTTTTTAACTAATCTGACCATGATAGAAATCTCATGAGTTTTTATTATTTTCATTATCTTCTCCTTCTTCCAATTCATTTATAAATGAAGCCTTGATAGGCATGGAATGTATCCTCAAACTGGTTACGGTGAAGCCCTACCAATTTTAAGACTTGTACTTGCCTTTGAAATTAGTTCAATCTAAGTTATATAATTTTCATATTTCATAAAATGATCTTGAGTGAGTTTCTGATAAAAATTTTGTGATAGTGAGTGTAATTCCATGCATTTATCCTTCTCTTTCATGCCTATATGTAATTTAACATTTTTTCCATAGGTCTTATGATGTGTAACACATTGTTTACTAAGTGTAAGTGTTGAAATATCATTAGTGTCTACTCTTAGGCCTCTTGATTGATCACATTATATATTAAAATAGTCATATCCTTCATATAGAAACACTAGTGTGGTAAGAGTTGCCTTGAGATTATGAAATTAGATTATAATTTATCTCTTCATAGTGCAAACAATAGCAAGTAAGGACTTTGTATTTGGTGCATCACCTCCATGTTTATTTACTAGTTTAGTTCGTTTCTATCCCTTTTATTTTTCAAGTGAGATAGATTGGTTATAAGTTTTGGGTGAAGCATCAAGGGATCTATCCCAAACTAGAGGTTCAATCCACTTAGTAGGTCACCACAACCTAGGATTGTTACCATGTTATCATCTAGTTTAGAAGGTTTAAACAACCTTCCTATGGGTGAAAATTAAATATATAACACTTTTCACCCATCAAAATCCATAATGTTAATTGCAAGACAACAAACTATGAACCTTATAGAGTAGTTATTGGAATCTGCACCTATAGATCAGCTATCAGACTCCACCCTTGTAGAAAAATTGTCAAATTAATCCACCTAAAATTACTCTTTTATGATCATTCACCTTCTAGTATAATATGTGTGATCTAGGAATTTGACTCAAGAGAGGATGGTTAGTATGGTATTAGTTCCAAAATGAAATAAACACACTAATAGCATAACATATCTAGGCCTAGACACTAGGGAGAGCTTAGTTAACAAAAAAAATTGATAAAAACAACTAAAAAGAAAAGAATCAAACACAATAATTCCTTCACCTTGGATGCTCCAAATGCCTTTGTAGTGGTGGCTTGCTCGGCTTGTGCTCATGAAGTTTTCATCAAAGGAGGCTTAGATATCTCCTCTTCTCCTTGGAACCTTTGGCTTGTGGCTTGGCTTGGCTTGGAATCAATTTGGCATGGTAACACTAATTTCTTGAAGCTTTTGGAACTAATTTGGAATTATAACTTTGCATCAAAAAAGCTTAGAAATGATGTTGTGAGGCCTCCTATTTATAGATTTTTGGATTTAATCAAAATCAACTTGAACCATCCATCTCAATATTGAGATGTGTGGTTGAGGATTAATTCAATATTTGAAATTAAGTTTATAATTATCCTCATCATGACATTGGAATAAGGGGAAATTAAGAGGCATGAAGGGCATCATGAAAGGCATTGATGAGGCATGGGAGGCATGAATCCTAATATTTATGGCATTTATGGCCTAGGGATATCTTCCCAAGAAATGAGGTCACTTGATGATGTATATATTCAATATTCATTTCCAAAAATAAGTAATTAACAATTTTCCATGGAATTATTAATTATGTCTTGATTTGGGTTAATTAGCTCTTAAGCATGATTAAGCACTTTGTGTACAAATTACCTAAATTGATCAGAATGTCTTGATATTGGTCCAAACTTTGACTGGATTAGAATTGGAAGGTGATGTTAGATGCATTGTAATCGTATTCCCATTTAGAATTTTACCAACAATAAATAATAAAGACACATGTCTTGTGCAAAATATTTGATAGGGAAGAGCAATCCAAAGCACCCAAGTGTAAATTTGGCATTTTGATTTGAAATGAACTGATCAAAGTTAGTTGGCCCATAAATTGCATTACCCTATTTAGGGATACCCTAGCTAAAATTGGCACTTAAATATATCATTTTCACATCATTTTTCATATTTTAGTGTTTTTAGGCCAAATTGTGCATTTTGGGTGGAATTGACCAAAAACCTGATTGGAGGATATCGGTGGCCATTTTTAGGTGTCCATAGTTTGCCCCTGTTTGGGAAGGTGTTGTAAGCTATAATCATAGTAACATCTTCTCAAAAAATGAAAAGGTCCTATATTCCTAAAACTACAATGATGATAAACTAATAGTATGATTCCTCCTTGAGGGAATGGTTGGCACAAGTAGGTCGACAAATGATCCCTCGAAAAGAAAGAATAAAAATGAGGGGACCAAAGAAAGGAAAGATGATGGGGTGAAAACAAAATGATATTGAAAAAGTAGTCAAAATCATTGAGAATTCAAGTGGGATGATGTACAATGGTTTTCCCAAAGGTGTTTATAAGCATTGTACCCTGATAGTGGCAATGTGGTATGATAACATAATGATTTGCCTAAAGGTAGTTATAATCATTGAGAAGATAGATCTGCCCCAGTTAGGATAGACAAACAAGATAACAATATGCCCTTGTATAGGTAGAAAAAGTAAAGTGGTGAAAACATAATGATTTTCCCAAAGGTAGTTATAATCATTGAGAAATACAAGTGGGATAGTGTGCAAAGATTTGCCCATAGGTGGTTATAAACATTGGACCTCAATTATGGAAAACATGATAAACTTGGTCGAGGATGATGATAACTTCACACAGTGGGTAATGATGAATTGAAACAACCTATGAGTACGGAGATGCTCATCTGAACTAATAAAGGTTGAAATTCTTTCATGGTTAATTACTCTGTTTGGGATATGATTGGCAGTGAATCAGGATGTCAGTGCCAAACAGATGCCACCATTACTAAATAGACTTCTTAAAGCTGAGGTTTCTTTTATCATGTGATGGTAGGCTTTAAGATAGAACACCATAAATACTTGGCCAAAATATGCATGAGGACTGACTCCCATAATCTAATACATAATAGAAAATAATGCACCAATGATAGAAACCATGATGACAATGTAAACCTATGAATATGGATAGATTCAAGTGTAAGTATGGACAAGGAATCACCAAATGAACACACATAAACTAAATCAAGGTAATAGTGTTAAAAGTAAACAAATAGGCAAACAAATAAACAAAATAAGCAATGCAATAAAAACCCTACAAACATTGCCCCTAGAAAATAGGTGACAACTTAACAAATAAACTAAATGGGGGAATAGAATAAAAGGAAGGGGGTGGCTGAGTTGTCTCCATATGCACTAGGCAAGTGGATGTTGCCAACATATTTCCATAGATGTAATATCCAATAAAAAAACTTTAGACCAAATGTAGTTCTCCTAGGGAATGGGAAGAATGTGATAACTGAAGAAAAAAATAGAATGGATGTGATAGAAGAATAGGAATGGTCTTGAAAAATGAAAAGTGCATGAGAGAAAAATGCCAAAAAGGAGGGGGAAACTAAATGACAAGTGGTCTTGTAACTTAGTAAGGGTTCCCATAATCCTTAAGGCAAAGAAGTGGTCAATGTTTTTATTCTTTTATAATGATTTTTATAAATGTTTTTGGAATTATATTGGAGTGTCTCAACTCAATCGAGAATAATGAGACACTAAATGGTTCAAGCTCATAAAATGGTGAGAGCATTTAACTAAGGTTACTCATAAAATAACAAGCGTGTGGCTTAGGTTTTTCACAAAATGGTGAGAGCGTGGCTTAAGTTGCTCATAAAATGGTGAGAGCGTGCCTTAGGTTGATCATAAAATGGTGAAAGCATGGCTTAGGCTACTGGAAAATGGTGAGAGAGTGGCTTATGTTGATCATAAAATGGTGAGAGTGTGGCTTAGGTTACTCATAAAATAGTGAGAGCATAGCTTAGGTTACTCACAAAATGGTGAGAGTGTAGCTTAGGGTGACTGAGCTAACCTCAAAAATTTTTGAACACTACCTACATATTCCCAGAATAGGACCTCAAGTCACTATAGTTGTGCCCTTACAATGGAGGAATTTGAATAGTGCAGTAGTCAATTCAAACAAAATAGGCACAGTTGGTAAAAAGGCATAAGATGACATAAAAAGTGGTAAGTTGGTATGTCAAGGCTTAATGTTGCCCCTAGTTTTTCCATAGGAGGTTATAACCAAGACACAATGGCATAGATCAAAGTTAATAATTTTCCCAAAGGCAGTTATAATTAGTAGTAAGACTGGTGGTAAGAAAGAATAACAAACAAAGGATGCAACTGCCAACACTTTTGTCACACTATCCCAAAATATGATCTCTATCTAAAGTTCTTAAGCCAACTAATGAAACTGATTAGATAAATTTATGTTGAAAATGTGTAACATATGACAAAAACCAAGGTCAAATGGGCTAGGCTTTAGAACACACTGGGCTGATAGGTTGAAAGTGGAAAGTGGATATGGTGAATAGGATGGATAAGGATGGTATTTATACAAATAAGAATAGTGACAAAAAGGCATAACTAAAATGGTCGTTATAGATAATACACCTTAGTGCTCAAGCATAGTACCACTTGAGATGAATAATATTCATCAGCTTCAAAAATTCCTCTCTGTCTGGTGTAGCAAACTTGTATATTCTTGATCCATAATTTGCAATGATGATGAAAGGCCCTATCTAGTTTCATTTGAATTGTCCTTTATGCTTTTTCTCAGCCATGGTATTCTTTTGGTTTTCTTTAAGAACAAGATCACCAAGTTCAAATTTTCTATACTTAACATGTTAATTATAGTGACCTTTGAGTCAGTTATGATATGCTTGAAGATTATTGAGCATAATTGTGCATTTCTCATCCAATAGGTCTAGCTCTTGCAAGCAAGCTACTCAATAGTCATGATCATCTAGAACATTCTTGAAAGAGATTCATAGTGAAAGAAATTTGACCTCAATGGGAAGGATGGATTTAGTACCATAAACAAGTGAGTATAGAGTGGATCCTATGGGGGTACGATGATTGGTACGGTATGTCAAAGGGTGGGGAATATCTGGAGGTGCCAATCATAACCAACATCATTAACAATATTTTTAAAAATATTAACAATGGTTTTGTTGGATGCCTCGGCCCTACCATTACCTTGAGGGTAATATGCTATAGAAAAATGTTGTGTAATATTATATTGAGTACACAACTTATCTACATCTTTATTCTTGAATGATCCTCTATTATTAGATATAATTTCAGAAGGGATACCATAGCGATAGATGAGATGGTTGAAGATGAATTTGGAAATTTGCTTTTTAATCATGTAAGTGAGGGGTATAGCTTTAACCCACTTAGTGAAATATTTGATGGCAGTAAGGATATGTTTATGGTCATCAGATGAAGTGGGGTTAATCTTCCCAATGAGGTCAAGCCCCCATGTAGAAAATGGCCATGGTGTCAACATTGGTTTTAAATTTATTATTGGACCATGAATCATATTATCATGTCACTAACATTTGTCACACTTCTTTACATATGTAGTGGCATCTACATCTATTATGAGCCAATAATAACCAGTGTGTAAGAGATTTTTGGATAGGATTACCTTGCTAGAATGGGATCCACATACTCCTTCATAAACTTCTCTTAATGTTAATGTAGACTCTATCAAAGTTAAATAACGAAGTAGAGTTCCATCAAAACTATGATGGTAAAGGGTGGATCCAAGTAGAGTATAATGAGTATAATGATGAATGAAGGATTTGGTTTGTTTTTTAGAGAGATTAGGTGGTATAACTTAGTCATGAAGGTAGTTGTAAAGGTTTGAGTACCATATAGAATTAGGACCAATAATATCACAAATCATGACAACGATTGAAGGTTCATGAGTTGGTGCTAACAAATTCTTAACAAGGAACTGATACTCTCTATCTTTATCTATAGTTTTACTACTATCTCTTGGTATATGCTCAAACTGAATGTTGGCAATTTATTGTTTAAGAGCATCAACCATGGCTTTACATAGAATAAGCTTGTCATCTCTAGTCTAAAACTAATTTATAACTTGATTGATGAAATTGAGAATCACCATAAAATTGGAGATGAGATATATTCCAATGCACTACTTGTTGAAGTCCTATAATGAGTGATTCATACTCAGCCATGTTATTTATACAAGGAAAGTTGATTCTAAATTATTTAGGGATTAGATCTCCGTGTGGTGTAATAAATAATAGGCCTACCTCCAATCCATGCACAGTGAATGAACCATCAAAATATATATTCTATGGTTGCTCCTCAAGGGGTGTGTCAATGATGGTCATGATAGATTCATCAAGAAATTGAAATGTTAGTGTCTATGTGTCTATGAGAGGTGCTTCAACAAGTTGATCTATAAGAACTTGTCCTTTGATTGCCTTTTGATTGACATATTCTATGTCAAATTCACTAAGAAGCATGATTAATTTATCCATTCTACCTTGTAAAGCTATTTTATATAGTAGATACTTGAGCGGATCTACTTTTGAAATGACTATGGTCTTATTATTCAATATGTAATGGCATAGTTTTTGAGCTACGAAGACCATGGCCAGACAAGCTTTTTCAACAGGTATATAGTTATGTTCATATGTAACCAAGGTATGACTTAGGTAGTATACAGTGTGTTCCTTTCCATTGTCATCATGTTGAGCCAAGAGTACCCCTAGGGCATGATCAGTACCTGATAGGTATTACTAAAATGGCTTTCCTGGCATATGAGGTAATAAAATAGGTAGATTGACAAGATAGTCTTTGATTTTTTAAAAAGATATATGGCAGTGATCATCCTAGTGAAATGCAACTCTTTTTTTCAAAAGGTGTGTAAGTGGATGGCACTTATCTGCTAACTGAGAGATGAAGCATCAGATTGATTAGATCTTACCCTACAAGCTATAGAGTTGCTTTAAATTGGTTAGTGGTAGCATTTTCGTTATAGCATGGAATTTAGCTAGATCAACTTCAATACATTGATGAGACATGATGAAGCCAAATAATTTGCCTAAAGTTATGATGAACACACATTTATTTGGATTGAGTGTGACTTTGTACTCTCATAATCTTTCAAATATCTTATGAAGCACTGTTAGATGGTTGGCCCTAGTTTTAGATTTTCCTAATATGTCATCAATATAGGCTTCAACAATATCATGCATCATATCATGGACTATGATAGTCATAACCCTTTGATATGTGGCTCTAGAATTATTAAGGCCAAATGGAATTACTTGGTAACAAAATGTTCCCCATGGAGTGGTGAATGCTATTTTATGTTGATCTTCTACTATTATTCCAATCCAGTTATACCCTAAAAATCCATCCATGAGTGAAAGCATGTCATAACCTACCATGGATTCAACGATCATGTTGATATTAGGCAAGGAAAGTTCATCTTTAGGATAAGCTTTGTTGATGTCTCAAAAATTATTAAAGATTTTGATTCCTTTAGGCCTTTTGCTAATAGGTACTACATTAGAGATCCATTTTGAGTAGTGAATAGATCAAATACATCTTACTTCTAAGAGTTTTTCCAACTCTTTCTTTACCAATACATCAATGTGAGGATGCATCTTACGTATCTTTTGTTTTACTGATTTGGTATTAGGATTAACCACATGGTGGTGTAGAACCAAGGCAGGATCTAAATCTAGCATGTTAGAATAAGCCCATGCAAAGATATCTACAAATTCTCTCAACAAAGTTGTAAAGATGTCACATTCCTCCTCAATGAGGGATGCACCTAATTTTATCGATTTTAGGTTTGATGGAGTCCCAATTTTTTTCTCTATTATATCTTTGACTAGAAGGGTTAAACCATCTTCTAGGATAGTAGGCAATGACTTGAACTGTTGGATTATGTCAGGGTCCTTTGTTAAGACTTGCTCTTTAACTTCTCCTAGGCATGAGGAATCTGAATCCCCTAATGAGAGATCTATCCATGTGATTAAAACAAGTAAAAAATTCTTGAATAATTTGATCAAATACTTATTGCTCAAAGTTTAACTCAAATCCATAGGTAAGTTCATCATTGGTGGTCTCCTAATCTAAATTTGAAAAAGAATGAACACCCCCATCTAATGGCACTTGAAATAGGTTCTCACCACTAGACTAGCCTTTATATTTATTTTTTCCTTGGTTATAAAGCACCACAAAGAGGTTTTTACTTTGGGACCTCAATATTTTACTTATTTGTTTTTGGCTAAGGGTGTTCACTCACTCTCCAAAATAGGCTATAGGATCCAATGTGATTGAGAATCCTAATTTGTGATCTCCCAATAGAACATTGTCTCTAAGGCCTAAGAAATCATGAAATGCCTCATCATTCTAGAACTCATCATTCAATAAAATAGATTCTTTTTGGTCCCAATCTATCAATTGGGGATAATATAATGGAAATGGGTTGTGATGAACAGCCAGGGTAAGGGTACAAATGAAATTGTTATCAAATAGATTAGTTTCAGCTAGGTTATCAATATTGAGGTTATGATTAGACTCTACTTCATTGTCGACATCATCATCACTAGTCACTAGTGATGGAGTTTGAATAAGATATGTGGGGTTACCTCCAAGTGGTTTAAATCCAAGTCCATAAGGTCTTTCATACTTAGTCATGGAAATTGGCTTGATGGTTCCTTACTGATTCGGTCTGAGGCCTCTTCATTCATATTTTTGATGCTCTATGATCTTATTGGGAATAAGATACTTTGAAATTTTATAATAATCAACCTTGTTTTCATTATATAACCATAATTTATCTCCTTTAAGAGGGTCAAGTTCTAGGCCAGATGTTGGTACAAATGTGACAGGTCCCTTATCTTTGTTCTTTTGTTACCAATGAATATGTGGGGTGACTTTAGGTTGCCCAAAGGTTTTCAAATTCTAAGGAAGATTGGAAATATGAAATGTATCATGGATCACATACCCTCTCGATCCAATATCTAAAATGGTGAAATGATTAGAAGCTTTAAGAAGTGGCATGTGGGAAAGGGAATCCAAAGTATTAAGATATATGTAATTATTTGGTGAAAGATCAATAAGTATATCCTTTCTTTTATCTTACTTAGAACTTGGATTCATGTTGTACTAATAATTATAGCTTTGATATTTGGCCTCAAAATGATTATAGTGTTCATATGGGTGTAAATCTCTTGAAATATTCACCCCCATCCCTGAGTGGGAAAACTTGATACATTGGTGTAGTGTTGACAGGACTACATGAATCTCATGTAACCAGGGCCTGCCTAGAAGTATGTTGTATGATAAATCAATATCAAGCACATGGAAAAGTGTATCATGGGTCAAAGGCCCAATGAGAATTGGCAAGCTAATGGTGTCTTATGATTCTCTTTCCTAATTATCATAGACTTTGATAGTTGTTGTTTCTGGCCAGAGATCTATCATTATGTACCCAAGAAGCTTGATGAGCTTTAGGGACACTATGTTAAGGATGGATCTATTATCTATAAGGACATGATTCACCTTATGCCATCTTATATAAACTTCTATGTATAATGGATTATTATGGAGTGGGCTAAGGGAAGACATATCACTTTGGTTGAATGTGACTTATTGGGCTAGAGCTAGGTGTCCAACCAAAGCTTGGAATTTATCAGGGGATATGTCACTAAAAATAGTGGATTGGGTCAAGAACTCGTTTAAGATGTTCTTATGAATTATTGATGTTCGTATCAAATATAAAATATAAATTTATGTTGGTGTATTCTGTAATTATTCCACAATATCAAACTTCTTGTCTTGGTCAGTAGTGAATGGTTTATTCCAAGGTTGAACAGTTGGTTGGATGATAGGCAAAGTGGTAGATGGTTGTGGGCTTAGGATTTTAATATTCAACCTCTGAGTTGTGATTATATAATCAAGATTAAATACTAGACCATTATTGTTAACCGATGTTGGAAATGTTGTGGGACTAGATAGGACAAGTCTTAGTTGTTGGTGTATTTGCATATGGTCACATGGCAAGAACAAATTATTACTATAAGATCTAAAAGTGGAAGTCCTAGTTTGCTAGTTTTCCTATATGCACTCCCAGGTCAAAGAAGGATTATCAATGCAATTTTCTTGAATATTGTTGTTTAGTAATGGTCTAGGCTGATTAGTGTTTGGTCTAGGATTAATAGAGAAGGTATTAATGCCACCCCCTACAATATGACCTACAACCCTATTGTAGTCATGTGCAACTGCATGGTAGGTTTGTTGGTTGTTACCATTTTGACCTTGGTTTTGTCTATTGTTTTGTCATTATAGATTATACTACTGATTTTTTTTATTTTATTGGTTCGGCCTCTGATTTTGATATTGTTGATTTTGCTACTGCACTGGCCATTATTGTTGTTATTACTAATTTCTTTATTGTTGTTGATTGTTATGTTGAGGAAAAGGGTTTTGATAAATCCCAAGAGTTTGATTAGAAGTGGAAGCACCATTATCTAATGTTATCTCCCCATTATCCAACATATTTTCAATTAAATGCTTGATTTGGACACATCTTCATAAATTATGCCCGTTGACCTGATGGTAGTCACAAAATTCATTTTCATGGTACCAATTAGGATGAGGAATACCTTATAGATAATGCTTTGGTATAGGCTAACTAATAAAATTAGTGACACACAAGCTTTTGAAATATAGATTCAATAGGCTCTCCTAGGTTACTAAAGACATGATATATGTGCACAGTTCTCTTAGGAGGAGGCATTTGCAAAGGTAAAGGCTACCGTATTTATTATGCAGGTTTTGGTTGTTGGGCTTGCAACATTAGTTGAGGAGGTTGTTGGGTAGGAGTAAGCTAAAAATGTGGTGCAGATGAGGCTTACATAGTTTTCATATGATGGGATTTGATTACTCCATTTCCCATAACATTCCTATTACAATTAATTTGCTTTGGTTTTTCTTGGTTATTGGCCTATGTTGGTTGTGTTGTTTGTGCTTGAATAAGATATTATTGTTGGCCATTTCCTTGATTAGTAGAATTAAGTTTGATGACTCCTTTATTGATGAGTTCTCACTTGATCAATAAACCTTTATCAATGATCTCTTTGAATGTATGTGCACATTGTAGTTTTAGATGATAGGCTATCTCACTATGCAAATTTTTAGTAAACATAGTGGCTAATTATTTATCTAGTAAACTATGGGTGAAATGGCTTGCCAAGGCTCTCTATCACTATAAATAACTTGAAAAACTCTCACCTTCTATTTGCTTTGCTTGTGTCAAGTCCACTAATGAAATCTCATGCTTAAGATTATAGGAAAAGTACTACACAAATTTATTAGAAAGATCATCAAAGTCTATTACTAAATTCTTGGGTAACTTTAAAAACCACTCTAAGGCTTGTCTAGCCAATCTCCTTAGAAACAATAGTAAAAGGTATATGTCACTATATGCCATTGGTTGACATGTGACAAAGAATTTGGTCAAATGAGCCTTAGGGTCACCTTTCCCTTTGTATTTATCAAATTTAGGTGGTTCGTATCCTAGAGGAAATGGTATCTACAAATACTCCATGTTAAATGGATAGGAACACACGTCATTAAATTTGAAATTTTTAGTCTACTTCCCTACCTAAATAGCAATAATTGCATCCTTCATCTGTTGCAATTCTTGGGATAGGAAACTAGAAGGGATATTGGTTTGAGGGAGAATGTTGGTTTGGGTAAATAACTGAGAGGTTATCAGTGGGACACTTTGACTAGGGTATGATGGAGAAACCTGTTGAGGTATATTGGCTTGGTTGAGGAATGGACCAGAAATATGCATACATGGATTAGGATGTACATGAAAGTGCACATTTGGTTGTGGGATATTCTAGTTTGGGTTGGTGATAAAGGTTTGACTTCGAGGATTTTGTGGTTGGGATGGAGGAATATAAATATATTGTGCTTGTTGTGGTTGAAAAGGCACATGTCGATTAATCAAACCTTGCTATTGAGTGGGAACTTATGGACCAAGACCTTGTCTCTAAATTTGTGGCATATTTTGAACCATCGGTTGTCTAATAGGTACTTGAGAAACATGGGGACCTCTTTATTACATAAATCCCTATGGAGAAGTGAAAATAGGTTGCATATTTAACATCTATCACTGACCAATGTTTGCACATTGTTGATTAATCATTGCTTGGTTTTGAATTGTCATATTAGTCTATGACTGATGATGTATATTTATCATTATTTGGTGAGGTGGTACATTAGTTTCCCTTGATTGAAGTGGTAATGTATTTTTTCTCTATTACATTGATACACTAGGTTTTATATGTTGTTGTGGAATATTACTCATTACTTGTTTAGGAGGAGTAAGGTTCATCACATTCTATCATTGAGGCATGACATTGGCCATTATTTGATTACCTAATCCCATAGGTTGTACACTTGAGGAAGCAGCTAGTTGAGGCTGGGATGTAGAAACTCATATTCCTTAGTATGATGATTTGCTCATAGGATTAACTATAGGCACATGTTGTTGGCTAGTTTCTTGTGAGTTAGTACCATTTTGATCAAGATTGGATGTTATTTGCACATTTTTTGCTATGTTTGGCTCACTATTCAATGTAGAGGCTGAAGACACTTTTTCAACAATAGGCATATGTATCAAGTTATCTATCGAAGTGGTTTATAAAAATAGGTTAGAACTTAGATTCTCTTGTCTAGTTAACTCTATCACCACACCTATTAAAGGAACTAGGTCAATAAGAGGCTTACTTACCATGTTTATCTAATTGAAATCATGTGTTAAATTTAGGTAAGTTTGATATGTTGTTTGCATTTGGTTAAAGTGATCTTCCATGATGTTTTTACCTTTATTTGATATATTAGGGTCTTGATACGTTGTTTTGACTAGAGCCATAGGATTGCTAAAAGAAGCTTGTTGATTATAAATGATATTATAGGGCACTCTTACTAGACTTGGTAAATTTTCATGGGGGAAGTTTGCTAAAAACTTGGCCCCTACCTCTATGGCTCTAATCAAAATCTCATCCTTGTTCTCTAACAAATGTCACTCAAACAAAAATGGATCATACGTGAAAGCTATATTAGTAGAATATGACTGTTGAAGAACTGGCTCATCCACTGTGGGTATTGTGGCTAGATATTGTACAGTTTGTTCTTGGTCCTATTCCAAATAAGGTGGGGTGTTAACTAGATAGTTAGACAAATGATCTTGGCTTTGTGCCCCCAATTGAGTATTATAAGAGGGATAAGAATTTATTTCATAAGCAATATTATCTACATAAGGGTCTTGCACTATTTCTTCCTACGTAACTACATTACTAATCCCTGAATTATACATGAGTCCACTACGAGTGTAGGAATACATGTTGGGATCCATAGTCAATGCTTTGTGATAAAAGGTCAAAGAGTTTTAATAACCCTAGAAAGGATAGAATCTAAAATAAATGATGCCTTTAACTTTGTCTAAATTTATCAAAAGGATCAAAAGGTTTATGCAAATATTTATGAGGAAATAAGCTAGCATAAAATATCTAATGATTCACTTTTCACACAAAGATAAGCAAGGACATATACAAAAAATAAAAATGTCAAACTCTAAGGTCGAAGTGTTTTAAATCAATCTAATCTAGGAATTTAAAATTTGATAGCACTTTTGGCCAAATGCAACATCAAAAGCTAGGCTCAAACAAGGCATGTGCTAGGACTCTTGGCCAAATGGCATCAAAAGCTAGACTTTAAAAATAGATGAAGGTTTTAATCTAATGGATTTGAAACACTTCTAACAAACACTAAGCATTTGATTCTTGGTCATGAACTTGATCAACTAGGTATATGGTATGAAACAAAAGGCACTTTTAGTAATAGTTTATTTTCTCATAAATAATGGTATAAAACTTGGTTCTTTTGACAAACACGCTAGACAAAGGTGAATAGTATAACCATGCTTTAGACAAAGGATCAAAATTACTCTTGGATTGGCCTAAAAATGTAGAAAAAAGTTTGGAATTCTATGTAAAAGGGTCTGTGAAACAAAATTTGAAATGATTTGGGCAGTGTAACAACGCTATACTACCCAAAAGGTGTGATAGAAAGTTTGTTTCAAAAACTCTCTAAAGTAAAGACAATTTCTCAAAATTTTGACATCATAACACTACCTTTCTTTACTCAAAATCATGTGGAATATAGACTCAAAGTGCAAGTTTTTAGCACAAAATGGCTTAAGACTATCAAGTGATGATAATGATTATGAATCTTAAATGGCCTTTAACCCAAATTGGAAAATTAAACCTAAGTTCCCTTAAGTTTAGTGTAAATGGTGAACCCACTTAGCACATCAACCCTATGAACTTGTAAAGGTGTAATTCCAAATTTAGACTACAAGTGAAGGACTTAAACAACATTGGTAAAGGTCTAGAATCAATTGGGTAGCATAATTATGCCAAAATAAATGATATGAATCTCAAGCTTTTGATAAACCTTTGAACAAGGCAAATTGATGATCTCATGCAGGTACCATAATGCCTCTTTTTTCAAAGGAAAATTTGGACTATGTGTTTGGTTTTGGATTGTTTGTTTACACTAAGTTTTGAATCCAAACAAGACTTTAATATAAGACAAAACCAACTAATTAATCACCCTTAGATCCTAAATTGACAAGGTGGCTTGGTATTGTTGGAATCCATCAATATAAGTCATTTGAGAGGATTTTAAGTGTTAATCCAAAAGTAAATAAATTATATATTATGGTTTTTAAACCCCCCTTCTCTCAAATGATAGTACTATGACATAGACCTTGAGGCACACCTTGCACCAATAATACTTCCACATAAGTGAAGATTTATCTAAAATCTAGGGGAATCAATTACACAATGACTTTCATGCCAAATAATACAAAATAAAAGCATAAATTTTGGGTCTATATCACTTGGCTTATTGCAAAAAAGTCTAGTCCTTTTTTCAACCACTACATCTTGTTGTTCACTCAGTGTAGTGTGATGTCCAAAGTGCCGCTACATCCCATGTACAACTTCAAAGGATCCAAATGAATTCAATGCTACGAGATGAAACCCTAGGTTAAAAATTCCTAAAGAACTTGTGAGAGGTGATGAAGTCCCCCTCGTAAGCCAAGATGCATAAAAATAAAGAAAGCATGAAAGTAGAAAGACTTTAGGGTCATTTTCAAGATCACCCAAACTTTGATGAGTTTTTGGGGAGTGCTTTAGATGACTTTATTTCTAAGACTTGGACAAGGCTACTTGCAATAGGAATGGCACTTTTTATTCTAAGGGTTCCCTATAGGGGACAAATGGAGGAGCATACATGCAACATACATCTTTTTTCTAAACAAAAATTGATTAAAAACTATTACAAACAAGAATTGACAAATGTGTTCAATTTTAAGCCCAAAATGAAATATTTGGTGGTGTTTCTTTGACCCCTTGGTCTTAGTTGTAAACTTTGAAAACATTCATTTAAACATTTAAATCCTTTGTTAATCACCCAAAAACAAGGTTCCTAATTGATTTTTAAGCATGCAAAGGTGATTTAAACATGTTTTTAGAAAATATCCAGCTTGATCCTACAATAAAATTATTAGCATGTCCTTTAGCTTTGAAGCTCTTTTTAGCTTGAAATAATAACCTTTGGAAAATTATCTCTTCGGTCTATGTTTTTAGAAAAACATAGTTATCGACATCAGTTATTACCACTGACATTGGTTACTCTAGCTAACCAAAATTTGATCGATGTTAGTTTTGCTAACCGATGTTGGTTAAGATATGTAACCTATGTCAGTCTTATTGATGTCAGTTATTGTGTAAAACCATGACAAGAAAAAATGGAAAAATAAAGTTAAAAAATCAATTTGCAAGAGTTTTAAGGGCTCAAATAAATATTTTAGAGTTGTAAAAGGATATCCTTCAGGTGTGAGATGTGTCTGGTCCCATCGTGTGTGACATTATGTGATCTAGGAATTTGACTCAAGAGAGGATGGTTAGTGGTGTTAGTTCCAAAATGAAAACAAAATGAAATAACCACACTAATAGCATAACATCTATAGGCCTAAACACTAGGAAGAGCTTAGTTAATAAAAACAAATGATAAACACAACTAAAAAGCAAGGATCAAACACAATAATTCCTTTACCTTCCTTAGATATTCCAAATGCATTTGTAGTGGTGTCTTTCTCAGCTTGTGCTCATGAAGTCTTCATCAAAAGAGGCTTGGCTATCTCCTCTTCTCCTTGGCACCTTTGGCTTGTGGCTTAGCTTGGCTTGGAATCAATTTGGCATGGTAACACTAATTTCTTGAAGCTTTTGGAAATAATTTGGCATTATAACTTTGCATCAAAAAAGCTTAGAAATGATGTTGTGAGGCCTCCTATTTATATATTTTTGGATTTGATCAGAATCAACCTAAACCATCCATCTCAAGATTGAGATGTGTAGTTGAGGATTAATTAAATTTTGGAAATTAAGTTTATAATTATCCTTATCATGACATTTGAAGAAGGGTTAATTAAGAGGAATGGAGGGCATCATATAAGGCATTGATGAGGCATGGGAGGCATGAATCTTGATATTTATGGCATTTATGGCCTAGGGATGTCTTCCCAAGAAATGAGGTCACTTGATGATGTAGATATTCCATATTCGTTTCTAAAAATAAGTATTCAACAAGTTTCCATGGAATTATTAATTATGCCTTGATTTGGGTTAATTAGCTCTTAAGCATGATTAAGCACTCTATGCATAAATTGCCCAAATTGATCAGAATGTCTTATTATTGGTCCAAATTTTGATTGGATTAGAATTGGAAGGTGATGTTAGATGCATTAGAACCATATTCCCATTTAGAATGTTTCCAACAAGAAATAACAAATGCATATATCTTATGGAAAATATTGATAGGGAAGAGCAATCCAAAGCACCAAGGTGTAAATTTAGCATTTTGACTTGAAATGAACTGATTAAAGTTAGATAGACCATAAATTGCATTACCCCATATAGGGATACCCTGGCCAAAATTGGCACTTAAATATGTCATTTTCACATCATTTTGCATGTTTTAGTGTTTTAGGCCAAATTGTGCATTTTGGGTGGAAATTGACCAAAAGCCTGATTGGAGGTTATCGGTGGCAAATTTTAGGTGTCTAAAATATGTAGGAAAATCTTAAAAATAAAGGTGACATGAAGTATCAATATCATGGAGTCACCCCCAATCTAATTTTGAATCTGATGTTGGTCAGATAATTGACACAAACTTAGGACACATCGATATAAAATATTAATGGACTAGGGTCTGTTGATCACAAGTATGATTAGATGTATAGAATATATGATAGTGGACTACCCCAAGTTAGTACTTTCCTAATATCAGTGTAGTTTCCAAAGTTAGTTTTGACCCTAGTAAGACATTATGATAAGGAGAACATGGAAGTAAGGAACTCAAAAGATGAATATGTTATATGCCTTGGTGCATAGCATATCAAATATATGTTGAGAATATATGACCATGAAACCTTTATGGATATCTCACCTGATTCCACCTAATAATATTGGGAATCTAATTTTGTTTCATGTTCTAAGTTATTGAACAAGCCCTAGCTAATATAGCCTACATCTGCTTCTACTAGATTACCCAAAACCATTACATGCTCTTAGTTCAAGATGGAGATAAATGATATTATTACACTTTTTAATAGGGTAACATTGGTGTTCCCACAACTAAGGATTTATAAGAATGGAGTATAGGTGTTTTAACCTTTTAGGACTTAGATGAATGTAAATTATATGTTGTTAAAGAGCTAAGTATAGTAAATTAGGGTAGAAATATGTAATAAATACAACTACTAATTTGTAATAAAATTGACTAAATTTGACCTTTATAAAAATATCATAAATAATGTAAATAAGAAATTAGATGGAATTTGATAGAGATGATGATATGGAGGTTTAAAACTAAGGTATAGGCTGGTTTGAGTGTCACAAATAGGATCTAAGTATCAAAACCCCTCTTGGATTGTAGTGCCCTAATTAGAAAGTAGCACCACATGGTGCTAGTGTCCTTATTTTGGTGATAGTATCTTCTATGTATGACTATTATAAGATTTTGTGTGCACCTGTGTTTGGGTTTATAATGCCTATTCCTAGTGCACTAATTCTAAAACTTTGTAGATGACATATTTTGACAAATTTTATGAGCAAACCCTAATCCTACATGTTGTTAGGGCATCTAGTTGATACAAGAAGAAAAGTGTGTTTGTTATTGGGGTAGGCTGGACATCCTCAACACCCCACTATGATAAGAGTTGCCTACATACCAATAATCTAAAGAGGGATCAATATTGATGTAGTTATCCATGCCTAAGTACTAGAGCAAGTGTAAGTGAAGCTAGTATGATTATAGACCTGAGTGATTTGAATGTGCTTGAAATTAGAAATTAGAGAAATTTGAGCTTAGGAATGCTATATATGGTAGTATGTAGAAGTAAGGTAGAATAGGGATTGATAACCTTAATTGTACACAACTTATTCTAAGTTTGTATATGTAGTTTTCATCTCATTTCTATCTAATGGTTAGAAGGTAAAGGTCATGTATATATTTTCTTGGTGCTTGTGCAGGTGGTAAAAGAGGTCTAGGCTGACCCTAAGAGGTATATTATTTTGAAAGATATCTATTTGTGAAACAGGGAGGGAAAAGATAGTAGAACCAAAATTGGGGCACTAGCATCATGTGGCACTACTGTCCCTATTATGATGCTTTTGTCTAAGTGGTAATACCTAAGGCACAAAGGGCTAGGATGTAATAATGAAGGTTTGGACTACTTTAGGGATGATCAGGGATGTGTGTACCCTACACGAAGGCTGGATAAGTGTGAAAATAAGCCCTAGGATAGGTCTAGGGCTAAACTAGGGATAGGTGGTCTCAAGTATCACTTTTAGCACTCAAGTATCATTTTTACGTGATTAGATTTACCTCCCCACTGCTTATTTTAGAAATGGAACAAAGAAAAATGACTAGGATAAAGGAAAAATAAGAATACCTAGACTTACCTAAGACGTGAAACCCATGAATCTAGATCTAAGTATGTGAATCATGATCTATTACATGTCTTAAAAGTGAAACATGCATAGATCAGTCCTTATTAATATATATCAAAAGCAAACACAAAACTAAGTAAAGAAGTAAAATTTAATAAATATGAGTAAAGGGATAAGAGAGAGGAAATGAATGAATATACCTCACTGGGTATGTGAACCAATGCATAAACCTGGTGATAACCTATGTGTGTTCATATAGAAGGTGATAAATCAGTGAATAGTTTGGATTGAGATGATGGCTTGTTCAATCCTCATATATGGGTGGCTCAAGAACCCAATCTAGTTTTGACTCCATCATTTACCACCCCTACTTGGTGGATCATGACCTGTGAATAGCTTGGATTGGACTAATGGTGTGTTTATCCCTCTCATGTAGTTGGTTCAATAACTCAAGTATACTATGAATCCATCATTACCCACCCATGTGTAGTAGATGCATCTAAAACTAAAACCATGCAATGTAACTGGTAATGTCTAACTAGAGATATATAACTAGAGATGTCAGGTTTATGGCCACTCAAGTATATTAGGTAGATCTAGGCCACTCAGGGATGCCAACCATTGTAGATGGAGTAAGGAATCAAACTAGTGTGCAACCTAGAATATGATGTGTAATGTATATAATATTTATAATGACATGGATTTTGTAATTCTATTTAATCAACCAATGTGTAATGAGAATTTAGAAACAATGTGCCATGTACATGCCCCTGAATATGATATTTGAGCATATGGATTCTAGACTAAGTTATAATATGTATCTGAGTATCTCAACTAAAAAGAGGAATGGTCATGTCACACATGATTTCCCCCAATATAAGCAAACTTATATGAATATGATCTACACTAATAGACCTCTAACTAAACCTATGCAAACATGGACTATACCTGGTGTAATGTTCTAGACAATATGGATTTTTATAAAACTGAGGCTACTAGATAGTAGCACAATACCTTGGACAATAGCACCATGTGGTGCTAATGTCCCAATTTGGGCACTAATGTTTGACTTCTTTGATTTTTTTACAACTATAACTAATCTCTATCTCACTCTTTCCCAATGTGTTTACCTAAGTTTTATTTCTATATTCAAAGCTTGTGTGTTAAATATTGTACTCTAAGTACATTCTAATAACCTGATCTCTATAACAAACCCTATGAATGCCCCCTTTTTTAAGGGTAATTTTTGAACATGTGTAAGAACTATCCTTAGAATAAAATTATCTAAAAAATGTGTGTTAGCCAGATCATATATGATAAATTCATAATAATCCAATATAATGGGCATACATAATATTGGAATATAAGATAATCTAAGCATAAGTTTTTAATGTGTGGTGTATGTTAAGTCTAGTATTCACAAGGCTATCAAGATAGATATAATAATTTATGTGAACAATAAGGCTAAGTAATAATAGAGTATTTATCTAGGGGGATGGGGCATGATGTCCATCACAATACCTAATTAGTAACGGGATATACATGAGGTCCCTCATGGCATCTAAAATTAGAGTGTGTAACAAGCAAGAGACAAGTGTCATGGCCATGATGCATATAATAAAGCATACATACAACACACATGAGGCATGAAAATTAGGCCAAGGGGCCACAATACAAGGGACATAGGCATATATCACTAAATTTGAGAAAGAAATGCATACAAGGACATGTTCAAATGTCCAAATATGCAAACAATAAGCAAGTTGGCTTAGGGACACATAGAAGGACATGTTTAAATTTCTACATAAACAATCAAGATGGCACACATAAGGACATTGGCACATGTCCAAAGCATACATAGTATGAAAATAAGTGGTGTAGAGATAAAGAGCAATGACATATTTAAATGCCCTCAAATAGAAGAAGCATAGAAATACAATCAAGTCTAAACTAGGAAAGCTAGAAATAAAAGTATGCATGAACATGTAATACAAATTTGTATAAGATCTAATATGTACATATAATGATTATAAAGTAATAGTATCTATAAAAAAAAATATGAGTACGTGTAGTATGATCAATATAAATATATGATGCATACTTTAGAAATATGTAACCTAGTAATCAAAACTAAGTATAGGGTTCCCCCAAATGGGTAAATGTGTTAAATGAAGAACCTGTACATCTGTGTATGCCCCCAATGGGTAGATAGTAACAAATCTAGGTTGGTATAGTGGACCTAAGTCCTATATGTAATCTTCAAACACTTGAAAATAACAAATGAAGCATATATGTATGATAAAAAATGACTATACTAAGATAACTAGCATATGTAGTGTCTAGAAAATATAAGAAGTGTAAACATAGAAATGCATACAATATATAATTTTATATTTTTTGAGTAAGTGTTTAAATGTTTTTTATTTTGACATATTATATTATTTTTTATTTTTTGGATATAATATTGTATAAGCAACATGGAAATGAAACTATATACAAGGAGCAAGAAATAAGGAAAGTATGTATTGTTATCTACTAGACTTGCACCCTTATGCAAGTAGTTTCAAGCCTTCACAATCTAAAGTGACATGGAGATAATCCTAAGATGTGGGTGCCTAATATATGGATTTAATCTCTATATTCTAAGGTCTAACTCCCCTTGATGTATCGATTAGGCTTTCTAATCTACACTACTAACTTACCAGAGAAAAGGGAAGAATATAAACTGAAAGGAAATTTATATGACTGAGGTGATACACCAAAATGTGTCCTTCACTTATCTAATATACACTAAAAAGGTTGAGTAAAACATGGACCTAATTTTACTTCTCAAATTAAGATTCTCTAAACATCAATATTTCACATAGAGGCTTAGCTCAATATATGATCTAAGGTAGCTGATCAATAGGTCTCTCAAAGACACTATGGGAAGATTACACTTACCATACATACAAGATTATTCAAGCACACTATGAAACTTGTAAGGATGAACTAACACCTGAAAATAGATATAGGAGAGGATTAAATTAAAGGAATCCTGCATTATCACTACTATTCATCAACTAACCATGAACATACACTAGTTACAAGCTTTGAGGAGGCATGAATTTAGTCTTATTCATTCTAAAGAGGCAATTACAAGTTTTTTTTAGCAAGGCCTTGCCAAAACTCAAGTTATGGATCATTACCAATGCCAAAATAGGATTACATATAGAGAAAATGAGAGAGAGAGAGAGAGAGAGAGAGAGAGAGAGAGAGAGAGAGAGAGAGAGAGAGAGAGTAAAATCTTAAAAACTAGGAATAATGACATTCACTAGGTCCTTTAACTCCAACATAGTAGTTGTTTCAATGAATTTCAACTTATATTCCAAGAGAGGAAGAATAAAGAAACTAGATATGGGTATGGTTGAAAAACTTATTTGGTTGTGTGCACATTGAATTAGATGATTGTAGAGAGATCCTCTTTAGATTGGGAGGAATGACTTACAAATAAGACAACACTAAGGCAAATGGTTAGTTAGATAAATAGCTAGGTGGATTGCCTAGTGCTAGCTAGATCCCATAAGTAAGAGTTTTATTGAAGGCTGTCAATCCAAACATTTTAAATAGTTAAGTTTAGAAAATAAAAGACAAATTACTTGCATAAATCATAGAAGATACTAAAATTAAGTACAAGAAATGCTTGATAAATAAATTAACTAACTATAGCAATAAGGAGATCAATACTAATGCTAAATAGGTCTAGTGTGGTTCAAAAAATAGGTTAGGGATCTATGAAAAGGTAGAGATAAGGAAAGTTAGATTTGGTTGAGGGTAAGTAGGTGAAAATAACTTGTTATTTTTTCCATAGTGACCATCGGTGATTGGATAGACCATTAGTAGTTGAGGTGACTATCGATGGTTGAGGTAACCGTTAGTGGTTGGATAAACCATTGATATTCAAGATAACCATTAGTGGTTACTATGTGTTAGTTTTGGGTGATAAAAAGGTCAGATTTTTAAGGTTATAAAAGTCAATTCTAAGAGATTGGTTTATGTTAGGATGATTGTGAAATAAAAATAAAGTAATTGATAGATTGAAAACAAATACTTAGCTTAGTAGAGGTTGATATGGTGAATGGTTGAGGTGGTTGGCTCATTGATGGAGTCTGTCATGATTATGGTAGAGTAATGGCATTTAGATGCCAATTTAGGGGTGTTGGAAAGTCATCTCTCTATCATGATGTCTAAATTGATAGTTTTTTGGAAGAATACTTGCAAAGAAACTCTGGATATGAAAGCTCTTGATAGTTGCATGATCCTTTTTTCACCTCCTTCTCCCCTCTTCTTATAAGAAGAAAGGAGAAGTGAAATTATATGTTAATAAGAGATCCAAATTTTTATCTAATTTTAACTTTGACAACATGAGTTTGCACACAAATTAGACAAGCTAATTATATAAAAGCAAGGTAGAGTGAAGGGTTAGTTAAGTTAGTTTAGATGGTAGAACCTAACCATCGGTGATCATGGTGACCGTAGATGGTTAGGGTGATCATTGATGGTTGAGGGTCAAGGTCAAGTTGAGTTAAAGAGAGGTGGGTTTAGTCAGTAGGTCAATCTGACTAAGGTTAGGTCTAGTTGTCAGTCAAAAGGTCAAGGTAGGGTCCTAAAGGGTCTTAAAGTGGTCCAAGGGAGTCATGACATTCAAAACCATCATGTGCATATTTCTAATATCTATTTTTTCTCCTTTTTACTATGCAATTTGTATCAATAATTTGAAAAACAAAAATAGATTACAAGTCAAAGGTTTGATTTCCCTAAGAATGCAAGGAGGTATTCCCCCTCAAACCTGGAGTTAATGAGGTAAAATAGAATGAGGTGTGAGTTTGATAAGTGGTGAAGGTGATGATAAAATATGGGTGATAGGTTGGGCACTAAAGTGAAAACATGTACATATAGTATGAAAAAATTATGATAGATAATATTGTGCATTGACTAGTTGCCATAGTTGGTAAAAATAAGGGTTGATGCTAGAAGGATAAGTGACAAGTAGACCATGTGATTACATTTAGGCATGGTGGTTGGGTGCACTCATAAATGCAAGCCTCCTAAGCAATGTTAGTATTTTTATGGGTATCCAAGCTAGGAATTCCTCCTAGGAAAACACAAATTAGTCTGGTGTAGTCATTGGTATTTGAGGTGAGAAGTGATCCCAAGAAGACACAAGTTGGTCACATGTGCGCAAGGTATCAAAAGTTCAAAAAAATAAGTCAACATAGTAATTTTTGTCATTACAATAAAAAGGAATAGGAAAGATCATCACAAAATGTGCATGAGTTGGGATGAAGTGGACCAATGGTGAGGTGACAAGGTAGTTGGTATGATAGGCAGAGAAGGAAATCTCTATATGTCGGCACTGAGTCTTGGTGTCAAAAATCTGAAAATTTGGGTGGTTGAATAAATGTTAGGACCCTACTCATCAATGGTTAGGCACTATAGGATTGACCATCGATGGTCACCTTGACCATCAACAGTTAGGGGGAAAACCCTAAAAGCATGGAGATAAAAGCATTGAGTGAGTCATTTTCACTCATTTTACTTTTGTGACTTCTGTGACTTGATTCTTTGGAATTTTGTGAAAGAGTGCTAACGAGGCATTTGTTGAGTGGGTGCATGGGTAAAGTTGATTATTGAGTTGACCAAGCTATAGAATGTAGACTGATGAGGATGTAGGGTGGACACAAATGAGGATGGGTAGTAGGTCCCTATATTCCTCCTTGATGATGATCAAAGAATGAGGTAGGTGCTACTTTAAATTAGTAGATTAAATGTGATTTGGTATTGCAAATGGTTTAGTTGCTTCTTAATTTTTCATTATTTTAGTGGGTGAGTTTGGTTTTGACTTAGGTATTAGGGTTTTGATGGGTTTTTGGTTAATTTTATGGGTGAAAGTGAAATTGGGAAGGGTTAGTTTAGTTAGGGTAGGGTAGGGGTAGGTATTAATGAAAATTAACAAAGATTAGTGGTATTTGAGTATGTTTTGGGTAGGCTAGGTTTGGGAGTATTTTTTTGGTAGTCACACATAGTGACCATTGATGGTCATCTTGACCATCAACAATCAAAGACCATAGGTAAAATGGTCACCTAACCATCGATGGTCATCATGACCATTGATGGTCAAGTTGAATGGTGAAAAGGTTATGGTTAAGTTTATGGATTTTGATAAGTTTGAATGGAAATGGTGACTTATAAATATAAATGATTGATGTGTAGTGGCTTTTAGTTAGGGTATATGTAATGCTTGGTAATATTTTAGGGTAAAAATAGGATAAATGATATAGACAATAGGTAGTTGTAATATGTCAAGTTCATAGACAAAAATAGTAAAGAGAACTAAGTGTGTTTTTTAACAAACCTTGTAGGCATGGGAGTAGATTTAGATGCATGATCAGGTGCTATAAATCTTCTTGGAGATTCATTGAGGGATGACCATAGTGGACTAGGATCACATGGAGGAGGTCAGTCTTAGAGTGATGTTATACTATCAACATGTGCCATGGGATGCAGTGATGATCATAACCCTCATCGAGAGATGGAATCTAGCCATGAACACCTTCATTATACCCATTAGTGAGATGATGATCTTACCAAAGGTGTGTAAAATATCACTTAGTTACCCATATGGGGTGATCTAATATATCACATTAAGTAGGAGGAGATACAAGTTCTTAGATCTATTATATGGAGATGATCATGAGTTTGTCAGATAGCACACTAGAGGATTCAACTACACTGTGCTCTATCAAAGGTTGAGGGGTGAGAGGAGACTACTAATAATGATGATAATCATAGTATCATGTTTCACCATTCCTAATTTGAGTAGTGGGAGGTTTCCCTATCTACTATTAGGGTTATTAGTTGAGATTATGCTAGGCCACATAGTGTTTGATTGGGTGCCTGTGCTTCTAGTATAGATACACATGGATTTATGGAGTTTTAAAACTCATAAGAGATATAGAATCAACATAAATTTTATGCTACACTATTGTGCATATGATCACATCCAAGTTCTATGATTAGTGGGGTTTCCATGGTAGGGTTATGCCCAGATGGAGTTCATAGTTGTCATCATGCGGTGGAGAGATGATTTTGCCTTATTTGGACAAAGAGGAGGGGTACATGAAATTGATTAGTTTAGGGGTACCTTGGATTCCTTTATTTTAGGTGATGTTATCTAGAGGAAATACATTAGGTTTCTAGAGTGGGATAGATACCAAAGACATACATTGTCCTTGTATATTTATAAGTGGATCATCAGTATGAGGGATGGGGAGGTAGAGCTCATCCCATTTGATAGGTTGTAGAGGTAGTTTGGCTTAGTGTAGGGTATCTTGAGTCCATTTATTAGATATAGGTGATCTCTACCTGAGTCATAGCTAATTCATGTATTACTAGATCGAGAGGAGTTGCCAACACAATCAGAGAGAGATCATGTAGGTTTTGTGGATGGTTACCTTACATGGTACCAGGATCTTCATGTGGTAGCAAATTTTGGTGTTGATGATGGTGGAAGACAACCAATGAATGTTGACCTAACTAGTAGAGGTGGCCAAAGGGAATAGGTACAAGGGGTTTCCTTAGGTGCACAAATAAGAGCAGTGTTAACCATAGCATAGGCTCAGGTGGTAGCTTTACAAGGTCAATGACCTATAACATAGGGTCAGATAGCTATGATTATAGGTGAGAGGGACTAGGCTAGAGATACACTAGCCTTAGTTACCCAAGAGAGGGACTCTTTGAGATAAATTGGAGGAGATATAGCACCTTCAAGACCACTAGGCACTATCCCCATAGCATGGTATCTAGCCATAATGGAAGAGTTACGCTACTACAAGGCCATAATCCTGAGATGTTATCTTAATGAGCCTTAGTGGGGTGAGTATAGAGCTAGTTTGGTATGTGGTGATAGAATAACAACACCAGTTCAATGGGATATATTTTTTGGTGGATAGGTAGGTACCTCAGGAGAAAAGGCACTAAGAGGAAATAGTGCCCCAAGAAATGGTGGTGCCTCAGGGGTAGAGCCATGATATAGTTATGGGATACTATATTTTGTTGTATATCATTTTGATACTGGCCTATGAATTGATGTGGTGAGATGCACATTTTGAGAGATAGACATATATATCATTGTATACAATATGATTTTAATGATGATAGATTCATGATTTATATATATAATCCTTGTTTATTTTTTGTCATTCATGGTTTGTGATTTGATGTTTATGTTCATTATGTTGATTATAATTATGTTGATCATTGATAATGATATATTTATTATGCTTATGTTATGGATATGGATACTAATGTGGACTCACCTAGATAGGCATGTGATGCTATGGACTTTTGTTTATGTTTATGATAATGTTTATATGATGGTTATAGTTGGTATGTTCAATATGATATTGGTTTAGGTGATGGATAGATAATGTTATGATGTTGATCACATGGATTAGTGTTTATGGTTTGTTGCTATGTGTTTTATGATGATGATGTTGATTATAGATATGATATGATTATGGTGTTCATGCTAAAATTGAATGAATATATGTTTTCTCATTTAGATTTAGACATGCAGTGAAAATTGTTTATTGCATTATTTTTCATGATGTTATGATTTTGACATGATGATGGATATGCTAATGATGTATGTTTTTATTCATGATACATGTTGATATGATGTGATTATGATTATAGTTATTTTTATTAAGATAAAACACATCAAATAAGTTAAATAACAATGTGAGAGTGAGAATATAATCAAGATATAAATCATCTAAGTGAATATATCACCCAGTTATGAGAGTAAAGAAGAGGGTACGACACTTCTTCTTTGGAAAAGACTAAAATAAGACCAAAGGTTGATTGTCTTAAGGAACATAAGCCCTTAAAATGCTTCAAATTATCATTAATTAGTTGGTTAGAAAGGTGTCTTGATCACATTATGTCAAGTGAGCTCAAAATATCTTGCTTATAGTTTATAAAAGGAAGATGGATGAAAATGGAACCTTCTTGTGAGACTAGTATGCCTCTTCTGGAGGTTACTAAAGGGTCAGTATAAAAAATTCTATGTCATATAAGGTGTAGACTAATAAATGTGGGATGTCTACTCATGAGAGTCGATTTTAGCTTTAAAAATGATTGAGCTTATGAGAAACAATTATGGCTTTCAATTGTTTTTTACTTTTTGTTGATGCTTCATAATGGGTCTTTTACTTATTTTGTTCTTTCTTGGGATGGTTGGGGAAGTTGATCAATGCAAGAAGCTTCCAATAAATTGATAGGCTTTGAAAAATTCTTTACTTAGCCATCCTTCTAGGGAGAGGTCTAAGTTTGTGTGTTTTGTTTAATGTCTTTTGATAGTTGTCCTTCAAGGGAGAAGTCCACTTTACTTGTAACAATTTTGATACGTTTTTGGTATCTATCCTTTAAGGGAGTAATATATGAATTCTAAGGATGACCCATGATTATTTTGGTTATGAATTTACTTTTGACTTTTGATTTTTCTTGGCATAGACTTGCATATATAAGCTTAAGGGTTCACCTTTATGAAGGCAAAACTAAAATCAAAAGAAGGTTGTTTGGGTGTAAAAAGGTTTTAGGTGACAATGATCATGGGAATTCATCCTATAAAAGGGGTGGAGATTAACATGAGAATCATGTCATGAGTAGAGTCATGGTACCCATTATTCAAGATTAGGCTATGATTGTGATGTATAATCACATGATTTAATTTTAGTTACTTGCCCTTAAAATAGGGAGATGAATGTGGTTTGAAAGTAAGGGATGAGCTTAAGCTAAATAAAAGGTGATTTTTATCCTTTTTAAAAAAAGAAAGGGCATAAATGTGAAACATTAAGGGGATCAAGTTTTGGGTTGCCCTCCATAGAGGATAACCGGTAAGCTCTTGATCCATACTTTGGGTTATGATATAAGGTCCAATCCAATTGAAAGCAAACTTTCCCCGCTTGCCTTTTTCCATATTGGTGACATATTGATTTTCCTTTAGGATGAGGTCTCCAATATTGAATTATCATACTCTAAGGTGTTTTTTATAAGCACATTTAACATGTTCTTGATAGATATGAAGATGGGTAAGGGTGGATAAATGATGTTGATGATAATCATCTTTAGAGATGATATCCTATAGGGCTATGTGAAGTGAAGGAATTTGGACTTAGATAGGTTAGACAACCTTCACTCCAAACATAAGAGAGAATGGGGTAGTACCTATAGGGGTTTGAATGTTAGTACAATATGCCCATAAGGTGAAGGGGATATGCAAATGCCAATCCTGACTAGATGCATTGACCATTTTAGTGAGCATGTTGTTAAGAGTTTTGTTAGAAGCTTTTACCTGTCCATTAGCTTGAGGGTGATAGGGTGATGAGAAACTGAGATTGATTCCAAATGTGTTGCAAAGACCTTGGACTTGTTTTTTTGTAAACTATTTGCTATTATCGGTGATGATTTTGTGAGGAACACCAAAATGGTAGATGATGTGATGACTGATGAATTTGATAATCTTTTCTGCTTTGGTTAAGACTAGAGGAATAACCTATACCCATTTGGTAAAATACTCAATCACAGTGATGATATAATGGTGTCACTTTTACGAATAGGGGTTAATTTCACCAATAAAGTCCTAACCCTATAATGAGAATGGACAAAAATCCATGGATACATGAAGACTATGGTTAGGTGTGTGATGTAAATTAGTGTGTTATTGACATTTAATGCACTTTTTCACATAATCACAACAATATTGGCTAAGGGTAGGCTAGTAATAACCTAAGAAAAGGATGCATTTATCCATAATGAAGCCACTAAAGTGTCCCCCATAGATCCCATCATGTATTTTCTTGATAGCATGAGAGGCTTCATAACTGCATAGGCAACAGAAGAAGAGACCATCAAAGCTAAATTTATAAATAATTCCCCCCATGATGGTATAACCTAAGGTATTTTAAACAAACTCTCTTCATGCTTTCCTAGAAATACTAGAAGGAATGATGGTAATGTTAAGATAGTTGAAGGTCTATTGATACCAAAGTTCAAGTTGAGTCTCATCCATATTGAAGATGGTGGGAGAGTCTAGTTTGACATAAGAGGGCTATATAAGTCTATGGATAATGATAGATATCTTAGAGTCAAAGGGTGCAGATGGGATTTGATAAGTGAAGGAAGCCATGGTGTTGAAAAAATTATTCATAGATCATGGGGTGGATTGGATATAGTAGCGTTCAAATGATGTTAAGATTTCATCAACTAGTTGTTTGTACTATTGAAAAATGTCATTTTTACACTGGTAAGAGCCATTTATTTAATTGACCATTAGTTGAGAGTCACCAAAGATGTTAATTATTCTAGCTCCCAAAGCTAATGCAGTTTAAAGGCCTATGACTCGGGCTTTGTATTTAGCCATATTATTTGTACATTTGAAATCTAACTTGAAGGATAAATGAAGATGTTCAACATAAAGGGGAATAAGGATAATGTAATATGCTTCTAGAAAACTATGTATAATTTTTTTATTTCTTGACATTTCAGACCAACATTACTTTTAAAGCATAATAAAATGCTTCAAAAATGTTAGGTTTGTTGTTTGCTTAGCTAGTTTAATCCACAACTTCTCAAGAAGCTTTATCTTTGAGTATATATCCCTCCCATGAAGGGTGCATATCAAATATTTTATGATTTCATAGTCCATATATTAATGTAATATGCTTTTGGAAAATTGTGTATAAATTTTTTGGTTCTCAACATTTCAAATCAACATCCATGATCCATCATCAAGAGAAATAAATATTAATATATGGACTGTGAAAGCCGTAAAATCTTTGATATGCACCCTTCATGGGAGGGATATATAATCAAAGGCAAAGATTTTTGAGAATCTATAGATTAAACTATCTAAGCAAATAATAGACCTGACATTTTTGAAGCATTTTTTTATGCTTTAAAATTAATATTGGTCTTATTTTTTCATACATTAAATCTTTATTTCTCATGATGATGGATCATGGATGCTAATCTAAAACATTGAGAACCAAAATATTTTATACATAGTTTTTTGGAATCATATTACATTAATATATGGACTATGAAAGTATAAAATCTTTAATAAGGATAATGTCAACTCCTCCACCATGTTGATACTTTGATCCATCAAATAACATGATCACTTGATAGGTGAAGTCTATCTAAGAGAGGGTCACGATAGACTCATCAAGAAACTCAAGAGGAGGAGGTTGATTATCTGCTAATGGTACTTCAACCAATTGGTCGGCAATGACTTGCCCTTTAATTGACTTCTGCTAAAGAAAATCAAGGTCAAAATCAACTAAAATCATGATCCACTTGGCTATACATTGGCTTTGGTATGGCTTGGAGTGCATATACTTGAGCGGGTCAGTATTGGTTATAACATAGGTCTATGGTTAAGAAGGTAGTGGTCAGGTTTGGTGGCCATGAAGGCTAAAACTAAGCAAAGTTTTGTGGTATGGGTATACCAAGTCTCATACTCTACAAGTGTGTAGTTGATGTAGTAGATGACTTACTCTTTATGTTATTCATCTCGATGAGCAAGCATTGCCCTTAAGGAGTGATTGGTGGTAGAGATATAAAGGTATAAAGGTTGGTAATCCTTGGTAGGGGTGAGGATAGGTGGAGACAAAAGTTACTCTTTGAGTGAATCAAAGGCCTTTTGATAGTCATAATTTCACCTAAAAGAGACATCCTTCTATAAGAGGTGATGGAAGGGTTGGCATCAGTCTGAGAGCTAGGAGATAAAGTGATGAATGGATTAGAGTTACCCCTACAAAGTACAAAGTTAATTGAGGTTGATTAGAGGAAGCATGTCAAATATAGATTTAATTTTAGTAGGATTGACTTCAATTTCCCACAAGGAGACAATAAAGCCAAGGAGTTTTCCTGGTGAGACCCCAAAAATATACTTCTTGGGGTTAAGGTAGACATGGAAATGGATGAGGTGATCAAAGATAATTTTGAGAATGGCCAAATGATCCTTACAATATTTAGATTTTCCAAGAAGGTCATCCATTTAGTCTTCAATGATTTTGTGGATAAGATCATGGAAGATGTAAGTCATGGCACGTTGGTAGGTTATACCAGCATTCTTTAGTCTAAAAGGCATGAAACTATAGTAGAAGGTCCCTTATGGGGTGATAAAGGTATTTTTTTGTTGATCTCAAGGGTAATTAGGATCTAATTGTAACCCAAGAATCCATCGATGAGAGATAACATCTCATGGTCAGCTGTAAGATCAACTAGTAGGTTGATGCTTGGTAGAGGAAATTCATCTTTTAGGCAAGCAAGTTTGAGGTCATAAAAGTCCACACAAATTCATAGTCCCCCTATGGCTTTGGTGATAGGGACAATGTTTTAGACCCATTGAGGATAATCAATAGGTTGAATGAAATTGATAGATAAGAGATGTTAAGGCTCTTCTTTGATAATAAGGGTTGTGTGAGGTTGCATTCATCAAATTTTATGTTTGAAGGGTTTGGCATCATGGTTGGTGACTATATTGTGGGTAGAGATAGAGGGGTCAATTCCTTACATGTTGTTGTAAGACCAAGAAAATGTTATGATATGGTCTTACAAGAAGGAGGGGAAGTATCAAAGTTCTTTGAAATTGAGTGATGGGCCAATTTTGACAATGTAGGGGTTATCTAGAGTGCCTAAATTGCTATCCTTGGTAGATTAATTCAACATGGTTGAAGTCTCAAGAGGAACATATTTGTAGATGGAATAATTTGGTACACCAAGATAGGTGAGAATAGATTCATCATCCTAACATTGAATAGTATTAATGGTAGGATATTCATATCCTATCATCTTAGGATGGGTCATAGGGATGGTTACGATTACCCATTCCTTTTCATAATTCAAGGGTTTGAGGTTGATCATGTTAATGAAAAAATTTAGGTGGGATGATGTCATCATCCTCACACTCAGGTGGAGGTGAAGTTGGTGAGGAATGGATGTCTTCCTCAATAATGGTGACATTAGGTGGTTTGTTTTTCTTTATGGGTAGAATAAATTCAAGGCCATGTTTTTCATGAGGCTTTCTAGTCTCAATTAAAATCAACTCATGTGGCCCATGTTCATATCATCCAAGACCAAATCCCTTCCAAGCACACTGGTAGAGGTATGTCTTAGCAAACTCTAGTTTATCTAGATAGGATAAGCTAGAGGTGAGTGGTCAAGGTGAAAAAGAGGTGATGGAAGTGCCAAGGGGTTTCTAAAGTCCTTTATAGATGAAATGGGTTTGATAGTTTGAAGGTGTTTCTAAAGTCCTTCATGGTTAAGGGCTTGTCTTTGGCTAATGAGGGTGTACTAGATGGAGGTAGGAGGATGTCATTGGATCGATAAGTCATGTTGCATGATGAAAAGGGACTTGGGTCAGATTATATAGTGACAACCTAAAATTTGTGCCCAAATTTGATGTGATGATGAAGGTTATAGGGTACACAACCCATGGAGTAGATCCAAAGTCAAACCAATAAAACATTATACTAGAATTTGCATTATACTACATAGAAGATGTTTAGGAGCATGTGTGGTCTTAAATGGATATGAAGGACAATAGTTCCCAAAGTAGTAGCCATGGTGTTGTTAAAGGATTGAAGGATGGCCAAGTTTTCAGACATGATATTAATTGTTAGTTTAAATTGATCATAGGCATGGGAAGAGATGATATTAATATTGGCTCCTACATCAATCATAACCCATTTGATGTAGGTTTGGTTGATGTAGGCAGTAATGAAAAGAGGGGGTCTAGGTCATTAAGGTGGATAGAAGGTATTTCCAAATCCTTAAAAGTGACAAGGTTGGAAATTGGAAAGCACTAACAAAGTTTACCAGAGATTAAGGGTCTTCAGGTTGGATCTCTATTGATTGCAATACCTCTATTATTGCTTGGTGATGATGAGGTGAGGTAGAAATCAATTTGTATAGGCTCATCTTTGTTGGGGTTTAGTGAAATTATTTGAGAACCACCCTTTTGATTGATTTAGAGGGGATGGATTGAGAGGTACCCAAGATAGATACCTTGGGTTTGGCTAAAGGTGATGGTGCTTGAATATGACTTGGTTGGGAGGTGAAAGATGGGTGTGTCCATGGGATGGACACTTTCACCTTACCCTTATCCTTTTGTTGAGTGTGTGATAATGTGACCACATGGATAGTATGGATAGAGGGAAGAGTTATGGTAGGAGATTGGTTTGGTTCTTCACCACTATGAGGTGAGAGTGGGGGAGTAGGTAGGTGTTGGGGATTGGTTATTAGTTTTTAGACTAGTAATGGGATCATAAGAGGTTCATATATTAATAAATCATCCTTATCATAGAGCTGATGTATTATGGTTTGGAGAGCTTTGCATTTCTCTATGTCATGCCTAGGTGTTTTATAATAGGCACATACTTGGCAATCACTATACCAAATGGGTTTTGGACCTAGAGGGTCGAATGGTCTAATAGGAGGTAAGGTCAAGAAAGAGGCTTGCAATAAACATTATAAAATAGTTGAGTAAGACTCAAATAAGGGTGGTAAGGGTCTAGAAGTTTTTTATCTAGGAAACAATTTAGGGGATAATTTAGGCGACGGTTCTACCCCAATTGATGATGGAACTATTGGGAGCCATAAATTTTGCACCATAGCTCCAATTGACTCCTTGTTTGAACTGTTGGAAAGATAAGAATGAGGAAAATATAGTGAGATGGAAAAAATATTTTATTAGTGGTTTTTAACCCCCAAAAATCCAATGGATGTTCCCTAAATTTTAATTTTAGTAGTGCAATCTAAAAATAGTAAGTTTCTAAAAATAGTAATTCCTCAAATTCTATATTATTTTAAATCGTGGAAGTCAAACCAATTAATCTACCTAGAGATTGGTGACCTTCCACATCCTTATACTACTTTCAAAATGTGTATAAATTAATATGTAACCTAAAATGGAAATCAGACCTCTCTTCTTAGAGATAAGCATATAGTTGTATTGTGATCTTGAGTAATAAAACATCTCTTCTCAGAGAATTCATTATTACTGTGTTATTTTCATGTCCTTGAAATATCTATTAATCAAAACTTATAATTTTTGGATCAATGGTATCAGATCAATTTGTTTAGAGAGTATGATCTCGAGGATGAGGTCAGGCTACAATAAGCTTGGGTGGAAAATAATAAAGCTTCCAAACTATCCACCTATTCACTCTAAATGACTTCAAATAATAGATGACACCGAGACATCCAATCGCTTCAAGTAAATGGTGAATGAATCCCTCTAATGATAATAAGCATAGATGATACAATAATTTTCCCAAATTCTCCAACAAATCTTGATGGAAAATTATGGCTCCTCATCCACAAAACGTCCTTTCAGTGCCTTAACACCCTTCAAGGTTCAAGTGAATTTTGATAATCCTACATTTTAAGGCAAAATCAATACTGATGTGGTAGAAAATTAGTTAGATCAACTATCTTCCTACTTCTTTATAAATAAATTTACTGATGGAGAAAAGATCACTTTTTCTCTTTTGAAAGCATCATTGCCCATGAAAAATTGGTGGGAAGTGTAAAAAAAGAGGTTCAGTATAGATGAAATTGGCCTTGAGGTGGAACCTAATTGGGATAATTTCATGGAAGTGGTAAAGGAAGAATACTATCCCATTGGATCATATGATGATCTGTACATATAGTGGTAATAACTTCACCAAGGTAAGGACCAATTTGTTCAATATTACACTGAAATTTTTCATTCTCTGTCTGCAAGATTGGCCATCCAATAAAGTGAGAAACATAAGACTCTCAAATATCATGGTGGACTACAATGGTACATATAGGGGGAATGGAACTCTTCAATTCGAAAACCCTTAGAGAGGCATACAAGTTTATAGTGAAGATTGAGCAGAAGCATGGAAGAAAGAATATGAAGATTCAACCTTCAAAATGGAAAAGTGAAAAGGAAGTCAAACATGAGGCCAAAATTAGAAGAAAAAGGAGTTTCAAGATAAGAAACCCTTGAAGGGGAAGACTGTAAAATGGTGTGATTACCACAAAATTGGAACTCACTCTAAAGAAGAATGTCGAGTCATCAAGTCACTACTTTTTAATTCACAATACTCAATATATACTACTCTATCTCATACACAACCTACAGTTGAAGAGGATGAAGAAGAGATTGTAGATGCTAAGCTCGATACCATCGTTGCTTCGTCACAGACCCATGAAGAAAGGCCAAATGACAAGGAAAGATTTTTTCACTCCAAATTATGGGTAAAAGGTAAGCCTCTACATTTCATTCTTGATAGTGGGAGTCAAAAAAATTTAATCTCTACTCAAGTTGTGAAAAGTATAAATCTATCCATGAAGCCTCACCCAAAGCCATACAATATTGTATGTTTGAGCCTAGGGAGATACCTCTATGTCACCCATCAGTGTCTTCTTTCATATGCAATAAAACCTTTCTAAGATGAATTCTTATGTGATGTGGTCAATCTAGATGTTTGTGATGTACTCCTTGGTCAGATGTTCATGTATGATCGATATGGCATCTATGAATCATGAACCTGAAGAATCACCCTCACTCCTAGAATGTAGTGCTATAGGGTACCAGAGGTACCACCTCCCACATCTGTCTCCTTGATTAGTGCCAAGCAATGTAATAGATTAGTGGAGAAGACAAAGCAATTCATTCTCATGGTGGTCAAACCATAGAAATCCAAGAAGGCTAATGTTGTAGTCCTAACTACATAATCAACACAACAATAGAAGTAGATGGGACAAATCATAAGATACTATGATGACTTATTCAAGTCACCCATGAGAGTTCGACTGCATTGCTAGGTAAAACACTCTATCAATTTGATCCCAAGATCACCTTTGCCTAACAGTCCTATATATCACAAATCAGTTTTAGAGAATGATGAGATAAAAATAAAGATTCAAGAATTGATCCAAAAGGGTCACATCAGGTCAATCTCTTCACCCTATGGTAGCTCAATTGTCTTGACACCAAATAAAGATGGAATATGGAGGCTTTAAATTGACTATCGAGCCTTGAATAAAATCACTACCCCCTCCCGAAGATTGATGACCTACTAGACCAACTCCATGGTGCAAAATTTTTCACCAATCTATCACTAAATTCCCATCGATCTCACCAATGTCTGAAAGACAATATTAAAATCTAAGGAGGGGATTTTCAAATGGTTGGTTATGCCTTTTGGCTTAGCTAACACACTTGTAACCTTCATGAGGATGATGGATGACATATTGTAACCCTTCACCAACTCATTCATGTTTGTCTACCTAGATGACATACTCATCTATAGTAGAACATGGGAGGAACATTTGCAACATTTTTGTAAGGTGCTTCAAACTCTTTGGGATCATAAGTTGTATGCAAATCTCAAAAAATGCATATTCAAGATGAAAATAATTTAGTACCTAGGGTATGTTGTGAATGAGGAAGGGGTCCATGTTGATCTAGAGAATATTCAAGTTATTTAAGAATGGCCTACACTAAGGACCCTCATAAAACTTCATAGCTTCTTGGGTCTTTCAAATTTATATCGTAGGTTTGTTCTTGGATTTTCACATGTTGCTTGGTCACTAACCCAAGTGACTAAAGGAGGAGTTAAAGCTAAATTTCAGTGGGGAAAAATACAATAAAGGGCATTTGAGAATTTGAATAATAGACTTTGCTCAACCCCTATTTTTGCCTTGCCAGATTTGCATCAACCTTTCAAGTTGATGACAAATGCATCTGAATATGACATGGGAGATGTCATCATGTAACATGGCCATATTGTTACATATCATAGTGAAACTTTCATTGATACAGTCAATAAATACCCAACATATGAAAAGGATCTCTATGCCATTATGCAAGCTTGCAAAAAATGGAAACACTACATATTGGGGAAAGAGATGGTCATCCACACTGACCAAAGAGCATTGGAATTCATCCAGACACAAAGCAAACTATGAAATGAGAGGCACCAAAAGTAGGCCACATATCTACAAAAATTCCATCTGATAATCAAACACAAAAAGGGGAGCTTAAATATGACCATAAATTGTCTAAGCCACCCACCAATTACTACACTCATAATAGTTCTTGACCTATGCAGACATGAGACTACCACTTGGGGTGCTTTGTATGAAGTAGATCATGCCTTCATTGATATATATTAGGTAATTTAAGAAGGTAAACATGTTTTTGATTTCTATTTTCAAGATAATGTCCTCTATCATATGGGGCACATCTGTGTTCTAGCTATAGAGTAACAGAAGATGATATGGGAAGCACATTTTAGTAGGATAGCTAAACATTTTGGTGTAGAAAAGACATTGGTATTTCTTCAAAAACACTTCTACTAGCCCCATATGTGAAAGGATGTGGAAAGGTACCTAAAATCTTGCACCCCATGTGTGATAACCAAACCAACAAATAAGAAGCAAGGATTGTACATGCCATTGCCAGAACCAACCAGGCCTTGGGAATCTATCTCAATGGATTTTCTCTTAGGTTTGCCCACTTTAAAACATGGCAAGGACTATATTTTTTTTGTAGTTAATATTTTTTCAAAAATGGCTATCATGATTTGTCAGAAAAATATATCTACTAAAGAAACTGCTCAACTATATTTTAGTCATGTATGGATCCATTTTGGTCTCCCTAAGTCCATTATCTCAGATCGAGATAGAAGGTTCCTAAGCATCTTTTGGTCCACTCTATGAAAGATGATAGATACCAAGATGATGAAGTCCATAGCCTTCCAACCATAGACTGATGGTGAGATAGAAGTGGTGAACCACTTGATTGTTCACATGATTCAGATGTATCACTCCAAACATCCATGCACATGGGATGAGGGGCTTATTTTCATACAACATGGATACAATCAAGCCCTACATAGCTTGACCAAGCATAGTCCATTTCAAGTATGCTTTGGGTTCTAACCCATGGCACTAATTGATATATCCATTCCATTCTCCACCATAGAATACACACCTCATGGGAGATATGAGGTAGCAAAAGTAATAAAGTTCATTAAACAAATGCAACACATATAGCAGCAAGTTCATGACATCTTGGAGCAGATGAATCAAAAGTATAAGCAATTCCATGATAGACATAGGATTGCACACCATTTTGTTTTGGGTGACAAGGTTTGGTTGTAGCTTTAAAAGGAATGACTTGCAGGCCCACACAAAAAAATTTGGCCTCTACGATATGGTCCCTACACCATCACTAGAAAAGTTGGAGAAAATGCTTTAGAGTTGAACCTACTAGCCTACCTTGGTCTGCATCTAATATTTAATGTGGAGATCCTCAAACCATATCATCTACCTTTGTTGGACACTTTAGTCATATCAAAATAACTAGATATTGATGAGCTTGATCTACAAAGTTTTTCTCTAGTGGAGGAGGATCAGATTGTGGACACCTAGATGAAGACAATAAGAGGATGCTCTATTCCACTTTATTGGGTGGTCAAAAGGGGTTAGCTTAACCACCAAAGTGAGTGGCTCACAGAGAATCAAATAAAAACACAACTACCACACCTGATGAGGAATATTGATGAAATGGGGACCATTGCTTCTCAATGAGGGCAGAATGATCTAGACAATAATTTAGGTGACAATTCAAGTGATGGTTCTACCCTAATTGATGATAGAACTTCTAGGAGCCATAACTTTTGTACCGTAACTCTAATTGACTCCCCATTTAAATTGTTGGAATGATAATAATGAGGAGAACATGGTGAGATGGCATGGAGCTCCACTCAGTGGTTTTTTACCTTAAAAACCTAATAGAAGTGCCCCAATTTTTAATTTTATTAATGCAATCTAAAAATAGTAGGTTTCTAAAAATAGTAATTCCTCAAATTTTGTATTGTTTTAAATCATTAAAGTTGAACCACATAATTTCCCTTGAGATTGATGATGTTCCACATCCTCCTCTTACTTTCAAAATATGTATAAATGAATATGTAACCTAAAATGGAAATTAGACATCTCTTCCTAGAGATAAGCATATGGTTGTATTGCGATCTTGAGTAATAAAACATCTCTTCTCAGAGAATTCATTGTTACTGTGTTATTTTCATGTTCTTGAAATATATATCAATAAAAACTTCTGAGTTTTGGATAATTCTTGGCCTGGGTTGGTGGGATGGAAGTCTTTTTATAAATAGGCTTGGTGGTGGAGGTCTTGGGTAAGGTGGTGTTCTTAATTGATGATTTTAGTTTAGGTAAGGAAGTTCATAAGTTGGAGGTAGAAGATATCAAGGTGCTTGTTTGGCTATTGATGGTTTGGGAAGGATGTGCATGTCAAAAAGTAAGAGTGATGGGGTAACCAAAAGTGGTGGTTGGGTTTTGGTTGAAAGATTTGGATCCCTAATCAAAGTATAAGGATGAGGCCCCAATATAGAGGGCAATGTTGAGGGGGTCAAAACTCTGGCCTTCTAGCTTTTTATTGGTTTTACCTCCTTAGTTGATTTTGTTTGGTGCTTGGTTGGTGGGTCTAGTGAGGTTAGCTCCAATTTCAAGGATAGATTATTAAATCTCTACATAGGGAAGATGTTGAGGTTTTTAGTTGGTTTAGTTAAATTGATAGATGATGATTTGGTTATTTAGGATTTGGTTAATTTAGATGGTTAATAAATGGTTGGGTTGGTAGAGGTTCTTATTGGTTTGATTGATATGATAACGGGTTGGATGATAGAAGTGGTGGGTTGGTCCATCAAATAAGTGTTTGGAGGTTCCTATTTGGTGATGTAAGGGAGCCCTAATTATTTCCAAAAGGTGGCTCGATCAGTGTCAGGTTTAGAGATAAAATCTAATCTAAACTAGTCTAGAGAATGATTTATAGATTGGTCTTGTTCCTTGGGTAATGGGCTTGAAATATAAACCCATAAGTTGAGAAAGGGGAATGGTAACCTCATAATTTTCCTCAATTAAAGGATGCAAGATTTGGATGGGTGTTTCTTCTGTTGGAGGTGAAAATATGATGGTTTATTCCTTGGGAATGATCTCCAAAGGGGAAGTGAATTCTTTGGTGGTTGAAGGAGGAGATATAATGGTGATGGTTGCTTGCTCAGTTATATCAGTTGAAGGAGGGGTTGATGACTCCATTACCTTAATAAGTGGAGAAGGTGAAAAGGTTACTTCCATGATTTGGGTCTCCAAAGGAAGATAAGGTAATTCTTCTATCTCAATAAGTAGAGAGGGAAAAAAATAGGTAGATTGGGTGGTAGGTTCTTCAATAATGAATGTGTTAAGAACCATATTGATGGTGTGGGTGTCATGAGAAGAATCAGATCTATTTATCTCATTTTTGGTAGGTTCATGATTGGGAAAAGGTTTTCTAAAAAAATTGAGGGCTTGGTTTGGAGGTGCATTAGGGTTATCCAACCCAAGCTCCCCCTTGCCAATGAGGGTTGGACAATGTTTTTAAAGGTATTACAACTACTAACATCATGTCCAACTACACAATGGAAATAACATAGGTCATTCTCATTATACCACCTAAGTGTAGGATGAGAAGAATCAAATTTGAGGGAGTTTAATGGGAGGAAGTTGTATGCTATTAACTTTTAGTAACTTCTTCAAGACTGAAGCATAAGATTCCCCAAGTGGAGTAAATTTCTTCTAATTGTTTCAAGTTGGTTTCTCATGTTTTGTTTTGAGTTAGAAAATTTTGGTTTATTAACATATGGTGGAGGAGTAGTCTTTAGGATAACCACATTTGTAGTTCCCTTTCTTTTAGCATTGGTGTTGGTTTAGTTTAGAGGAAGAGGCCTCATTGGATTTGTAGGTAGAGTTTTTATTTTCAAATTTAACTTTCATTCATTGATGGTTCTATTTTATAACTTATATGCCATGGTAAAATATTCATCAAAGGTTATGAATCTTTGAACATGCAATATAGAAGAAATGTTCTTGGCACATGCTCGAGCAAAAAAATTTATCAATTTGGGTTGGGGTAAAGAGAAGGAAAGTTGATTGATTAGGCTCCTCTAATGAGCTAAAAAATTAGCAATAGATCCATCATCAAATTTTTGGATAGAGTAAAGGTCAGTGATGGAAACTTTATTGGAGATGTTTATTGAAAAGTGATCCAAGAAAGTTTGGGCTAGAAGGATGAAAGAGAAGAGAGAGAGTGCTTATTTATGGAACTATACCAATCTAAATTGCATCGTAGAGGGACATGGGGAAGGTAAAAAGAAGGAGAGCATCATCATAGGCAATCAAATAGAATCAATGCCTAAATTCCTTAAGGTGTTGTTGGGGGTACTCCTTACTCTGAAACTTAGAAAACTTAGGAAGTTCCCACTAAAGAGAATATGGTATGATAGGGATAGATGGGTGACTAGGTTCATTACAGATCTGGTCATATGATAAAATATTGTGAGCACCAGAGATGGATGACTCTAAAGTAGTCATTTTATCCATGAGCATTTTCATTAGATCTATTTTGGGTTGTGTGCCTAAAAATTTGTAAGGTGCATATTTTTATTGTGGTTGGGTGACATATCAATAATTGGTAAGAGTTTGAGGAGCTACCATATATTGATATGTGGACATAGGCGGTTGGATGGATGCCATGCAGGGGTAAGTAGATGTATGTGGTTAGGTAGTGGGTAAAGGTACATGCCCTTGTGGGTTAGGGATGTAATCCAAGTTAGGTGTGATGGGAACCTATTGAGAGGTTGGGTAGGAGATGTTATTGGGTTTGTAACTAAAGGAAATGTGGTGACCTTTGTACTGATCAGTCATAAGGTATAAGATATAGACACCACAAGATTTTGAAGAGGAGTATTGACTAATGGATTGGGGGTATCCAAAGGAAGGTTGGAAATGCTAGTAGTATGTGTTCCTATTTTGATGGGAGTATAGGTGGTTAATGGTTGGGTTGCTCCTAGGGCAGAGGAGTTGTTAATTGGGTCGAATGTGTAAGGGTATTGATTTGTTGGGTAGGTTGGTTTTCCATAGTAGCATAACAGGGATTATTGGTAGATGAAGATGCTTGGGTGGTGACTATGGCAATAGAAGTGTTACCCATAAGGTGGGAAGGCATGCCACAAGGTGGGTCCATAGGTGGAACTGAAGTAGGGGTATGGTGAGGCATGGTGTTGAGATAATGTTGAAGGGCCATAGGTTGTTATCTAAGAAAGTATCAAAGTTTGTATCTCCTTTGGGAACTACCCAAGGGAAATGAATTATTGAAGGGTGAAGAGAGTCTTCTAGTTTAGAGATGTACTCCATGGATGAAAAGGTAGAAGAGGTTGATTGGTTTATTGATGGATTATATTATGCTACATTCTTTTTCTACTAGCGAGTTAAAACCATACAAGGTAAGGGAGAGAGAATACAAAAACAATCTCACCACTCAAACAAAGATAATACAATAAATGAGCAAGGAATAAATCACACACTAAAAAATATGTTAAGTCCTAAAATTAATTTTAGTCTCTCTTTTAGCTTATGCCTTAAACTTTGTAAGAAATTGTGTGACTCCTCTTGGGTTGAGATAACAGGTACTAGAAAAGAAGTCTATGGTTGGTTTCAAGTTGTGTTTAGGCTCTCAAAAAGGATCTATATTGGAAATCAATATGTGGCTTGGTATTGGTGCCTACCCCCTTACTTTATACATTATAGCAATAAGGGTGTCAAGTTCTTATCTAATATATACCGATTTCTAGAGTTTATACTCAACTAGAGAGCTGAGTTGGTTCTCCTATTGGTAATGACCTTTAAGTAGGATTACTAGGAAAGGGTAAGGTGATCGATAGGTGATGAAATCCTAGTCAAGCTTTATGTCAAGTTATTTAGACGTTTTATTGATGTAGGTGGTTTGGTTTGTGTGTGTGATACAAGTGATGCTACAATCAAAATAATTTTCTTTAATTTAACTATGTGAGCTAAACTTATAAGCAAACAATGTATGTAGTTTGATTTTAAACCTGAAAGAAATTTTAATTTCATTTATGAGCATATAATAGGGAGAATATCATATATATGCAAACAAAATAAAACCCAAGTAGAAACTCAAGGGTCCTACCGGGCATGCCAAAATGTTTTAGTCAATTTCAACTTATATTCTAAGAGAGGAAAAAGAAAGAAACTAGATGTGGGTATAGTTGAAAAACTTGTTTGGTTGTGCATGCATTAAATCAAATGATTGTAGAGAGATCCTCTTTAGCTTGGGAGGAATGACCTATAAATAAAATAACACTAAATCAAATGGTTGGTTAGATAGATAGTTGGGTGGATTTCTTAGTGCTAGCTATATCTTGAAAGTAAGAGCTTCTTTGGGGGATGTGAATCCACACATTTTAAATAGTTAAGTTTTAGAAAATATAAGATAAAGTAATTGCATAAATCATAAAATATAATAAAATTAAGTACAAAAAATTATTGATAAATAAATTGACTAATTATATCAATAAGTAGGTCAATACTAATGCTAAATAGGTTTGGTGTGGTTTTAAAAATAGTTTAAGGCTCTATCAATAGGTAGAGACAAGGAAAGTTGGAATTGGTTGAGGGTAAGTGGGTGAAAATAAATTGATATTATTTTGTGACACAGTGATCATCAGTGGTTGGACAAATCATTGACAGTTGAGGTGACTATTATCATTTGAGGTAACCATCAGCAGTTGAATAGATTATCGATGGTCTGAATAACTGTCGATGATTACTGTGTGTTGGGTTTGGGTGATAAAAAGGTAAAATTGATGGGGTAATAAGATAATTTTTGGAGATTGGTTTATGCTATGCTTATTTATAAATGAAAACAAAGTAATTTATAGATTAAAAATAAATGCTTAGCTTGGCAGAGGTTGATCGGGTGAATAGTTGAGGTAGTTGGCTTGTTGATGGAGTCTGGAATGATTCTAATAGAGTAATGGTATTTAGCTATTGATCAAGGGGTGTTGGTAAGTCATCCCTCTATCATGATGGCTATATTTTTGGATTGATAAAATAATACCTATAAATAAACTCTAGATACAAAAGCTCTTGATAGTTATGGGGTCCCTTTTTCACATCCTACTCTTCTTTTCTTATAGGAAGGAATGAGAGGTGAAATAATATGTTACTAAGAGATCCAACTCACTATCTAATTTTAAATTTATATGCATGAGTTCACATATAAATTAGATAACTTAATTATAGAAAATCAAGATAGATTGAAGGGTCAGTTAAGTTGGTTTAGATGGTAGAACCTGATCGTTGATGGGCAGGGTAACCATCAATAGTTAGGGTGATCATCGACAATCGAGGGTCAAGGTAAAGTTGAGTTAAATAGGTGGGTTTAATTAGTAGGTAAATTTGACTAAGGTTATGTTGTTTGTTAGTTTAAAGGTCAAGTTAGGGCCTTAAGAGGTCTTAAATTGGTCTAGGGGAGTCATGACATTTGAAACTATCGTGTGCAGATTTTTAGTGTATATAATAGTTCCTTCATTTTCTCTCATCCAATCTTTGAAAAATGGCATCAAGTTTGAGGTAGACTTGTTTGGAAGGTTTAAGGATTCTTGGGTATTGATTATAGTATTTTTACTAGCTAAGTTCCTAATTTCTTGCTTGCACACCCTATATACTAGCTTGTTTGCCTTCCTTAATGAATGAATCTTTTTCCTTAAAAATAGGTCTTCATGTCCTTATTAATTCCTCAATTAAAAACTTATCCAAATAATTTATGAGGTATCTTCACTTAGAAAGTGATATTATAAGTTTCCTAATGCATCTTTAACTTTGTCTCCTTGACTTGGCATTGGAGGTTAAGAAGGTCCTCCTATACAACAAGCATATCCATCCTTAAGCCATAATAGGCATATTTTATAACAGGAAAGCTCAGGTGGGTAGCCGTTGGACACTTAATTAATTTATTGAGAGGGTGTTAAGTATTCATAACATATATTATTATTATTAATTAAACTATAATCTTTCTAAGGAGATTCATTGCTAGTTCTTGTCATCTTTGGAGTCGAATGTGAATAGTGTAAATACATTTGAAAAAAAAAGTTATGGTTGTGTTATGTGTGGTGTGGAGTGTGTTACATGACTGGTAGATACCTTTTCAAACTTTGAATCATTATTCAAATCAATCCTCTAAATTTTTATTTTCCTTAAAGTGGCGTGGAATATGAGAAGGAACCTTTGAAAATCTTATTAAATAGTTTTATGCATTGATTTGGATGATTGACGCCTTGAACTCTTCATTTGTAATGAGGCATATAAAGGTGAAAAGTTGGATTTTACTTCAATAAAACATTTATCCTCCATTTATGGCTTATCCAAAATATATCAAACCTACAAAAAGACAAATTGTAACTATCAAGTATTCCAAAAGATGTGATTTTTCACCAAAACCTTGCTTTTTCTCCCTATTTTGTGTAGCCCTAAAAATAGGTAAACCTTATTTTGAAGAAGATTGTATGGAGTATAATGGAAAAAAAATAAAAAATAAGACCCCCTATACCCTTACATCTCCATGCCAACTTTTAATATCCAAATTTGAGTGGAAGCATCTCATTTTTGCCATTTCTCTCTCCAAGTAGGCCTATAAACAAATATTTGGCCCAAATGGACACCCACACATGTGAAACCTACCAAAAGTATTTAATTCACTTTACCTTTCCAAATACCATCCTCCATGCCAAAATTCAAGTTTTTGGGCATTGTGTAGATGGGTAAACCATGAAATGGCCATTGGCAAGCCTAGATGTTTATGTATGCTTAAGGGGTAGTTTGAGATGTTTTTCATGAAAATTTTAGGTTTTGGTGATTTAAAATTAATTAATGATGCATTTATAACCTTTACAAAACTCATTCATTGAGATTTAGGTCTCTTATTGCACTCATAGGCCTTTACCATTGATTCTTAGCAAGCAAAATTGAGTTTTTCTCACCTTTTAACCTAGTGACTAAATTGCAAGGATGATATAAAAAATTGATAGACTTATAGAATATTTTGTATGATTATGTAACCTCTATCAAGTCCCCATAAACATCTATAAATGGTTTACATATCCTTCCATAGTTTATACCCTAATAAACAAGCTTTAAACTACATATTTTACCCCGTACCATATAATATTGTACCTACACATGTGAAAAAACACCTTAAAGTGGAGCTAAAGGGAGATTTTAATGACATTAGGGTAATTTAGAAGTCAAATAATGTAATTTTAAGTCATTATGCGACATATCTTCTACATTGGATCAGTTATAGGGTTTAGTAATGATTTAAAGAGGTTTATGTTATTAACAATGGTTCATAAAGGACAAGGGTCCATTCCAAAAAATAATGATAATAATTTGTAGCAGGGGGACCCCTCTAACAATCCCTATGGTCTTGAGTTCCCATTCAAAACCTCATTCAATTTTTGAGCAAAAATTTAACTTCTTCAAGCTCCTTCTCAAGCAAAATAGGGTTCTCTATCTTCTTATTGATTCTTCATACAGTTGTGAGACCAAATGACTAAACAAAATCCATATATTTGAATTATGGGACCCAAAACAACACCTAAAGCAATCTCATGCTACCATGCATCTCCTGCAACAAGTTTTAACCTCTAAAAACTTGCCTCTTGAGTTGGTAACTGTGTATGAAAACGTCTAGAAAGGTCATTTTTGGGTCTTAAAACCTCAAAACTCATTTTAATAGAAAATAAAGCTCTAAAAAAGTTTTTTATGATCCATGAAATGATCCAACATGATACTCCATAAACATTTACATTAAAAAAGGTCTAAAACCATATTCTTTACTACTCAAGGGTTTCTATACAAATTGAATATGTTGACCCTAGAGGTCTATTCCCTGAGTTTTATTTTTTACCATTGAATTAAAACTTGATGAAAGTGTTTTTAAAGTCATATACACTCTTTCTTACTGTTAGACATTTAATTCTAGTGAGAAACGTGTTTTCTTCACTTTGCTTGTGAGTGGGCTTGTAGGTCTCTAAACAACTGTGTTAGTTTGGGTTAAGCCTTGTCCTTTATGAATATGATATTCATAGACACTTATAATGGAAATGGATTACATTCATTGATTTTATCTCATATCTCATCCAACCTCATCTCTATAATCACTCATTACCATCACATCCATGACTCCTATCCACATGTTCATGCAAGGAAAGATTGCTTGTAGGTCGTCAATGAACTAGCTATACGTGTTGTGGCTATTTCCTTAGCCTATTTGGATAAATTATATGAAATAAGACCTTGAATAGGTAATGACACTTGTTCAAAACCTCATATCACCTTGTGAAGTTATGTAAATTCCTTACTTCTCTCTCTCACACACAAGAATTCTCATTCACTATAGTACATAGGCTAATTGTATCTTAACCTTGCCTAACGATAAATACACTAGGCCTGTGAGTATTCTTTAAGAGTTTTATTGATTTATAATATACTTTGTAACCTTATGATTAACCTTAATAGTTATTATGAATGATTCCTTGTTCATCAAAGTTCAACTTCTCACCTTTGTGTTTCATACTCATGTTATTGACCTTGAGTCACTTGAGCTGGTTAAACTAACTTTTAGGTGTTTTTTTGAAGTTCAAAACCTCTTTAATTGAGAAGGAGAACAACATTAGGTCCTTTAATAGGTTTTCACATACCTATTTCACCTCATGACACCTTTGTGAAATGTTATACTTCAACTTCTTCCTCTTATCTTTTTATGTTCTTACATGATTACATATAGGACAACCTAATTGACTGTGACTGATGTAGGTTTCAAAAGTCACTTTGATTTCTCTTATATCTAACCTCCTTTTTATATTTAGTGTATAACATTCTAATCAATCTCTATATTCTATTTACATCACATCCATCTCATGCAACTTCATGCTCTTGGAGACAAGTTCATCTTACATAGAATCCTAACTGACTGAGCCAAAAATTCATGGTTGTAGGTACATATCTTATACTTGAATATAGATATATAAAGTCTCTTTGCTTAGCTTGTGATCCCAATATGACCAAATACCATTGATATCATTTATAAACTTTAATTGAAAACCACCTACCTCCATGATTCAACATGATATTTTATTAAAAAATAAACTTAAAATGGATGACTGTTGTAGGTGCATATTCTGCCCTTTTAGGCCTTTATATGGACAAAGAAAATATACATGCCATGGTTGGTAACATGACAAACATGATGCCAAAATTAATTATTGACTTTAACTCACCTTACCAACTTGGAGAAGTATTCAAGGAGATTGATAAACATGGAAGCCAAAACATGAAATTAACCTTTAAAACTAATAAGAAACCTTAAAAGGACTATTTTGTATAATTTAGACTTATCAATAATCCAATTTTTCAAAAACTACCAGAATTAAATTGGACTGTATCCAGATTAAATTGGACTGTATCTAAGTTAGACTAATTTCAAATAACTCATATATGTCTAATATATTTATGATAAGTCCAAATTATTTAAAATGATCATAAATAATTTATTTATCAGTAGTTGAAAACTATCATAAATAAATTGGACTTCATCAAGAATTATTTGGAATTATAACAAATAAATCACCTCTATATTATATATTTTCAGTAAGTCCAAATTATGTGACCATTCAAACTTGTTCACTTACCATGCATTTAAAGATATTATAAGACTTGGCAGTATATTTATTAAGGAAAAATAATTCATACATCAATCATGTGCTTGACCCATATGTGATTTAGAACACCTAGGATGATTGGGATGCCATGTGTTATCAATTGATTGGATCATAAGCTATTTGTTTAATTTTATTTGAGTGACTTCCTCATGACCATAAAAGTTTCTCATATTTATGTTGAGTTACTGATATTTTGACACGTGTTCCAATCTTAAGTGTTCACATTATTATGGACTTTTGTTTGGATTGGTCATCCTTCTACACAGCCAAATTACTAATATTGTGCCATGTGGCCCAATCATGAATGCCATGTGAAAATCTAAATAACATTTGTCGATATACAAAAGCCAAAGAACAAATATCAATGCACAAGTGGGACATTTTGAGGCATAAACCCTAAAGACCTTTACACATACATGAGAATGCCAAATTATATTTTGAAAAACACAAAATCTGTAGTGCACTAAATTCTCAAAAGTGCAAATTATGAAGACCTTTTGTTGAAGACCATTTTGAAGGATGAAAAAATGTGAAGTGGGCATTCCAATAGTCAAATGTTATTAAATAGATGCACAGTTACCACAATACTAAATTATCATAGTAGAAAATATAAAACTCAAATGTTGAGGTGTATTTTTCAAGACCCAAAATACGAAGTGCCAATAGAAATAAATATAAATAAATAAAATAACAAAACATTATACATTCTAAAAAAATGGACTAAATTTTGAAAAAAAAAACATTCATATTTCTCATTCCAAAATCAAGGAAACACCATTTCAAATTTCCGAATCCTTTTATCACTATTTTTGTTAGTGCCTAATGGGTCAATGCATTCAAATAGTCTATTAAAATTCCTTTCAAAAAATTAGTGAAACCAAGTGTATGACCTCTCAAAATTTTATTTGGTTTCCAAGCATAGATGATACTATCTATGAGTATGGATGGTAAAGATGTGTCAATTGGGTTTGGCTTCCATTTCTTGTCCAAGCAGCCTAAATAAATTTATGCTTCTTCTACATCTTTTTCCCTGTATGAACTAGGATGAACCAAGCTACATTAACCCTTTGTTCTATATCCCCATTTTTTTGTAGTATCTCAATATTTATTTTAGCTCTAGCAACCCATACTATGTAGTCCATTCCTATAGAATCATCAAGTCTGACAAATAACATATCTTTGATTTGCACATCTTGAACTAGATTAATTGTAATTCTTGTTATTTTGATTCTTGAACCAACATATGTATCTGTAAATGCCACTCCAAAATCAAGGGTGCTATTATTTGTTTATATCTCTATGCAAGGGTATGTCATGATGAGTTCTAGGCCAAAAATCTCCTATGCACTAAACTTCAGAAGGGAACACATCTTCTTTCATTATGTCATGGATGTTTTGGAAGTAATATGCTAGATCCTTCCCCTTACTATTTTTGGTCAAAACAAATTCATTGAATTGTTGTATATACTTATTCAAGTTATATTTAATTTATTTTTAACTCTTTTTTCTACTTCTATCTAAGTCTTTAGCAACAATAGAATCTTGAGACATTTCTCTTTTTTCAAGTCTTTGAAATATATTTTTGTCAGATTACCTTCTGGAACATTTGGCTCACCATTTTATTTTGTTCCCCATAATGTAATTTGGGGGGGGTGGGGGGGGGGGGGACCAATTTCTATCTCTTATAGAGTTTTTACAATGCATAATGGGTTGACCTTGCTCCATGCATAGAATAAAGTATTGACCTTTTGTCAAGCCTACTATTTTCATTTTTTACCTTCAACTGGTAACTATTAACACACTCTTTGAAATATACTACCTCTTCAATAAAATATGGTGTGAAGTTTCTTATATTTTCACACGTCCTATAAGTATCCATCATCACTGCCACACTCCATACATCTTTCCTCTTTATACATTTAGATAGGTTTCTAAATGTGTCATCGATGTCCTCATGGGTATGTCCTATAGGTAGAAATATGACCTCGACATCAAAGAAAACACATTCATAGACAAGGAGAGATAAATATTGTAACACATACTTGTATAAAAAGACATGATATTATACATAAGGTTTGACATTTTTTAAATATAATTATGGATGGAGGTACCTATTCTTATTATCCCCAAAATAGTTGTCTAGTTAAAGGTATAGCCTGGAAGAAAGTTTCTTGAAGGCACCAATTGATTGTGCTTCTTCTCTACATTTCTTACATTTGGGGTAGCAGTTGTTAGACAAAAGTGCATCATACAATGGATATTTTGAAGATCCAGGTTTATATAGTAAAGATCCATAAGTATATGGCACTGTTGTTTCCATATCCTTGAGCATTTATTCAATAAGGTGATAGTAAAGTTAAACCCTCCAAGAATATATGGTAAAAAAAATGGCCATGTCCGCTTGCACCATGATCATGTGTTATAATCCCTACCATTGACAACTCTAATATTCTGTCAGTAACTACTTTAATTTTTTTACTATCTTTGGCATAAATGTTTTGACATTCCACCTTGTCATGAATGACACTGAGGCATTCTTCAAGGTATTGATTTGATAGTCATTTGTGTATGTAATAAATTTGTCTTGTAGAAAGTATTTGATTTGAGTGCATCATGAATTATTGATCAATACACTCTTCTTGTTCTCTAGAGAGGGACCCAAAGCATTTTTGTTGAGTTAACAAGATGCATATTTTGCACCTAGTGAAGTCATCAGATGTGGCAATGGTCACATCATGAAATTTAGATCTCCACATGTTATTGAATTTTGGCTAGGATATTGGCTCATATTTCATATCTAGTAGTTGTACATTAATGTGTCACCTCATAAATTATTGATTGAAAGATCCTGGAAGTTTTTGAACATTTTATTGAGCCATCTATATCTACCTAGCATGTTAGTCATGGAGAAACATCTATAAAATCAGCCACCAATTGGTCCAACAAATCTTTAGCTGCCATTGTCTTCTTTTGTCAAAATATCCTTGCATGAAATGCATTCATTACCCATTTTTTTGATAATTTTGAATGTCAAAAAAGTTACTTCTCTTCAATCCATATATTTTAAGCCAAGTTTCCAAATAGATCTCTATACCCTAAAAATCAATGCTAGTTTTGTTTTTATTTTTCTTAAACAAACTAGCAAAAAGGGCATCCAAGCCATGTTGCCTCCTCTCTATTATGGTGGAATAAACCAACTTCATATTTGTAGAATTTAGAATCTCAAATGACAATCCTGACTGAAAACATTTTTTGGTATAACATTTATCCACATACATTATTGTAATCTCACTATCTAAGCCTTCATCAAACTCCACTTGGCCTAAGTGAATTATTTGGCTGACTTCTTTTTTATCCCAAGTATTTGCAAGAATGAAACTAAGTTTTTTGGATGACTTTGTGCTAGGAATGTGATACAAGGAGTGACTTCATTATCCACTACATCCCAAACATTTCCAATTTCTTTCTCATTTAGTGTCATGTATGGTAAATTGATTTCTCTACAAGTTTCAGTGTCCACTATTTTGTTGGAAGGCCATCTAATGATAGATGTTTCAATTGCCTCTATACTACAAGTCTCACAATGTTGTATAACATGATTTATGTAAATTCCCAATTCATTTTCTAATATTGGGATAGGAATGCAACCAAAAATATCCCATGGTTGTGAAAATTCAACATAACCAAAAGCAAATTTTTCATCATTTACAAGAGTTGTACATTTGTGCAACAAATGTACCCTTTTCCCAACAAAAGTTTTTCTTAGGCTTTGAAATGTGGTAGGATCATTGATATATCAAACAAATTAATCCAATCAAGGGTTTTCTTGTTGTAATGGTTGTATATGAAGAAGTGGATACAAATTATTTTGACTTTGTTCCATGTCATTGTCTATAAAAAACTTGTTTGTGTCATGTTGCATCATTCTTGTTCACCATATAGTAAAACTATCAACTACAACCCCTAAATTAGCCATAAAAGTTGTAGGAAATGGAAGTGGTAGATTCGGATCAAAATTTTTAGTCACATTAACACTTACACATCCAATAGGTATTTCCTCATTATGGTATGTGGAAGTGAGATTTATGAGTTCCAGAGATTCAACATCTAGACCTACCACTTTATGTATTCTTCCTTCACCCATGACCTTACCATTATTTATGAGAGAAATAGTCTCCACATTGGAAAGCCATTGATGTATGATTTTTCAGTTGAACATTTACAAAAGACATGAGAATAGTTGTTAATCATGGTATTTATAAAATCAATCTAATTTATACATGTATGTAGGAGATAAAGCTATATTTATACTAGAACACAAGCATGGAGATATGTTAAAACCTAAAAATGTTAAAAAGGTAATGTATAATTTATTTTTAATGACATGATTTATGTAATAGATTTTAATATCATATACTGCATACTTCAATTTTTGCTTCATCCTCCTTTGAAGGTATCTCCTAGGAGATACATTTCAAACATGCATTAAAGTAGAATAACTACATAGAGAAAAATAGTTATTTAAGTCGATATTCAACCATGTATTTTATTACAATACAAAATGATAATGAGCAATGGGGGTTTTGATCAAAATTGTGGAAAATGATTAGTTTCTTATATTTTGGGATCCTGTATTTGATTTTAACCTTTGTTGTGGACCCAAAAGTTTGAAGGTATCTCTTAGGAGATACCTTTCAAATAAGCATATGGGTACCCTTTAAGGTTTGAAGGTAGTATTAGGTGATACCTTGAAGGGCCTTTAAATTTTGAATGGTATCTCTTAGGAGATACCATTCATACATGCATATGATAACCCTTCAAAGTTTGAAGGTAGTAATGGGTAATACCTTCAAGGGTACCCATGACATAAAGCTAAAGGGTATATGGCATGCAGCCATAAACCCACAACATTTCAACACTTGAAAAATATTTAAATTTGACTGAGTGAGTGATTCTCCATGATTATGCCAAGTGTCTCCATCACATTTACCTAAAGACTGATAGATGGAACTTCATGTACAAAATCTAAGGGATATGTACGAAGCTCTATGGTGATGTGTGTCTCCCTCTGAACTACCTTAAAATTCTTTTTAAAAATAGGGCCCACTTCCCTGGGCCAATGGCACACCTTTTATTTAAAGAATAACTCCTTTATTTCTTGAGGAGCATCATGATGACACATGTCATCAGTGGAAGGGACTAAGACCTCAAGTTTGTTGCAATGCTCACCTATCCATGATGAACCCAAGTGTTGGCTTTAATTTTATGATTGTGTTCTTTATTCTTTCCCAAATAGGATACATGTGGTCTGGGAGTGAGCAATGATGTCATTATTCAACTATTGTATTTTTTGGTCCTTGGTTGAGGACTCTTTTTCCATCTTTGGTTACATCTATTGCTACACATTTGTAGAGTCTATGAGGCTCTTATGGGTATGCATAATACAAATTATTGGATGCATTTAATAAGTTAATATAAAATGTAAAATGTAATTATTTGTACTGTGATGAATAAATGAGATTAAGGATCAACCCAGTAAAAAAAGTTCATTGATCTTGAATTAAGTCTGGGAAAGTGATAGTGACAAAATAGGTATGGCAGATGGATTGCTAATGGCCATGCAAGACCATTAATGACATGGTGTTTAGAAATATTGCATCTTGTTTAATGTAGATCAAGTTGGGATGTGACAGGATATGGAGTAATTTTAAGATTTGTGAGACATAAAGGTAACCATCAAAGCTGAAATATTAAAGATGAGGAAGAGCGCTCATGTAAAGGTAGTCAATTCATGTAAAGAGGTTAGAAAGATCAATTAGATGCCAAAATACATAAAATGAAGTGGATGAACAACACATAAACATAACAAACTTTGGAAAAGAAGAATATTCTACTATCTACTCTTGATATACTCTCGTGTGGAAAAATTGATACCCAAATTTTGGTAGAACAAAGCAATCAAACAATGCAAATTATAGGTTTAGTCATGGATAGGATCAAGTTGTTGATGCCACTCACATATCTGGAGAAGGCAAAATGGGGATTACGCTAGGTCTTCAACAAACCAAATTCAATGACCTAGATCCCTTCAACTTTTTAGAGATGATCGAAGTTACTCTTTTTGCCCTATCAACACAATCAAGTACATAAGCAGGAGATCTTGCACTTCAACATCCACTTCAAGGTTTCGATGTAGAAAGGATAATGAAGTTACCTATATTTGATAAATTATATGAAGTCATGCATACCTTGTTAAGTAGATACAACTAAGGGGCTATTTATTTGTCTAGAGATATCACCATTTGGATCAGTGGATAGACCATGGCAAGAGTCATAGGCCTCTCGAATCATGGAAAATCATTATTGTGATACAAGTCCACCACATCACCAATTCATCCGTATGTCCAGGATAAGTTTCCCACTGGGGTAGGTATAGGAACCCTAATTAACTCCATTGAGGACATTGCAATGTGAATTTTGATAGAGTGTATTTCAAAGAGGTTTTGGCAGATAATGAAGTAGGCCAAGCAGGCAACAAAAGGAGTAATTGACATTGTGTATCGCATGATAAAAAAAATGAAAACTTCAATTGGCCTAAGTTTCTTATATCCAAGATTACCACTAATATTGAGAAGGTACTTTTTATTAGCTCACAAAATTTCTAATATCAGTTTCTAGTTTTTTTGTTATGTTTCATCCAATAGAAGTCCTTGCTAGGCCAAGTTAATATTACTACATACTTTTACCCTGCTACCACCCTTGTAGGCATCATGTGGACTAAGATAGGGTAATATTATGCTCAATTTGTATGGTTTAACACATAGTGGCTTGAGGCTCTAGCTTTGATCAAGTCATACCCTTAAATTTTAGAGGATGCCATGCAATATTTGGGGCAACATGCATTGATAACCAAGTTGTCTAATGGTATTCAAATCAAGGTACATTAGTTGGACACACCAACTATGACTCTAATTCCATTTTTCATCACAATGGTTGAAGCACAACTCAAAGTATGGAGGTAGAGAACCCTAGTTGCACAACAAGGCTGGTAAGAGAAAGAACAATTGTAGCCAACTATGCAACCATAGGCCTCACCCCAGTAGTCCAAGCTCCTTGGAGATCAAATAAAATCAAGTATTGGTTGGACAACCCACATGTGCCAAGGATATCTTGGGATTATGATCTAATTTTTTTATGGGTTGATGAATATGAATTTATTCAATGCAAGATCAAAGACATCAGTCAAAAGGTCTATGATAAGGAGGAGGAAAAGTAGTTAAGTGCAGAATAAGGTAAGCAGTGACCATTTGGTTGACATTAAATAACCCCCACCGACTATTATTATTGATATTATAGGTCAAGAAGAAGATTAACATGAACTTGTGGTAGAAATTTTTGAAAAAGATCTAGATTTTGGTTCATTATCTATGTAGTTTATAGATCTACCAGAGGAAGGAAGCTCGGTACGACCACTGATGCACAAAAAATGTAGTCTTCATTGGGCAAGTTATTCAACCACCATACTCAAATGTTTGGTATCTTCAAAAAGCCAACCATAACAAGTAGTTCCCATTATGTGAAGTCTAGGGGAATGATGAGACACAAGGATACACTTATCCCTCTAATTGAGTCAAGAAAGTTTTATATGCACAGAGGTGTCACAGTTATCTAATCCAACTCTTTAGAGCACTCATAATCTGATATAGAAATAGATAATATATATGCAATGTAGGCATCCCCAGATACCACTATCCAAATGAGACCCACTGTGTTTGCTTTAACTTTTATGGAGATGTTTTTAGATGTTTCATAGTGGATATTATACAAAGAAATTGAAGGAGTAGATGCATTCCAAAAATACATTGTGCTAAAGGATTTAGACTTGGAATAGATAGTTTTTTAGCTATGTAAGGAGAAAGCAGAAGTACAAAATAAAATTAATGAGGCTAGGTAGCTCATTAATGGATCTTGTCCTACTCTAGTTGTGTAAGTCCTTGGCAATCAAGTAATGTCTAAGGACAAACAACTCACTACATTGCTAACTCAGCGAACAAAGGATTAGGTCAGTGCACATAAAATATGCACCCAAGGACAGGCTATCCATACTAATACAAAAAGTATTTGTAAACTTCTAGGGGAATATGTGTAGGTCTTGGATACAGTTACACATCAAGCTAAATAGATTATGTAAGGAATGTTTGATTGGAGGTAAAATCTTGATAAATCCTTGGATTCTACTAAACCAAAGTTCACAATAGTGGATAAAGCTAAATTTGTACTAAATGATCGAATGGATACTAGGGAAACACTGAATGACACATTTAAATAATTTTTGGAAGCTAGGGATACCATGATGAAGAAGCTCCAGGTCTGGTAGAATGAGATAATATATAGCACATTTATGGTAATTCAAGCCCAAAGGACTATAGATACATTGGATAATATTGTATTATATATCTAGCTTAAGCTATCAAATGCTAGAGACTTCCTTATCATCGCAAACGAAATATATGTGCACAATTTGATGGTCATTCAAATTCTATTATGCATCTTACTTACCATGGTGTGGGAAGTACTTGATAATTGGAATATGCTCAAGCATGAACTCTCCCAGGTTGAACCAACTATTGCACATATCATTTATGAACCTAAGTTAATTCCACCATAAGAGATCCAAGTAATTTTTTAGAAGAGAAAGCTACATATAAAAGCATAGTCTGGGTAGCCACAACCTACATAGTAGGTTAATGTGCAGTTCAAGTTTTATAACTTAAGAACTTCAAAGGGGTACAATAAAGTATAGAAAACTAGAAAAATTAGAGCAAGTACTATCACTTTTGTGAAAGGCTAATCTTTTCCAGATTTAGTTGAGATCAGAGTTTAGATTTTGTCTCAGGATGAAACAATAGTTTAAGTTCATGAAAGTGTTAGATGTGAAGTAGGGACATGTGTGCAGGGTATATTTTGGATGTCTTTGGCCTTATTAGGTAAGTGATAGATATAATAATGCCACATATCTTTTATTTTTTATGCTAGAAAGTTATAATGTGAAGAGATAGAGCCATGTAAAAAGCTATATATTATTTTGATGTTATATTTTTCATGATGTGCAGTGTTTACTCTATTTTGTTTTAGCTTGTTTTATCTTGTATTATGTTGTTTATGATCTATAATTCTTAATTCCATGTTATTTTATCTTTATATTTGTTGTGTTGAATAAAATTTAATATTGTGTAAATTCTTTCATGCTATTATGATTCTTTTTCGCTTCCTGCTGCGAAAGCTATACCTATAATTTCCATGATAATTTACTAGCATTCCTTCAACTTGCACACGATTATAATTTTATTTCAAGGTATCTCCAATGAGATACCTTGAAGTTATTTTTAGTACCTTTGAGTGTAACATAATGCATGTTTGTAAGGTATTAGGTATCTCATAGGAGAGACTTTCAAACATGCATTTGTAGTACTTTAAATGGGTATGCTAGTAGATACCTTGAAAATTCACATGATTGGAATCATTTAAAGATAATAGGGCCTTTTTAATTTCAAATTCCCTTTCAAGGTTTTTGATATAACCATGATACCTTTTTATTTGTCAAGAACCTTGATGCACATGATTGGAATTTTCTTTCGAGGTATCTCCTGGGAGATAACTTGAACATGCACAAAGTTGAATTTTCTTTCAAGGTAACTCTCCTAAGAGATACATTAAAGGGCCTTAGAATACCTTCCATGTTTATTAAAAAGGTACTTATAAAGGATTTTATATAACCATGGCAAAATTTTATTTGGTAATAACCCTAATGCCCACTATTGGAATTTATTAGTGCCCAAAATTGCACTAGAGCAAATGGGCCCCTATCAACATAAATCTTGTGGCCAAACTGAATGAGTGTTAGTGTTTTAGGCACTTGACCCAATATTTTATAGGATCAAAATACATGTTCATAATTAGTCATGTATTTTTTCTTACTTTTTCCAAGTGGGATGTGTTTTTCCACTCCTTTCCAAGTTCTCAAGGAGCACTATTTAAAGATAGAAGATATTCTTGATAGCTCTAAAGGAATCACAAAATGTTGATTAAAAATACCATCAATTGGGAATTCACAATGATAATATATTAAGGGTATAGCCAAAGCTTTCTCTATGCACTTGGATTTGTTGTTTTGTATTCTAAAGTTATTTTTCTAGGGCCTCAAATGAAATTATCAATTTACACTTGATATATTTTGATGATTAAGGTAAGAAATAGATCAATGAAATGAATTAAGGACATATGTTTATCTTGAGGGACTTATATTAATTTTTTTAGGGTTTGGAAGGATATTGAACCCTTCCTTGAATAAAGAGATCCAATACAAAAGGTAAAAGTGGTTGTGAGTTCAAACTCACATTTAAGTTTGACACATGGCAGATTCTCAAGGCTTAGGGAATTTTGGGCCTTTCATGAAAAATTCCCCACTTACCATTTGGTGGATAAGGTGCTTAAATTCCCCAGGGCCCAAATATCTAAACTTATAAGAAAGGTGATCCCACGTGATAGCTCATCAGGGTTTTCTTAGTTTAGGCCTCTTTTTGAGAATCACACCTCTTACCTCTTGGTGGACATAATCCAAAAGGTCCCCAAAGGCCTAAATTCCTAGACTTGTAATGTAATATTGTGACACATAAAATTCTTAGTCCTATAAAGGGCCCATGACTTATTGCATCGCTACACTAGTAGAAGGTAACAAGTGAGAAAGGGCAAAATTCCCTGAGGGCCTAAAATAGTATCATGATGTATGTTCCACTCATGTCACTCCATGTGCTATAAGAAAGATCACCTGGCATAAAAGGGAAACATTCATGTTTTCCCTCTCTTTTTTGAATAAGGCATAAACAATTAATGAAACTAGATGGTAATTAGTTGTTGGGATTTTGAGAATTAATTGTAACCCTAATATTGAAATGCAAAAAATTATAACTTAGGTACTTATCTTCATTATAAATTTACCCTTTACATTCAGAGCTTGTGTTCGTGCCTTTGGGTTATTTGTGTGCCCTAGCTGAGTGCGATACGAGACTGTTTTTGTAGTGAATTCTTCACAAACCTTTAAACTCCAATGTGCACATCCCTCTAAAATAAATAATAAGTTTCCCATTTGATCCTTATGTTTTTTTCTTTGAGAGGATTCAAGAGATAGCTTGAGGGTTATTTGAGTGAAAATTTATGTCTAGTATTAAGGTATTGCACTAGAGGGCTAGAGAAAGATGATGACATCTTCAACCCTAGTAAAAGCCAATGTTGTTTCAATTTTGGATTCGATTAGGGATACAGACATTATGGAGTTAGATTTTAGGGGCCTATTGAATATTTTATAGGATCCTTGCCCTCTTCAAGTGGTTTTCAATGTCAGAATGAGCTATATCATACCTACAATAGCATTTCCCCTAGCTACTCCATACTTACAACTCATTATTACATGTGCTCAAGCATACTAACTAGATGATATGACTTTTGTTGATGATAGTCAATTAGTTGTGTGCTCCTTCACACCTTCAACCCTTAGTATCATGCTCATAATTCCCCCCAGCCAAAAAGCATTACACTCTACTTATAGGAATACCAAGTGTATGATAGATAAAAAGGATGATAAGGCAATCTAGGATGTTTTCAATTCTTGTTGGCTAGCCAAGAAGAGATAGAAGGTCTCCAAAATGTCTTATAATTTGAAATTGGTAGATTTTGATGAACTACCCTAGTGTATTATTGCCATGGTGGCCAGGATCTATGGTATGCCTACCACAGAAAATTTTAAACCATGGATGTTCTTGATTATGATGTGCATGTTATAAGGGAAGAAGAAGCTAGACTGGGTGACCATATTCAATGACAAATTTCATATGCAAATGATGTAGCTTCAATATACAATTCTTTCTAAAGAAGCATTCATAGGTACTTTCTACATGTCTTCTTACTTGATGTACAACCTAGTACACAATAGAACTTTCTAAGGGTTCACCAAGAACCCTTTCAGAATGAGAATATATGAAGTATACCCAGAAGTTACCTTAGATGGGTTGAAGAATAATTTATACAAATTTCATAATTTCTTCTTCAACCCCATGATGATTATCTTTTATCCCTTGAGGAGCCTCAATAAGATGTCTATGATAGCCAAACAAGTAATTGAAAAGTATGGTACCACATACATATAATTCATAACTTTCACATACATCAAGGTCAATGGGTACTCAAGGTCTCTGAACAAGTTGTCAAGGTATCTGGATGATAAGTTGGTAGTGATGGAATTGAGCTAACAAATGTTGCCACCACATGAAATGATCATAGCCAAGAAGATCAATAATCCTTTCAAATTTCCTATGGTAATAGGGTTTTATTCATGTCCTTTAGTTTCCAAGGCAAAGGGGTTAGATCAGGAGATGATCCTATATGCACTTGATAAGATGCCACACTAACCTAATTATGACATCAGGTGGTTGGTAAATATGGCTACTAATATGGAATTACATAAATCACATTATGAAGACCTCTGGCTCGATTGCACCACTGAGGAAGATGTATAGAAATGGGAATTCATGAGGTTGACAATACAATAAGTTATAGAATATAATATTGATCCCATCCCCAAAGGCATGGTGGATGATAAATCAACATTGTCTTCATTGTACAACACAAACAACACTGAAGCCCATCCCATCACTTAGCTAGATTTTAATGTTCAAGAGGATGATTCCATCCTTGGGAGATCAATAAAAATCATGAAGAGAACATTTAAATGGTTTAAAGAGCATGGGGTTGACCTTAGCGTATATGATACTCCTACCCTTCAAGAGCTGAGGAAGGTTAAAGAGTTGAAGGCCTTCCTCCTAGCATATAATGGTGAACATGTGGCTACATCCTTAGCTAAAATAGGTAAGGGAAAATACAAGCTTGGGAATATTGAGTTCACCAAGCTGGTAGATATAGAGAAGATAACAGTGGCACAATCCAAGTCTGGGTTATCCTTTTCAAAATTAACAAGCTTGGTGCAAAATTAGGATAATATTCTTTCCGAGCATGTCACATTGGTTAGTGTAACCCCCATATCCATTTCAAGAAAGGGAACCCCAGTAGTACCAGCCATTCCTATGGCTAGCTCAGCCACAATCCCACATGATCCACCTACACAATAAGTAGCATTTGATCCTCCCATGATGATATATTCAAGAAAGAGAGTAGGTGAGGACTAGGAGGAGCAACCAAAATAGAAGAGAGTCAATAAGGCTCTATAATCTCCTAGTAGGTCACCAATAAAGAAGAAGGAGGTTATATTCAGAGACCCACTAGCCAAAGAAATCACTATGAATAGAAGAGAGGACCAAGCCATGAGTGCCTAAATAATAAGGGATATGAGTGAGAAGGAGGATTTAGATGAAAGTATATCTATTACTGAAGTGATGAATAAACAATGTAACTTCACTTCTCAAATGATGATTAGGTAAATAACTCATAGGGAGAGGCCCCAAACCCCACTAAAGGTCCCAATAATGGGTTTTATTATAGAAGGACCTTCAATGGTAGAAAGAAAAAGTGATGAATAAGGTGCCTTAAACTCATATAATCTTTTATCTTTTGATGATGTTATATAGTTTGGAGCTAATGCAGTTACCTAGGCTCAATTCTCTCTTGATAAAGAGGCAACTTCCCCAGATATAGAGGTATTTGTTCAAAATGTCATTTCTTAATCATCTAGTCAGAACAAGGCTCATGAAGTTGAGGACATTTAGAAAATTGATGGAAAAAATGGGGGTGATCCAAAACATGATGACCAAGTCTCCACTGGTAATGCATAAGTGGAAAAACAAATAGAAGAATAGGTATATGTTAGAATGGTGTTGGATGTTCCTTCCTCTCCAAAAGTGTCAAGCTCAACACTAGAGGAGAGGGTAAATATAGAGGAAGGTGGTGGAAAAAAAATTCAAAAGGGTACCCCTACCATTAAAAATCAAATAAGGATTTGGATCCACCAAATAAAGATGCTAAGGAAGGTATCTCAGGGAGTGTTACTCCTATTAAAGTACCCTAGGGTTTCCTTCCTATCATCAAGATTCATGATCTGACCCATAATAAAGGTTCTGAGGCCATGATTGGTGAAGAGTTTCCTAAGTATGATAAGGAATTTACCATAGCCTCTTCTAACTTGGGGACTCAGTTGAATAAGGAAGGTGAAGTGGTTGCAAGGCCTTCTAGCCAGCCCTTGGAATAGGGGATCTCCATCGATAATTTGCTCATGGAGTCCCACCAGCTTTGGTTAGATTTTGATGTTTTGGAACAGATAGAGCCAAATTTAGAGAAGAATCATGGAATTGAGAGGGATGGTAAAGAGCAAGAGATTGATAGACATTGAAAAAATTGTATTGAGCCCACCACCCAATCTTGTGGCACTCCTTATAGCTAGATCATCATTGCCACCACCCTTCATTATCTGAAGTCCTAACATATTGTCTACAACTTTGATGGGATTTGAAACTAGGCCTCTTCTCTGGGTTTTAGACCAAGTAAAAGAGAAGGAAGATATTATGAGCAAGGTAGGGGACATTGATGTAATGAAGATTATTCATAAGCATGAGGCCAAGCCCCCAAAAAAGGCCAAAACACATTCCAAAAACACCTACACTAACCAGGGAAAAAGGAATGTTGAGGTAGTTATCCCTCCACCTAATTCATTAAAGAAAGATTCTCTTATAAAAAGTTACTCCATATATAGTTATAATCTTGGGGAGCCTTCACGAAAGGAGCTGAAGCATAGCTCACAAGTCCTAGATAACATGGTGGCACAAAGAATGGATAAATATAAAGCCACCATGGAAGAATTGAAGGTGGAAAACTAGGTTATGTTTTAGTACTTACAAAAGTTACTAAGTGAGCCTTAGTTAGTAACTCCAATTACCATTAAGGCTCTAAACCTTCTTCTTTTCTCCTTTGGATCACTGGACCTTGGTCGAGTTGATGATTTAAAAGATATAAGATGCACCACAAAATAATGGTAAAAGGTTTTAAGCACTAGAGCCAAAGAGATAATCCATTCAACACTAGAATGCTTGGATGACATAGTAGTTAAAAAGGGAGAATGTGAAGCCCAGATATTCATTTATGATGTAGATATAAAGAATTCGGAAAAGATCCAACCTAAATTGGATGAAATATGCAACATGGGCATAGAAACTTTAGTGGTGGAGAAGATCATCCCCTCTGATAATCATAAAAGGCCCAGGGAAGACCAGTTGGCTGTAAAGCATCAATTAATGATGCTTAAATAGGGTGTCTTTGATTTGAAAGAAGAAGGGTAGAAACTCAAGACTGATATGAAGGAAATAGATGTTGCCCTTAGACAAATGGTGAACTTTGGTGGTATATGTGACTTGACAGAAGAGGAAATAAATGTTTCCCTAAAAAGCCTCATCGATGAACCACATGAAAAATTTTATGCCAACAAAATAAGGTAGTTGGTATCACTTGAGAAATATTGTGACCAACTAAAAATATTAGTGGGGTAGGAACATGTCATGCTCCAAAAGCTCACCACTTGGCTTGAGGAATACATAATTAAATTCAAGAAACAGCTGACTCAGACTAAAAGGACCTTGCCTCCATGATCGATGAATATACCAAATACAAGAATAGGTTGACAAAGGACTTAGTTATCAACATCGATTCTAGAGCATGACCAGGTATTTTGGTTCCTTTTGAGATGGCACCACTCCTCATTCCTTCTCTTTCTCCTTATTCTTTCTTTCTCTATCTCTTTTTTTCTTTTTTCTTGCTAGGAAACCATTGTACTCCACCCATTAGTGGCATGCCCCTTTCAAGGTTAGTTTTAATAATCATGTGTATATGAAAGGGACATTTTTTATTTGTTGTGTAAAGAGATAAAGGTTATTTTGTCCTTTGAAGAATTATTCTACACATTTATAGCTATAAATATTATACCACAATGGAGTATCGTGTTTGTCATCATCATGGATGCATGAGCACAAATTTGAGGAATCATGTTTGTTACAATAGACTCCAAGCATGTTGAATAATTTTCCAACTGAAGTATATTTAAGAATATACCATGATCAGCTAAAATTGTATAAGTAAAGAGGGTTTGTCCCTTTACAAAGGACAGTTAGTTTTTGAGTTTGAAGTTATAGATTAAAGAGTCCTCCTTGTGTGATTTTTTGGTGCCAAATTGATTTTTGTTATAAAATCATTGGCAAGCTTTGATAACATTCAAGATGTTTCCCTTGTTACAAAATTATTTTGCATAGTGTTCTATTATATAATTTTTAAGAAATATTGTATTCAATTTTGATTCAGTTGATAAATGAAATTTGTCATGGTTTATCATTCTTTTATATTGTTGAAGTACAATGTTCTATTTTACATGTTTGATAGATTGGTTATCTGATGTATTCTTCTTTATGGTAGTCATCTATGGTCTACAACCAAAATATAAAATCCTTTCTAATTCAAGATTTGGGAATAGAGCATTGATAGCCTTTATAAGGGTAGTCTTCGGCTCATGAATTCAGTTGGAGGGAGTTCTTGAAGGTTGATTTGTAGTATTGCTTATAAAATTTTGAGGATCATTTATGCATGAATGTATTTTTACCAGTTTCTAAATTGAACAACATTTGTTAATGAAGATAGTATAGCTATTTTGTGAACTACTCCATGCTCACTTACTATTCATCCACATCTTTATCTATCATTTGAATAAATATGGTTTTAACCTATTTTAACTTATAGATAACACATTGTTTGCATATCATAAGTGTTATTTGCACTGTAGACACATAAAATCTTGTGTATTTGAAATGTTCTTGTAGTCTTTGCTTGAAATCCTAATGTTGCATTTTTCATTTGACCCCTATTATTGAATATTTCATAAAAATAGAGATTGTAATCATCTCATCATCTGTCTTTAGTAGCTTGTGTATGACATAAAGTATTTGTGCATTTTGTGTGATAACCCTCTATGGGTGAAGTGTGAAAGCTTGGTTATGTTTTAGTCATATTTCCCCTTTGTGCAGAGAATCCTCATGGAGATTGAAGTTTAAAACCCCTCCATGTGAGAAAGCTACCATAAAATTCCTCTCACCTTGGTTTAGAAAGAGCCAAAAGTAGCAGGGAATTAACCGTACCCTTTTTAGTTTCCTCCCAGTCATTTTATCCATTTAGTCTATTTTAGATGTTAAACCTTTCCCCAGTTGTGATGAAATATTAGAGATTTCTCATCTTAGTTTAGAATTTTATTTCAAGGTATCTCCTAAGAGATACCTCTAAGGGCCTTAGAATAACTTTCCTGTTGATTAAAAATGTCCTTACAATGGACTAAATATAACCATAGCACCTTTTTATTTGACAAGAATCATGATACAAACAATTGGAATTTTCTTTGTAGGTATCTCCTAAGAGATACCTTAAACATGCACACTATTGGAGTTTTCATTCGAGATATATCTTAGGAGATACCTTGAACATGCACATGATTTGGAATTTTATTTCAAGGTATCTCCTAGTAGATCCCTCAAAGTATCCAAATAGCATGCATCTTGAAGGATCTAATGGTTCATGCTTCATCACCAAAGGATGATCCAACGATGCAAAGTCCCTAACAAAGCTACATCATTAGATTTCATCCAACGGTTCTCAATTCATCACGAAGACCCAATTGGATGGAGTGACGAATAGTTGAAAACTTAAAGGACTATAGAAGGATTGATTAATTGACAAGTGGCACCCTTTCATTCAAGGATTAAAATCAATGGGCCCGCCTGATAGAAATAACCAATCATGAGCAAGCTCCTAGATAATGATCCTACGGCCCTCACTTCATCACCAACTTTGATCCAATGGAGAAAATGAGGTCCAATACCCTTGAAAACCCTACATAAGTGAAAAGTGGTAACCTCACATTTGCTCATGAAGATTTAATGAGATTAAAATTGACACTCACGTGACCATTCGGTCATGAAGATACTAACTTAAAGTTAGGGTATCTTTGTATATCAATGGCACATGTTTCATCACTGGAAGATGATCTAATGATCGAAGGCCCTTGGTATACCTTCTATGTTGATTACAAGAACCTTAATTCAAATGAGGTATCTCCTAGGAGATACCTTTAAAAGGATTTGATATAATCTTGGCACCTTTTTATTTGGTAAGAACCATGATGCACACGAGGTATATCCTAGGAGATATCTTGAATATGCACACGATTGGAATTTTATAAGAGATACCTCAAAGGGCCTTGAAATACCTTCTATGTTGATTTCAAATGTCCTTGCAAAGGATTTGATATAACCATTATAACTTTTCATTTTGCAATAACCTTGATTAACACTATTGGAATTTTCTTTCTAGATATCTCTTAGGAAATACCTTGAACATTGACATGATTGGAATTTTATTTCAAGGTATCTCTTAGGAGATACCTCTAAGGGCCTTGGAATACCCTTTATGTTTATTATAAAGTTCCTTTAAAGGGATTTTATATAACCATAACACCTTTTTATTTGACAAGAATCATGATGTAAATGATTGGAATTTTCTTTGGAGGTATCTCCTAGGAGGTACCTTAAGCATGCACACTATTAGAATTTTCATTCGAGATATATTTTAAGAGATACCTTGAACATGCACATGATTTGGAATTTTATTTCAAGATATCTCTGAAGATATCCCCTGAAGGATCGAAACAGTGTGCATCTTGAAGGATCTAATGATTCACGCTTCATCATTAGAGGATGATCTAATGGCATGAAGGACCCGACAAAGCTACATCATTAGCTTTCATCCAATGGTTCTCACTTCATCACAAAGACCTAATCATATGGAGTGAGATATATTTAAAAACTCAAACGATTACAAAAGGCCTAAATAATCAACAAGTGATACCCTCACATTCAAGGAATAAAAGAAATGAGCCTACCTAACAGAAACAACCAATCATGATCAAGATCCTAAATAACGATCTTACAACCCTCACTTTATCATGAAATTTTATCCAATAAATAGAATTAAATCTAAGACCCTCAACATCCCCATGAAAGTGCTATGTGGTACCCTCACATTTAATCATGAATATTTGATGAGCTTGAAATTGACACTCACTCGATCGTTCAATCATGAAGATTTAACGAGATTAAAATTGACACTCACTCAACCATTAAATAATGAAGATACTAGCTTAAATTTAGGGTATCTCTATAGATCAAAAACATGTGCTTCATCACTATAGGATGATCTAATGGCATGAGGGCCCTAAAGACTTTTCAATGAATCCCTGAGACCTTATAAGCTCAATGCATGGTGAAATCCCATTTGAAGAGGAACTGATAGATGATCTAACAGTTCATGCTTTATCATTGAAGGATGATCCAACAACATAAAGGCACCCATGAATTTTTAATAGATGACTGACATAATATACAAAGAATGGGGAGGTACATAAAAATGCCAAGTGTCACAACCATGGGGCTTGGAATGGTAAGATCCAATTGCAGGAAAAGACCCATATTACAATCAATGACTCAAGATAATCCAAGATTTTAATCCAAAAATGCAAAATAAAAGAAGGTATTTTAAATACTGGTGGCTAGTAATTAAAGGAATTTATGAAATATGCCACAAGGGTCTAGACCAATGACACATAGGTGCCATGCAAGCAAAAAAAGACAAAATACAAGATCTTATGGGATTAAAAATGCAAAAGTATGAAGGCAAAGGTCCAAATAAAATCCAAGGCATGTATTACACTAAGACCTAGATATTGTCCACCATTAAATATCAAAACACTAAACCCTACATAAAAGTGATTCAATCAAATTCATTTCATTACAATTTGATCCAGAAAGAACTCAATTGTGTTCTTAAGAATGAAAGACCTTTCACAAAGGTCATCAAAAATCAATTTAGTAGTAAAATTAGATAAAAATCATGGTATAAAGTAGGCAATAGTTGAAATAAGAGATCAATCTCGATTTGTCTATGAATAGTGAAGGGAGGATATTCAAAGACATCAAATTAGACCTGGTAGCATTAAACATCTATGGCATTAGGAATTGGTCAAAACTCTTCTTCATGATAAATGAGTTACAACCCATATCCAAAGGAGGAATAGAGGATCACCACCATCATCAAGAGGTATTTTGATCTATTTGCAGTTCAAATGACTAGCCTCCATCATGCCATAGCTAAACCAGAAGTACTATAGTGTATTGATATCCTTACCCCATTTTTTGTTGATTTTGGATTGAAAATGAGTGGATCATTAGGGAAGTAATTTCAAAAGGTATTGCATATATTTACCCTATTACCTTTGAAAATTATTATAAACTCCCTCTTCCCCATTTATACCTTTTAAAAATCAAGGAATGGGTCGGTAACCATGACTTGGACTCTATCATAAGACCCTAGCTCATCCAAGGACCCCATGTCTTTAGAACCCTTGATGGTAAAATCCCTATGGTCAAATTAAAAGATGGAATTAGGATAATAATGACTATATTTAAATGAGCCTCTTCAACCACCTATGTAAACAAAATTTGGGTCCCTTATATACACTTCATGGTTGAAGAGAAGCTTACCCCTCCAATTGGAGATATAATCAGCATTTTCTTGGCCAAGCAATTCAATGCCATTAAGAGGATATCCTCCAATAATTTATTCATGATGTCATACCTACTTAATGTACTTCTTTCTTCAACTACCTTTCCTAGTATTAATAAATGGTCTCCATAAGGTAGGACAACCATCTCACACTACTATTCCATGCTACACATCTTCAAGTATAGGAATCATATATAATTCATTTATGACTGCATTTATCCATCTTTAGTAGAAGTTATTATAGGTGTTCTCATGCCTAGGGTCCACCCCCTCATCAAGAGGTATGTAAAAATGATTTGGGACATATGGTATTATCCTAATTACACAATTATAAGGATAGAGGGGATCATGTCCCAACCTTGTAAGCTATCGGTGTATGCCCCAAATAAGCTTGTAAAGTAAGAGATTGCCTCTTAACTCATATAAGGAATTGATAAAATGTGCAAGGAAAAGAGGAAGGGTCCACTCTAACCTTTCCCATTAAATATTGGGAAAACATTTATCAAAGAATGGAAACAATTATAAATCATGTCCACACATAGGGATTCATTTGGTTTCCAACTAAATGAACTCCAAATGTGGGATCCTAAAAATAAAGTGGCTAATCATTTAAAAGATAAGAAACTCCCAAAGATTGACTATGAATAGTGAAGGGAGGATATTCAAAGACATCAAATTAGACCTGGTAGCATTAAACATCTATGGCATTAGGAATTGGTCAAAACTCTTCTTCATGATAAATGAGTTACAACCCATATCCAAAGGAGGAATAGAGGATCACCACCATCATCAAGAGGTATTTTGATCTATTTGCAGTTCAAATGACTAGCCTCCATCATGCCATAGCTAAACCAGAAGTACTATAGTGTATTGATATCCTTACCCCATTTTTTGTTGATTTTGGATTGAAAATGAGTGGATCATTAGGGAAGTAATTTCAAAAGGTATTGCATATATTTACCCTATTACCTTTGAAAATTATTATAAACTCCCTCTTCCCCATTTATACCTTTTAAAAATCAAGGAATGGGTCGGTAACCATGACTTGGACTCTATCATAAGACCCTAGCTCATCCAAGGACCCCATGTCTTTAGAACCCTTGATGGTAAAATCCCTATGGTCAAATTAAAAGATGGAATTAGGATAATAATGACTATATTTAAATGAGCCTCTTCAACCACCTATGTAAACAAAATTTGGGTCCCTTATATACACTTCATGGTTGAAGAGAAGCTTACCCCTCCAATTGGAGATATAATCAGCATTTTCTTGGCCAAGCAATTCAATGCCATTAAGAGGATATCCTCCAATAATTTATTCATGATGTCATACCTACTTAATGTACTTCTTTCTTCAACTACCTTTCCTAGTATTAATAAATGGTCTCCATAAGGTAGGACAACCATCTCACACTACTATTCCATGCTACACATCTTCAAGTATAGGAATCATATATAATTCATTTATGACTGCATTTATCCATCTTTAGTAGAAGTTATTATAGGTGTTCTCATGCCTAGGGTCCACCCCCTCATCAAGAGGTATGTAAAAATGATTTGGGACATATGGTATTATCCTAATTACACAATTATAAGGATAGAGGGGATCATGTCCCAACCTTGTAAGCTATCGGTGTATGCCCCAAATAAGCTTGTAAAGTAAGAGATTGCCTCTTAACTCATATAAGGAATTGATAAAATGTGCAAGGAAAAGAGGAAGGGTCCACTCTAACCTTTCCCATTAAATATTGGGAAAACATTTATCAAAGAATGGAAACAATTATAAATCATGTCCACACATAGGGATTCATTTGGTTTCCAACTAAATGAACTCCAAATGTGGGATCCTAAAAATAAAGTGGCTAATCATTTAAAAGATAAGAAACTCCCAAAGATTGACTATGTGCATCAACTTAGGGTTCATGATACCATCTACATCAAAGCTAAGAACTTCAAGGAGGTGATGGATAGGATCCAGGACCATAATATCAAACTAGAACACAGATTGACTAGAGATAATAAGCCATATGGGGAAATATGGTAGATGCATCCATTACCATATCACCTATTGCCTAGTACATTTAGAATAAATCATGAACAACCTCTATAAATTCAATCTGAGCCATATCCCTAGAAACAAGGCATAATACAAGTTCAGGGGGAACAAGATAAAGGAAAGGAGAATGTTGGAGAGGTAGAGCTAGAAGAAAGACCTAGAGAGGAGCCACCACCTTCAGCACTCTCACAAAGGCCACCTTCCCTAGTTTAGTACATTGACATGATTACCTTGGGGCCTAAAAAACACTTAAGGGTGCCCTTAATGAGCTTATAGATGCTTATGGTTTAGATAAAGAGGAGGATCCCTTTGAGGATACAAGAAAGGAGATTTCTCCTGTGGTACCACAAGAGAAGAGGAAGGAAGAATTAGAATTGGTCCCTGTGTAGCAAAGAAAGAGGCCTAGTTTGACCTTCACTCATCCCACTAGTGAAGTCAATTTCTTTAGTGATGAATTTCCAATCCATTGACTAATCATTCTTGACTGGTCCATCTATGGTAAATTGTAAAAGATCCCATCTCTTTTTCACTCTTGGGCCTTAACAAGAGTTTCTGACCCTAGACTTCATGAAGATATGCAGCCTTGGATGAAGGATATTGTAAAGGGACAGGAAGAGAGAAGAATTTTAGTCACCCAAGGCCCAGAGGCTAAAAATATGGATGCTCTAGGAGCATCAAGTAGTATAGGTATAGAGGTCCCAGAGACTCCCAAATTCAAGGAGCCTATTACAATAGTGCACTTTAATCCTGAGACAATAGGCTTAGAAAAGATTACAACCAAGATAACCATGGTTAGGATAGAAGAAGTCACCTTTAAAAAGGTGGGACCTTTTGTAGGGTTGACCCCTATTGCAGGACAACAGCATGGTGGGGCTACCATACAAGAGGATGATGTGGAAAGCTTAATAGAAGAATAATCACAATAGGCTAGGGCTGGAGTTTAGGGTTTAAAATAAAGGATCCATAATTTAGAGAGAGAAAGGGATAATTTACAAATGTAAACTATTATATCAGTCCTAGAGTCCATGATCAATATGCTTAATGAATCATTTTAAGACATGTTCAAGGAACTCAAGTCAATAAAATTGAGGTAGAGTGCATTAGAGGAACAAAGTTTTTTAGCTAAATACTTGGTCACCCAATGGCAAGCCTCAAAGGAAAAGATTTCTTAACTCCTCAACATTTAGGTGAGGAAGTAGATCCCAAACTTTAGAACCATAAGTATGGGACACTTAGGTGCAATATTGGGTATTATTATTGATAAGAGTAAAAGCTTGAGTGATTGACACACCAAAGTAGAGGAGTTCCTAGACTATGACAAGAAGCTCATCCATAAAATTGAGCAACTTCTTGGGACCATGCTTGCTAATCCTACATATCCCATTACCCTTAGTATCATCAATGATGAGGATTTCAGGCATAGAGCCACTCTGGTGGCTCATGAGATCCAAGGGAAAAGTAAAGGTCAATCTAGGTAGGATAATAGCAAAATATTGAATATGATATTCAATGAAAGTGAGAGGATCAATGAATCTAGGAACATCAAGGAGGACTCAGCCACAAATAATAAGGATTTTAAAGATCTAGTAGACCAAGAGGAGGAGTGCATCATGAAGCCTACTATGGACCTTGAGCTAGTTGATGAATAACATGAAAAGGCTATGAGCATCCTCCAATAACAAACAGGGGCTCCACCAGCAAATTAAAGCAATATTCTATTCTAATAAAAAAATTGTAACATATTATAATAGAATATTCTATAGTAAAGGTGCATGCTAGTTTTTTAGCATGGTTGCCTCTAGGTCGGCATAATTATGAAAATCATGTGTATTCCAAAACTTATAAAAATAGTTGTCTTTATCTTTGTCCACTTGTATTTTGTAATCAGCCGGTATACTACCTAGCTCTTGTATATTGGCATGTATTACCATTTTGTAAAAGGGGGGGATTTCAAGCCATTTTTGTACACTTGAAGCAATTAATACAATCAAGTAATTTTGTAAGGATTTTCCATTTTGATGTGTTGATTACTAAGATAGTCTCTCAATTGCTTGTCTAGGTCTTGAATATCAATAGTTTCTTCAAATACTGGGTTGTATTATTATTTACGGGGTTACAAAATTTTGTTATGCTAGGTTAGTATAAATGATCTCAAATTTACTTCATTTTATTTGCTCTGCATCAAGGATGTGCATTAGTTATTTAGATGCAGTAGCTAAATTATAAAGTGGATTTAGTTCTTACTTGTATCTTCATCTCATCTTAAAAATTCTACCTAGTGTGTAATGAAATGTGAGCATAAACTACTTTACATTACTTATTGGTTAAATATATGCTCAATGTTATTGAAATTTTGTCATAATGTTCATGATTAAGACTAGTAATCACTTATTTATTTCCTACTTTGTCCTTCCTTTTGCTCTTTTCTTTAAACAACTCATCTTAGCTTAAATACATCATCCATAACCAGTTAATCTAGTTTGTAGTTTAAATCTGGGCCAATTAACCAAGTATCAACATGAGCTCACAAAGTAATTAACCAAGGTGGCTCCCAACCATCAAAGCTTACAAATATTGTGGAACAATTCATCTTGCTTTGCTACTATTTCACCATAGACAACTAGATTGTTAAAACCTTCTACTCATACCCTGAATTTCTTAAATTCTAAAATGAGAAGTGTTCTTTAAACATTAAGAGCACATGTGGTTCATTTAGAAGCATCAACAAGGCCCATCTAGTGGCTAATATTCCTTTTTGTAAAGAACATTTTAATATATAGAACAGGAATATTCTTTTGTAGGGCATATGCTAGTTTTTTAGCATATTGCCCCTAGGTCTGTCTAAATGTGAAGAATAAGTGTATTCTAGAACTTGTAAGAATAGTTGTCCTCATATTTTGTACACCTATACATTATAATTGATTGGTATACTACCTAACCTTTTTATAAAGGCAAGCATTACCATTTGTAAAAGAGAGAGAATTTTGAACAAATTTTGTAGGCTTGAAGAAATTAATATAATCAAGGAATTCTACAAAGATTGTCCACATTTGATATGTCAATTTCTAAATATATTTTCTCTTAATTTTTAGTCTTATGTCTTGAATTTGAGTGGTTTATTTGAATTCTAGGTTGCATGTCTTGAAGGAAGGACATTTGAACTACATGGTTTATTGGCTAAGTCTATACAATTATTTATTTTTCACTAGATGATGAAGATGATAAAAAAAGGTGTAAAGTAATTATTATGCAACTATTTTCCATAAAATTTAAACCAAATAAGAATTCTACCCATATTGAATTACAACTAGTGGAGTCTACCCATTTTTGTCTTATACACCCACTTGACTTTAACCTCTTTTCCTTTTTAAATAGGCTTTATAGCAAGGCTCAATGCTACCTAGGACAACTCAAGGCCTCCCTAAGCTCAACACACATTCTTAAAAATTGATTGAAGTATATATAAGTAGAGAATTTAGCATAATATTGATTGTATTATTTTATTAAATTTTAGTGTTAGAATTTGAAAACACTTTTCACCTGAACAATAGACATGTGTGTGCTCCTTCAGTAGAAGGCTCACTAACATCACAACTGGGAGAGTTCCAGTAGGGTAAAAAATATTACAATAATCCAGGTTGACTATCTGAATCTTAGTGATTTCATAACATATTAAGGTGTTAAACAATGAATAAAAGGGCCAAGTAAATAGAGATAAATCACACATTTTATATAGAGTAAAAAAATATATTGAACACTATTAAGATTAGATACCTGAAAATAAATATTTTTGCCCATTTTAGAGAGATTAAAAAAATATTAAACACTATTATGATTAAATACCTAAAAATAAGGATCTATAGAAATGACAATAACAAATATGGTCAATGCTTTGGACACTCTACAACCTACTCTATTTTGATCTGTATACGCTCTACAGTGTTTGTTCAGAAAAAACTAAGAATATGTGGGAATATGAATATATTAGTGGTCAGACATGTTCGGTGGTTTTTGTTTCTCTTAAAAATATGTGAAAATTATATGGACCTTATTTTGTAAAGTAAATTTGAATTTCAAATTCGTTGGGGACTCCTGCTTAATTTTGAATGAAAATGCACCTCGAGTAGTCAAGTCGAATTGAAGACAAGTGATATAATTAATATATTAAAATAATATTTGTATATATTATATTAAAATATATAATAAAAATATATATTATATAATGTAATATAATATTACAATATTATATATTATATAATATATTTTATTGTTATTATATAATATATATGTTAATATAGTTTATAAATAAAATTATAATTATAAAATATATATGTTAATATGTTGAGAAAGGTCCCAGTAGCCATGCACCCTAACTTTGGACATCAAATTAAGGTACCATAAGATCACTTCAGATTTTTAAATTTTTAATATGTCATCTTAACTACTTATAACTAAGGTTTCAAGGTCTAACACTTATACAAATTTTTAATATGATATAACCGATTTTATCATGAGACGTCACAAAATACATTTTTTAAACCTATAACCAAAACTTAACCTTTGGATTACCAATAGTTATACATAAGAGTATCAATACTTGAGTCTTACTTGTCAAAATGTGATTGGTTACTTTTAATTTTATAGAATAAATGTTGAACAAGTATTAAATACTACACGTTCAACTTCAAGTGTACTTTAATATTTATACACACCAATATGATCCATCGATGGAGGACATGTTAACAAAAGCCTTGTTTGGCGATTGGAACATGCACAACTATTGGGACCTTTCCTCTAGTATATTTAAAATAAAATATATAATTTATATATAATATTACTCAATTTAATATATATACCCTGTGCACATGCTGCAAAAAGCCTTCCTAGAGTGCACTCAAGGGTGCCCTAGGCATGGCCGTACTTGACATCCCAGGAGGCTTCACTGCTACTCAGGTTAGCCCTAAACTTCCATCAGACCACATAGATTTCAATAAAATAAAATCAATTTTTATGCTTTCAACTTAACCAAGAAATGTGTAGAGTTTCACTCAATTTATTTTTCTCATGTGCATAGGAGGGGATCAAAAAGGTGAAGACATACATATTTAAAAAAATTATTTTGCTTCATTGCATGCTCACCCTTGTCCATGTGCACAACTCTTCACACATGCACACACAAATATCATGGCATATAATGTATGCATATATGTATTGGTGAGAGGGGTAAAATTATAATTGATAGTTAAACTTAGTAATTCCAAACCCTTGACAATGTCAAAATATTAATTAAGTTCATCTTTAAAGAGAATTGTGGGCATAGATCGATCAGGATCTGAATCGCCATATAAGCATTTAGTCTAGATGGATTTCATTTTGCGTGTAAAGAGAGAGACCCTTAGCATGTAATCTCTACGCCAAAACTGAAGTGGACATATATGTTCCAAAGACACCATCTATTATAATGCATTATTAGAGCATAGAGAACCATAATTGGTTTACATCAAATCTAATTAGAAACACCACTATAATTAGATATGCACCCAACCTATCCTATCGAAAGCTTTTTTATTTCTTAAAATAGATTAGATCCTGAAGCATCGTAGACCATAAAGGAGAATAAATAATGAACTACAATCTATTATGCGAGCAAAGACCAAAACTATAGAAGTAAAAGAAAAGAAAATTTAGTAAATAGAGATAATTTTCCATTTCAAATAAAACAAAACATGATTCACATCACTGTAGATGGATAATAAAATATAGAAGGCCACAAGGGCACATAAAAAGCATCTAATCACATATATGAGATGCACCTACTAAGGTTGCAAAATAAAAAATGCTAACTGTCACTAATCTTAGTCTATGACAATGGCTTATTATCAAATTTTATTTGTATTCTTTCTTTTGTAAATAGGTGCATCGAATACATGAATCTTAGTAGTTACTATGCATTATAAAAAAATTGTGAACAAGGTCATGGTATACATGAGTCAAATTTTTCCAAAAAATCTTGTTCGTGGGAACTGATGAACACATCTCCAACTCACTTTATGGCACCTACAGTTAGAAACACCAATTAACACATATCATAGTCAGACTTCTTGAGTAAAGTTAGTGAGTAAATTATCATTTTGGTCTTATAAACTCAAGAAATAAACCAAAGGATTGGAGTGGAGAAATAAACCTCAAAATTGAAGTTAGTGAGAAAATTATCATTCTGGTCTTATAAACTCAAGAAATAAACCAAAGGATTGGATTGGATAAATAAAATAATTGGGACAGATATTCATTTGTGTTTTATCTTAATTTAAATATTTTAAATAGAAGAATTGTGTATCACTAATTTAAATTGAAGGTCAAAAGCCCTGATCATTAACTAAAATTTGATGTTCATTTTGTATAAAATTAGAACACACTCGATTCATTTGAATAATTTGTATGTAATTTAACAGTTCATAGAATTTTATAACCAAGTTTGAAGGGCTACTAAAAAGTAATAATTTGCATGCTATACTTCCAACTATCTTGAATGATAAGTGTCATCTGCAACATCAAATTTAATGCTTGTGACAACTTCAATGGTGATATGTGACTGAAACTTTTAATTTAATTCCTCCTAAACATAATATTTTTTGATAGATTTACTCTTTGAAGTAATCTACCTCATCTACTATGTACATAGTGAAGTGCCGTAGAGTTTTAAATCTATACCTATGATCACATTTACCCATTTTTTGATGTTACATGGCATTATACAGCATAAAAATTCATTAAATTTTGTTAAAAATTTAATATTATTTTTATACCATTAATAATAATATATAGATATATTATAATTTCTATAATATTAATAAACCAAGTTTTTGTGATTCTTGATTTTACTAAATTGATGTGATTTGGCCCTATAAATGATGATTTTCAAATCACTTCACTACATATCCAATTGATAGTGACGCATGGATACATGATTTAACCTTCATGGATACGTGATTATTTTAATTTAATACCCATTGTTTATTATTGTTTGATAGATTTTCTCTTTGACGTAATCTACTTTGCACATGATTTTCATTAGATTTGTTGTGCATATAATATTAATTTATAATCTATATTAACATGTATATTATATGATATAATAATATTGATTAATATTAAAATATATGAAGGGATTTAGATGCTGGATTGACATTAATGAAATATAGAAGGTATTATTGGTTGGATTGATGGCATCATGTGGCATGAGGGAGCTTAGAGGCTTCCCTCATGCCTCTTTAAGTTTACTTCCACCTCAGTATTTAGTAAGAGGGGTTATGTGAAGTGAAAGATTGTAAATCATAAATTAAACCTATTAGTTACTCCAAACCCATGAAATTGATGTCAAAATAAATTTCATCTTAAAATAATTATGGGTGTAACTTATCAGTATCTAAATCACCATGCAATTATTTAGTCTATGATGGCTTGCATTCTTCGTGTAAAGAGATAGCCTCCTAACACAATCACTTCATCAAAATTCTAACTCCCTTGGTTTTGATCAAGTTTTATCTTGGTGAATGCAATGGAGAAATTGCTTTTTTTATTTTTGACCAAATTTTAGCCCTTCAAACCAAAATTAGACACCCCTTTTCACAAAAAAAATGTCTGAGTCTATACCTTTGCCCAAGTCTAGTATGCAAGTTTCATTCAGAAGAAGTGTTCTTATACAAATCTGAAGTCTTTTACATATAAAAACCCCAGTGTTTTCATTTTAAAATATTTGTTCTTTAGTCTTTTGGCTAAGTCCTTTGTAATGAATTATTTTAGGTTTTTGTTCTAAGTCTTTGCCAAATTCTTTTAGACTTTTTGTTTGAGGATTTTTTTCCTTAAGTATATTTCTTTTGGGATTTTAATTTAGTGTAATTCTTTTAGAAAAATTGCCTAAAGAAACTTTTCTGAAGGGTATGTTCAAAGTTGTCTGAAGGGTATCTTTTTCACAAGAAATGGTCCACTTCAATTTTTTGAAGGGTACATTTTCAACTTTATCAAAGGTTATTTTATTTTGAAAGTAGACCCTTGCATTTCTTCTAAAGGACACTTGTCTTTCCAAAATGATCTTTTTAAAAAAATTGAAGGAAAGAATTGTTTCAAACAATTTATCTGAAACAACTTTTTTGAAGGTCCATAATAGTTTTTCTGAAGGGAAACTCAAAATAAAAGGGCATATTCAATCTTCTGAATGGTCACTTACAACTTTTTTGAAAGGCACTTCAACTTTTCTGAAGGGTAGGTGACAAATTTTTTAAAGGACTTTTTCAGGCTAAGTGGATACTTTCAACTCTTTCGAAGGGTCCTTGTAAGAAGCTGAAGGGTATGTTTCCTTTCAAAGGGGGTCTATTTCACTTTTCTAAAGGGTCATTTCAAAAAATCAAAAGGGACCAAACATAAATTTTGAATAAATTCTTTCAAAGAAATTGTTTGGAAACTTCTTTTAGAAAACTTGAAAAGCTACCAAAGTCCATTTCCTTCATACATTTTATCCATATAAATTTTTTAAGGCATGAAGGACCAAGTGAAAAGTCAAAGGAAAAGAACAAAAGAGAAAAAAGACCCGAATAAATTCTTTTGGGAAAGTGTCAAGACAAAAATTCCAAAGAAATACCTAAAAGGTGATGACTTGTAGAATGTCAATTTTAGACTGTAGAATCTAGCCATTGAAATTTTAAAGAAAGGCTTGATTGGAACCAAAAGGAAACGATAAAAGTGACAAATGGTAAGATCCTGAGCATCTAGTGCACAACAATCATAAATAGGTAGGTCGATGGTTCAAGTTGTTACACTAGGGTCATCAGAGTGACATGGATCAATCTAAGTGATAATTAATTTAGATGAGTGAAATGGTGAATGTGATCTTTTCAATAATAAGAAGGTCTAGACTGAAGGGTATAGCCTTGATATGTATTTTCTAAGTATACAAGATTGAGATGTTATAAATATTTATATTTAAAATTGGCATCCCCTATTTAATATATTAATTCATAAAGATCAAATTAATAGGTTAAAGGAAAATAAATGTGTACCTAGTTATGCTCAGATCTTGGATATAGGCTATCATTATTCATTGATTAATCAAACCCTAACTCTTCACCCTTCTTCACCTTGGAATGAGTTGTCAAAAATAGGTTAATGGGCTTAGGGTGTCGATCTAACTCAAATATCCCTCTATTAATGAGAACTACCTACATATCCACTACTTCAAAGAGGGCCTCATATAGATACAATTCTCCCTTATGTGTGGTAAAGTGTGTGCACAAGGGTGCAATATACTATATGTGGATGTATATAATGATTTAGCTTAAAACTTGGAAAATATAGCTCATGTGATGCTCTTTGAATGCTTTAGACCTTTTTATGACTATTCCTATGACTAATAAATAAAAAGGGACAAATAGGGTAGAATAAATCAATTATGTGATGATTGAATGATCCTTTTTAGGTGCTTTCTTGGTATTTGGTAGATGATAAATGAGAAGGATTAAACTTGTATTTATACCATAGCTTTTGAAAATATCTCACACTAGGTTTCAATAAGAAAATTAGGTATACCCATGGGTTTCAATCATTTTTTTAATTTTGGTGACTTTTATGGATTGGACATTAGATAAGGATTTGGACACTATTGTTGGCACTAGTGTCCCTTTATGGCCAATAGTGTCTAGGGATCTAGAAAATAGGTATTATGCTGAAATTGATAGTGAAAGATTTTTATCAAGTTTTGAGATTTATGAGTAGTACAAGAGACCTGTGTCATTATAATGACATGGATTAGACTAAGAGATAAGCAATTTAGCATAATGAGATGGTGAATACGAACATTTTTGTAACATAAAGGTCTAGACTGAAGGGTATAGTCATAATATGTATTTTCCAAGTATACAATAATAAGATGCTATAAATATTCAGATTTAGTTTCTACATCATATTTTAAGTTAAATTAAGACTATTTTCTTTATAAAAAATGTAATCATGCAAAATTTTCATGTCAATTTAAAGGCAATCTTTCCCTTTTACTTTGTAAAACTAAACGAGCTTTGAAGATGAGGTGATGATAATAAAATTACATATACATGCATCCTATTAAATATAAAAATAGGGAGATATATATCAATTTTTTTGGGCAATTACCCATTTTACATGACATAAAGATAAAAATATTATCCTTTTACAAAGAATCCAATATTTCTTATCTTGCATAAAATGGGCACATGCCCAATATTATCTTGTGTGAAATAGGATTAATAGTTAATATTCATAATAATATATTATGTATAATGGACATGTTCATGTTATACATAATATATTAATAATATTATCAATTAATCCCATTATACATGAGATAAATATATTTGACATGTAGATTGGGTAGTTATCAAATCTACATGACATTAAGATAAGAATATTGGCCTATTTTAAAGAATCTACTATTATTATACAATTGGTGTAGAATGTGCATATTACCATCCATATCTTGTGTAAAATGGGATAATAAGTAATTATATTCTTTATATCTTGTTCATAATGTGCATGTGCCCATTCTATATAAGAGATTATTAATAATATTATCAATTAACCCCATTCTACACAAGATCAAAATATTTTTTTGGAAGAAAAATAACTAAGATGGGGGGTGAATCATAATTCAAAAACAAATCTATCAATTTCACTTAAAAAATCATGAACCATTCGAACAAGTACATATATCTAGCAAGCATAAACACCTATCCATATAAGCATGAAACACATGAACACATCACATATATGGGAAATTAGGGGAATAAAACAAAATAATATCTTAAAATGGACTAAATTATTATAATATAAACACAAAATTTAGTGAAACACCCACTTCACATGGAGCACCAACTCAACTAAGCTTTAGCAAATACCAACCTGTAAGGTGGCACCAACCTCCTAGATGACTCGACACAAACTTGACCACTTAATTTATTTGATCAACTTAAAGAAACCTTATTTCTCAAATAAATTATGATGACCACCTCTTCATCTCTTCACACTCCTAGCCCTCTCAAACTACCTTTTAGGTATCTTCACACAATTAGGTCTCTTCAAGACTGATTAGGTCATATGACCCTAATTTTCACATATAACCTCTATAAAATATTAATAATAGATCCTATATACTCCTATAATGGTCTAAAATACCTTATTATTCTCACCAATGTATTATTATATTTGTTTTTTCTTTACACACACTAATAGGCCTAAAATTGCCTTGTATTTATGTAAGTCTCTTATTCATATCCTTCTTGGTCAGCCAAACACCCTTACCCTCTTAGTTAGGCCATATAATATATATTAGTACATTTAATAAACATGTATAAAATATTATCTGAGTCCTTTTAGGTCTGACATATATCAATTAGGACTTATTTCATCTTTAGGTCTCATGGAGACCTAATCTTATTAGGTCTAATTTAGGACATGTTACACTTTGCCTTCCTTATAACACATTAAAACACATCACATGGTAGTAACATATCATATTACACTCAAATATACCCATGATAATCTCATATAGGCTTCATAACACCTTTTATCTTAAACCACCGCTTGAAGCATGCCATTAGAAATGTTCACAATTAGGCCTATTCGTGCCCAAAAAGTCTATCTTGAACTACTGAAGATAAAAAACAATTAGATAAACAAATATGGAAAAAAATTAAATATTAAAAAACATAATGACCTAATTTTAAACAAAAACTTCATTAGATACTTCAAATTATGGTATACAAACTCAAACTCTTTTATATAAAGTGCTCACTCTGAACTGCCAACTAGCCTCAAAACACAGTCATCAAAATTTGAAATTTAGACACATAAAAGAATACACTCAAGGAATTAAAATTCATGAAAATTATTATAAAAAATCCTTAGAACAAATTATAACAAAAACATCATAATATATAATGGCAATTATTGATATTGCAGACCAATTTATTGACCTTCTCTCTCACAGACCTCAATTAACTAGTCAAGCCATTTTGGCTTTAGCATTTTCATTACTTTCAATAAATAAAAAAAATTATACAAATCATGGATAGGAAATAAAATTTCCAAACATAATCACCATGTACATTATATTTCAACTCATGGCATAGAGTCTCAAACTAACCACTACAACTTGCATACCTAGAACTCCTAGTTTACCTTAAAGCACAGTCATGGTGACAATGACCTTCAATCACCTGTATTGACTTTTATAGAGAATACTAATGAATTTTTATGATATTATGAATTAATTATACCATTATGAAATACAAATATAATATGTTTAAATGGTAATAATAGTATTGTAAACCATCTCATAATCTTGTACCTCATTGTCTCATCTAAACCAAACAGGTCAACTTATGAATAACATTTTCATCATATCCACTAACCTCTAAAAATTATATAAAACATGAACATGTATTAAAATTCCTTAAAAATGTATCCATTTACTTTTATTCTTCCCTATTCCATGATAACACATCCCTAAACATCTTTTCACTGCTACCAAGGTTCCTCACTATTTTCACCCTCAGGTTTATTAGTGACTAGTCAACTTGGATGATTTGATTATCACCCATGAGGGATAGAACCTATCCATAAACTACCATGGATAAAAATTAAAAATATCAAACTTTATTCTCCATCTATTTATCAACTTTGGCTTGGTCAACTCTAACTACTACATAAAATCTCTAAGAAACTAGCACTTTTTTGTAGGGTCTACTCACACACCTAACAAACCAATCATACTTAGAGGTGCCTAGGAGAGTGTAATACAACCTATAATCACTTAAATATCCATATCAATATATTTTTAACACTTTAGAATAACTTATTTCATATTATGTCACTATTAAGATTATTTGAGGGTTTAAACCATCTTCCACTATTAGTAATCCTTCATAAATTTTAACCCCTCATTCTAGAAATAATGCCTAGAATTTTGAGCTAGGACCATTCCCCATTTACCATGAATAAATTAGGTTCCATTTCATAGGTTACATGTGTCAATTAACACTTGAAAGTCCTTCTCGGGTTGAGAACCCTTTATTCTATGCACTCAAGAGACTTTAAAACACTTTTTCAAGCCTAAACCTTCAAACTTTGACCTCAGACTTGGTCAACACACCTAGGGAAATTTTTCACACCAATAAAAATGATCACATGCTCATTCTTATCTTTAAATCTAAATGTCATACCTCATTTGACCACCATCTCTCTCTTTGCTTACTTATACCTTGACCTATAAACCACATTAATCCTTAAAACTAACCTTCATTCCTCTTTACATGTGATCTACACCTCATTCACATACTCAAACAACCTATATCATGCTCAAACACTACTTTACATCCTTTATAGACCTTGAAAATACCTCATGACATCTCATTAGGTCATGTAAGGTCTAGAACTAGTCTAGTTGTAGACTTGGACTTAGAGTCTTACCCTTGTAGGCTCACCTTGAAACTCTCTTGAGTGATCTAATGCCTCATATATATGATCAATAAACCTAATACAACATCTTATATATATGTACATCCATCTCACTAAGACACCATGCTTAAACCTTCTCACTAGGATTTTATGTTATGCCCTTAGCCATTAGTGTCTCTAGGGATATGTGTGGCTGACTTGTGTCTTACATACCTCTTTTATATACTTGTTACATTTCTCTATGATCTTAGATGGGTCAGCCTATGTAATAACCTTGGATAAGTAGAATATATATAAGAGGTAGTGGTTAGTCTTTATTCATAATGTTAAGTATTCTTCTATTAGTGCATTGTTATGGAGGTTGCCCCCTCGAAGTGGCTTTGTTATATTATCAAGTATTATACTCTGATGTCAATTATTGTTGTGTGATCTCTCATATTTGATTATTATATGTGATATAAAATCATTTTATGTGAATATCTAAGTAATTTCATTACAATTGATATCATAGTTTTGATTTGGGCAAGTTTTTTTTAGCATTTTTTTCAGATTTAGTGAGGCGTGACTTCTTAGAGCGATGGGAGAAAAAAAACATAACTTGCAATCTGGGAAGAATTAATTTTTTTCATTAGTTTAGTATTACTCAAAATGATTTTTTGAGAAAAAACATTTTAAAAAAGTATAGAAAAAAATTCCCTTTGCATAATTGCAGTTGTTGTATTCATCTCGATGAGATGATCACAATGGTATATTTTGTCAGTACATTTTTTTGGTGTTGAAATTTTTGCCCTAGTGCGTAAAGGTAGTCATTGAATTCATCTTGGTAAGGTGATCACAATGGTGCCATCTCTTGGTACACTTTTTTTGTGTAAAAACCCTCCTAGGGTTTGTATATGGTAGGTCCTAATACTCAAGGAAGAAAAGGGGGGAAAAAAACTCCTAAGACTCCTATCAATGACATTGAATTTGTAACTTTAGATCTGGTGATTTCTCAGCTTTAGGTGGACATAAATAAATTGGTGAGGCACGATGACTTTGTTTCAATCTAAGATAATATTTTAGGGATGCATAAAGAGATTAATGGGGTTCACAATGAATTACATCATATCACTACACAATTGGCTACCATTGCATCTCAGTTTCAACCCAACAACCCTCCACTTCATCATTTAAATCCTCCTCTCAATACCAAAAACTCCCATGCTAGTATGAAAATAAAGTTTCCAAAACTGTACATGTAATTTTTATGGTCAGGATCCTCTCACTTGGATTACCTAAATTGAGAATTTATTTGAGTTGCATCAAACCCCTAGTTCTTAGAAGGTGATAGCGGCATCTCTATATTTGGAACTTGAGCAATTCATTTAGTATCATTGGTTATGTGCTCAAAATAAAAAGAATGGTGCTCATGTTACATGGTCTATTTCTATTTACGAGTTGTTGGATCATTATTGAAATAATGTCTCTAAGAACTATTTCATCCAATTAGCCAAACTATGGCAAATGAGAACTATGAAGGATTATATTCATTAGTTTCAAAATCTCTCTTCATGGGTGAAAGATATCACTAAGGAAAATAAGATATCATTGAGGAAAATTTGATTGATCTATTTTTAGGTGGCCTCAAAGATATCATCCAATTCGAGGTTCAATTGTTTAACCCAACATCTGTATCAAAAGCTATCCCTAGGGCACGTATGGTAGAAGAAAAAGAGATGGTCAAAAGGAAAATTTTCATTAATGATCATGAACACACCTTTCTAGCATCATCATTTCCACAACCCACTAGATTAACACTGATAAATTGAGGAGAAGTGAGCCAAAGGGTTGTGTTATGGTTGTGATAGCAAATGGAGCAAAGACCATCATTATGTTGAAAAGAAGCTATTTTACATTAAAGGTGCCAATGACAATGAAGATGATGAAGTAAATGGTGAGGATGTATAAGTTCCTAAAGAGGAATATGAAGACTCTCAACCTACTATTTCTTATCATGCCCTTTTAGGTATTAGGACTCCCCAAACTCTTAAGGTGATGGGTTTCCTTAAGAAATAGAAGGTCACTATCTTGATTGTTTCTTTAAACACACACAACTTCATCAACAGTAAGTTGGATACTCATTTAAACTATTTCATTTATCCAGCTATAAAATTTCAAGTTATGATTGCAGATGGTGGTATTATCAGCTATTTAGGAAAATGTCATAGTATTAATTTGGCCATGGGAGACTACTTGTTGGATTCTCCTATGTTTGTTATTCCCATGGGTGGAGCTGATATTATTTTAGGAGTATAGTGGGTCACCACTTTGGGAACTATTGAGATGAATTTCCAAGAATTATTCATGTGTTTTCATTCTAAAGAAAGGACATTTGAGCTAAGGGGATTAAGGGATAAATCTCCACAACTTGTCAGCTCCCATCAAATGATAAATATTCTATATAAGGGTGCTGAAGGATTTATAGTTCACTTGTTTTCCATGGAGGTATATCCAACTTAGGCATCTCCACCTCTTGATCTACAATAAGTGATTGATGCCCATTCTATTATTTTTGGCGACATGCCAAAATAAATTCCACCTAAATAGACACATTATCATGCTATCAAACTTATTCCTAGCAGTACACCACCCAACATCAGGCCATACAGGTATCCCTATGCCTAGAAAAGTGAAATTGAAAATATGGTATAAGAGATGTTAGATGTAGGAATCATTCACCACAGCCAAAGCAAATATTCTTTACCAATTTTCATGGTAAGAAAGAAAGATGACACCTGGAGGATGTGCCCTAACTATAGAGAACTCAACAAGTACAAAATCAAAGATAAGTTTCCTATTCCTATCATTGATAATTTTATAGATGAATTGAATGGTGCTTTATATTTTACCAAGTTAGATCTACATTTTGGATATCATCAAATCTAGATCCATGATGAAGACATACCCAAGACAACTTTCAGGACTCATGAGGGCCATTATGAGTTTCTGGTTATGCCTTTTGGTCTAAAAAATGCACCATATAATTTTTAGAGTTTGATGAATACTATTTTTAGGCCATTTTTGAGGATTTTTTTTTTTGTATTCTTTGATGATAACCTCTGTTATAGTAAAAATTGGGAAGACCATTTGCAACATGTGAAATAGGTACTGTACATTTTAGAACAACATCAATTGTATACAAAACCTTCCAAATGTACTTTTGGGGCTTGAGAGGTTGAATATTTGGGTCATATAGTTTCTTATGAAGGAAAGAAAATGGATCCTAAAAAAATCCAAGTAGTGGTGAACTGGCCAATTCCTAAGACACTCAAGCAATTTTGGATATTTTTGGGACTAACTAGTTACTATCATAGGTTTGTCAAAAATTATGGTAGTATTATAGCCCCAATCACCTCTTTGTTAAAGAAAGACTCCTTTTAGTGGATTGATGCAACTACCAAAGCATTTGAACAATTGAAATTGGCTATGGATAATGATCAAGATGATTGAATCTCCAATCAAGTCTCTTAGAGAGAATTCATGAAGGCTCAAAATATCCCACTTGAAAGCATGATAAGGCATAGAGTTGGTAAGCCTCTTGACCATACACATATCCAAGTGCTTGATGATGATCATGATTCACATACTAGATTGCCTTCATGGAGTGACAAAGATGCAAGAGGAACCATATTTGACCTTGGTTGAAGTAGATAAGATGTTTTTCACCTCAAGCGTGAGGTTTTATAGATAGTAGATTAGGTGTGTGTGTCTTTCTTTCAGTTGTGTTGTGTTCCATAAGTGTTCTAGTTGAACACATGTGTGTTTTCCTTTAGTGTGTCTTATTTTGTGTGTATTTTCCTTATGTTTGATATGGTGTCAAAATGTAATTGTGTGTCAAACCTGTGTATAGGTGATTCCATGGCTTGATGGACAAGATTAGGCTATTGGTCTTGGCATAACAAGCATACCACCCTTGAGAAATTGCCAACAACATTAACCATTTTTACCACAAGCCAAAATGAGTTAACCCCCTATAATCCAAAAGTTGATATAGGGGTCTATTATAATGTCATAATGTGTATCATAGTTCATTTTATGTGATTTAATGTGACTCTAGCCTTGATCATAGTTCATTTTAGTCTTCATGTCATTTTATGTCACTTAGGGGTCATAAATGAAGGTGGTGTGGTTTTCAAGGATTTCCATGTGTTCTAAACTTCCTTATAATGTCCAATATGTCATATTCCTTATCAAAAATATCAGGACTAACTAACATTTATAGGTTCCTAACTAAAAATCAAGAAAATAAGTGCAAAGAGGAGTTTTGAAGGTTGTGCGGCCTATGGGAGAGTGGCACATGGGAGAAACTTATGAAGTGACCTTTCAGCTTTCCTAACTTTATTTCCATGCTTGATATGCTTTGTAAGTTCCAAAATTAGACCAAACCCATTTTAACTCTCCATCACTCCACTAGGCAAGCAAAATTTGTCAACATGTCTTTGGATAGTATGACTAGTAGGAGGACTTATAGCTAAAATTCTCTTGGTGGTGGATATTAAAATTGGTGTGATTAATTTTCATGTTTGGAGTTGGAATAATTGTTTCCTATACTTTTTGAACCATTCATAACAAGTTGACTGTCTTGTTTTGGTAGCTAATCCCCACACCCTACAAGTTTTACCTCTTGTATGAGTTGGTCCGTACAATCCAATTGGTGAAACGGATTCCAAAGGATGTGGAATTCATTATCTCATGTTTCCCATATTTAGTTTCATGTTTGTAAGTCATTTTATGAGTTCCAACCTTTTAGGTTGTAGATGGAGTATGTTAGTGAGGTTGTGATAAGATTTCATCAATTACAGAAGGTCTCTTTCTATTTAATGGATTCAAATCAATGTGATATTCTATTCCATGTGTTTTGATTGTCATGAAAATCTCTTTTTCTCCAATTTCAGTCTCACACCTATATCATTCATGGAGTTGCAGTCAAAAGCATAGTACACAGTCAGCTTTCTACTTAGTTCCACTTACAATCATAGAGTGTGAAGATATGATAGCATTAATAGAGGTATAATTTAAGGTTTTAAGGTGTTTAACATATTCTTAGAGCATGATATATCAATCCAAAAATTCTAAATGGCACACAAGGGACTGTGATAGTCAATACAATTTATACACACAGTCATATGCATTGATATGCACCTACAGGTGCTTGCAAAAGGATATCATGTTGAAATGATTATTAAAACTTATTTGAAGTATTTCAAGGTTGTAATCATTCATTTCAACACCTTTGATATTTTTTTGAACTAGTTTCAAGCCCATATACCATACAAATTGGTTATCTCAACCTCATTACCTGTATACTACAATGTCCACCTACATGTGGCTTACATAGAGATCTAAAGGTGCAATATAAAAATGTTTAAACATGTTTTGAAACCTTCATCAGGTTTGAGTAAGTTGGATGCACCTTGAAAATCATGTTTGAATTCATAGGAAGGCAGGAAAACTTGAGAGGTCTCTCCAAGTGAAATAATTTGAATTTAGGGACAAATTTCCCTAAAAGACCAAAACAAAGGCCTAGCCACTTTTGATGATGCCATATAACAATGTATCATGGAGTCTAGGTGAAGTTTAAGGCATCCACATTGTATCCTCCATAAAGGGTTAGAATCATGCAAAATAGAGGGATGTTTGACTAAAGGAACATAATGTATGGAGGCTTCAAAGTTACACATTTGTTCATTGTATTTCTTTAGTGTTGTGTACAATTTTGAACCTCAAATGACCTCTACACCCTAAGGTTACAATATAGGAGCATATATCCATGATTGAGTGGTCATATTGAGTTGAAAAGGACATTTTTGTTTCAAATAGCATCAATAAAGGTTGGATTACTAGGTTTTCGGCCTATAGATGCACCTATAGGTGTACTTTTGTTCAAAAGGGCCACCTACAGTTGACTGTAGGTATCTACAGTATCATGATACAAATATAGACATGAAGGCCCAACGGATAAGGACACATACAATTTTAAAAAATTCCAAAGAATTTTAAATGGATCCAAGGGTATGTGGTACTAATTTAAAGGTTGATGTTCACCTACAGGACCCCTACTTAGTCAACTATAGATGACTGTGGCATGACAGTGAACTAGAACAAGTGATTTGGAGTATATCTTAGCATGCATATGATGAGAGAAAGTCTAGGTGAATTTTAAAATATAATTGGAAGGATCCTAGAAATAATTTAGGCATTATATAGAAGTTCTATCATGTAGATACACCTATAAGTAGGCCCCTTTTTAGAGGTAAAACACAGTCAGTCTACTAGTTAGGATTAATGGAGCAAAGACATGGGTTGAGGATGCAAGCATGGATGATAGGGAGTTTTTAAGCATTGTGAACACATTCAGTATGATTATTTCCATCTCATAATATACTCTTAGATAGTAAAATAGAGCATGAAAAGCATCCTCAAGGTATACTTGTAGGCAACACTCATATACCTTGCACAGTGAGTATATAAGGAGTCTATCTTTAGGTCATGTGAGTTTTGGAGGGGATATTCAAGTGATAAAGATATAAAAATTTTCATAGATCATCCTTAAAACTTGGATAATCCCATAATACTACCCTTTTTCATGAGGTAATAGGGGAAGTGCCCTTTGTTTTGTCTCAGACAGAGGGCACTACCCAAAGATACAAATTTGTAGGTTTAGAGGAAAGAAGATGAGGATGAGTTGGAAACTTGATGAGACATTTAAATAGATGTATAAGGTTACTATAGACATGGATGAACATGAAAAACGATTCATATATGTTTGAAACCCAACATGATGGTCCAAATTCATAAACATATAGATAGACCTATTAGGTCTTGATTAAGCATAGTGCCTCATAGGATCCAAATTTCACTTTTAGCATTAGGAGGGAATTAAAAAGCATTGAAACACTTGAATTGGGATTCATAAGGAGTGATTAAACTATTGGAGTGTATAGGAGACCACAATGAAGCCACATCTTGGCTTAAGACCATCACAAGGTATGCAGAATGGAGAACAAAACTTGAGAGGCTAACTTGATCTGATCACACCTACATGAAGGTTTAGCATGGGAATATAAGGAGTTGGAGGATGTTGAAGAGGGTCTCAAATAATTTTTTTATGTAATTTATTCATAGTTTCAATGTTAGACATGCATGAACAAACCTTAGAGTAAAAAATGACTCTAAACCTTCTAAAACCCTTGCTAGTGACTCGATTGGGAAGATGAAGTAGCAGAGGCATATAGATGGGATATAATGGATAGGAAAGTGATTGGATCTTGTAAAGGACTCACCAAGGCTACTTCCCATCATACTTATTGGTACCCTACTTTTATGAATAGGGCACATAAATGGTTTATTTAACATTTTTGGTGTTTTGTAAGTTTAAATAAGATTCAAAGGATGCAAGTCACTTTGGGAGATAGGTTGTGATCCGTAAACACCACTGATAAACTCAAAGTGAAATTTTAAAAGTATAGATTCTAAATTTCTCAACTTTTAAGATGTTGGAATGATTAAAAACCGATAAAAATCTGATCTAAATCAAAGTTTCAAAACTAAAATAAAGGTGAATTGATAACCATCACATCAATTATCCATTGAAATCGTCAGACTTTTACCAAATTCTTGATTTTATCCAATTTCCCGTAAATGATCAAATGATTAATTTTTGAATTCTAATTAAAATCTAAATTATAATCTGCAAATTAATAACTGAAACTAAAATGCAAAAATGAATCCAAAGATCAAAATACAGAAATTATTTACGGGGTTTAGAATTCCTACGTCCCCATGTTCTTATCGAACTGATCCATTAATTGTTGTTAAATTTTCAAGCCAAAATAATACTTAGAAACAAAAAAAGATCATATCTCTCTACAATAATAGTGATTAGACCTTTGAAAGACCTTGGCTGACTCAGCACATCCTTTACCTTCCTGAATCACACGTAGAGGCTTCTCCAAATCAAAATTGAAAACTTATATAGCTCAAAATAGCATCACCAATTCTCCAAAATGGGAAAATTAATATACAACATAGAGCGTATCGAAATTCTAAACAACTTTGTAGTTTACTCCGAGCTCTGGTTCGGCCTCTAAGGGCTCCAAAATGACTAAATACTATAAGTAGGTCTATATTCTCCAATACACAGTCGGCTTCTTGTTCTCCTTCAAGTAGAATTTCATTCCTTTTATATCACTTCAACCTCCATAGGTCAAGTGGTCAAAGGCTATTCCTTTTTCACCAAAGGTGTAGGGTTCAAAACCGTTGGCCTCCTTTTTAGGTGCTTGGAAACTGTCGGTCTTCCTCCTTGGGCGCATTTGAACTCTTCTTTATCCCACATGTGCTGGGTATAACGGTTTGACAAGCTAAAAATAGGTAAGTTGATCCCTTTTCAAATGCTAAGACTTAGGTGCCAACCATTTGGCTTGGTCATTACTTTGACTTTGTGGTGACGTGGTAGCTGAGGCGTGACATTGCGTGGCAAGGTATGACATGGCAGGTCTTATTACAAAATGTAAAATCATTATAATTCAAATACAATGAATTCCCTGTCAAAGACAAAAATCAATCAAATCCCAAATTTTTAGACTCTCATTGACTGCCATGTGTCAAAGGCTATTCCTTTTTCACCAAAGGTGTAGGGTTCAAAACCGTTGGCCTCCTTTTTAGGTGCTTGGAAACCGTCGGTCTTCCTCCTTAGGCGCATTTGAACTCTTCTTTATCCCACATGTGCTAGGTATAACGGTTTGACAAGCTAAAAATAGGTAAGTTGATCCCTTTTCAAATGCTGAGACTTAGGTGCCAACCATTTGGCTTGGTCATTGCTTTGACTTTGTGGTGACGTGGTAGCTGAGGCGTGACATTGCGTGGCAAGGTATGACATGGCAGGTCTTATTAAAAAATGTAAAATCATTATAATTCAAATACAATGAATTCCCTGTCAAAGACAAAAATCAATCAAATCCCAAATTTTTAGACTCTCATTGACTGCCATGTGTCACCACCTGATTGGTCCACTTGGCGTGCCCTCATTTTGCCACGTCATCTTACGACATCAAATTTTTCCCTGTCAAACCAAAACTTCAGCGGCCTATAACTTTTGCATCCAATGTAGGCTATTCCTTTTTCACCAAAGGTGTAGGGTTCAAAACCGTTGGCCTCCTTTTTAGGTGCTTGGAAACTGTCGGTCTTCCTCCTTGGGCACATTTGAACTCTTCTTTATCCCACATGTGCTGGGTATAACGGTTTGACAAGCTAAAAATAGGTAAGTTGATCCCTTTTCAAATGCTAAGACTTAGGTGCCAACCATTTGGCTTGGTCATTACTTTGACTTTGTGGTGACGTGGTAGCTGAGGCGTGACATTGCGTGGCAAGGTATGACATGGCAGGTCTTATTACAAAATGTAAAATCATTATAATTCAAATACAATGAATTCCCTGTCAAAGACAAAAATCAATCAAATCCCAAATTTTTAGACTCTCATTGACTGCCATGTGTCAAAGGCTATTCCTTTTTCACCAAAGGTGTAGGGTTCAAAACCGTTGGCCTCCTTTTTAGGTGCTTGGAAACCGTCGGTCTTCCTCCTTAGGCGCATTTGAACTCTTCTTTATCCCACATGTGCTAGGTATAACAGTTTGACAAGCTAAAAATAGGTAAGTTGATCCCTTTTCAAATGCTGAGACTTAGGTGCCAACCATTTGGCTTGGTCATTGCTTTGACTTTGTGGTGACGTGGTAGCTGAGGCGTGACATTGCGTGGCAAGGTATGACATGGCAGGTCTTATTAAAAAATGTAAAATCATTATAATTCAAATACAATGAATTCCCTGTCAAAGACAAAAATCAATCAAATCCCAAATTTTTAGACTCTCATTGACTGCCATGTGTCACCACCTGATTGGTCCACTTGGCATGCCCTCATTTTTCCACGTCATCTTACGACATCAAATTTTTCCCTGTCAAACCAAAACTTCAGCGGCCTATAACTTTTGCATCCAATGTCCATTTTGCAAACCGCGAAAAGCGTCGAAAAGCTCTCAACGAGCTCTACGCTGTGAAATTGGTTTCATCATGAGTTAGAAACTTTTTTTGAAATGAACTCCAGATTAGGTTGGGACCTAAGTTAATCCCTCATGTCCATTTCATGCATAAAAAAATATCACAAGTGCCTCTGCAAGTGTCTTCATCTTAGCTAGTCAAAACCAACATAGTGAAGAAGCTAGGGAGAGATTGAAAACTTCAAGTGGGAGGCCTTTTAAGGTCTATTTGAGGAATATAAGGCCATGAGGGATCTTTAAAAAAAAATTGCACTCATTTTTATGGATTTTATTATAAAATTGAAGACAAATTTGGTGCCAAGTGTGAAGGGTGAGTGAATGAGGAGTTATTTGGATTGTAAGAAGTGATAACTTATGTTCATAATAATATCAATGATTAAGAATGTAACCAATGCATTTTGGATAATGTATACAGACCCTTCCTCTCAGTTTAATCATCACATATGTCCCTAGTCTATTTTGGGACGTTCCAAGAAGGCCAAATGATGAAGGCAATTTTCTAAGCAAGCAATTGAAGAGTCTTACACTACATTTTAGGTGTTTCATGCTTTGAGGGAAATTTTTCCAAGTAGAACTTGCATGGTTTATTCCAAATTCCTCTCTCCTAAATGTGTAACTCCATTTATCAATTTGACACATGTTCTAGTGACTCTTGGACTTCTTTCTTCTCACTTATCTCTCAAATTCTATAAGTAGTAGCCATTTTAGCTCTTTTAGACTAATTCCAATCCATGTATGGGGAAGCCCTATTGGATTGATGTTGTCATTTTCCTTTAAACAATAAATGAAAATATATTTTGTAGTTCATGAACATTTTCCTAAGTGTGCAAAGTGATGTATGGTGATGTTAAGTGATAATCTTCTATCTTTGCTTCTCCTTATCCTCTCATGTTTATACAAGAGTTCCTATTCTAATAGGTCAAATAGAGTGTAGCTAGTGTGTAATTATCCTTTTAAGTGTATAATTGTTCTTAGAGTGTGAAATATACCCTTTGTTTCACTTACCTTGTGTTATCTCATACATATCACCTCTATGTTGAAACACTTATATTAGAATCTTTTAGGACCTGAAAGCTAGTTTGTATGTCTTGCTTCTTAGTGAAAGAAGTATGATGGTATCATGGAAATCCTATTGGTGTATCACCATCTTAGATTAGTTTCATTTCATGCAAACTTCTATCCCTTTTCCCATAATCAATTAGTTAATTAGGTGATAATCACTTCAAGGCATATCCAGGGAGCTATCCCTTAAACCTAGAGATCTACTTCTACTATAGGTAAACCCACATACCTAGAAGTATTCCCATGTTGTCAAAATATAGAGGAGGATTGAACACCCTCATATAAGGTGAAATATTTGGTGACAATAGGAGGAATTTTGGAATAGGGGAGTCAAAGTAAAACCTAAGTGTCCAATTGAGTTGATTAAACTATTAACAATGGACTTACCGGTCTGGTGGGAATAGAGGAGACAATTGCTTGATGTGATGGTGGAGTAGAGACAGGAGTAGGAGGTGTTGTATCTGATGGAATAATAGAAATAGGAGGAGAAATTATGGTAGAGATAGGAGTAGAAACTATGACAAAGATAGGAGTATAAATTGTTGGTGATTCAATGGCAGCAGTATCTTCAGATGAAATTACTATAAATTGATCTATTGTTGCTCCTTGCCTAATAAATTGTCCTCTTTTAGCCTTGGTATTTTTATTTCTCTTATGATATATTATCAGCTTATCTACCTGTTATGTGAGGGTTCTAATGCTGGAACCTTTTGCTATTGGTGGTGGACTACATGTCTAATGATTGGCTCCTTACTAAGTTGTTCCCTCACAGTTTAAATGATTGTGCATTACAATGGTTATATGATATCCCTAATCAGTCTATTATACCATTTAATCCACTCACAAATATGTTTTTGGTACATGTTTAGATTAACATCAGTGACAAAGTTTCCTATGCTCAAGTCACTCAATTAAATCAAAAATCTAATGAGCCATTGTTAAATATGTATTGTAATATAAAATCATATTAGCAAATATGACTAGCCCCATGGTAGATAGATAACTCCAAGACATATTCAAGAAAATTTTATTACCAACATTACATGATTCTATATTATTCAAAGAGTTTATATCATTTACATATATATGCCATACAATGAAGGAATGAGAAGTAAAACTTCCCCATGGGAAAGTTAAAGTACACAACTAGATTGGATTCCACTAATAAGAGTTCAGATAAGCTCCCATATAAGGTGAGGCCCAATGAAAATAAGAATGAACAAAATAAAAAAGTTAACACAACCTTGGAGGTAGTTCCTCATGCGGTTTTATCATCTCTTCCAAGAAGACATTTTATGAATCTTATTGAATCACCAGATTGTGTTCTCTAACAACTTTTAGAATGCAATGTCATCTCTCTCTGTCCCACCAAAGAGGTGGATATGGATAGACATCTTATAAATAATTATGATTCTAATGCATTTTGTGAATATCATAGGGCTCCCAACCATACTAAAAATAGATACATCAGCCTACAACATAAGATCCAAGATTTGATAGATGCTAATATCATTGATGTGAGCAGTCCTAAAAAACACCCAAAACACAACCATCTAAATCAAAAGTAATGAAAATCCTTTTTGATCCATTTCCAAAACATATATCTAATGAGACAATAGACACTTTAGGTGTTCATTATACTTATCAAGCACATCCACCAATAACATCTTATCATACTCATATAATGGGCACACACCCTCTACATAATATCATTAGTGTGTATCATACTACTGTGCCAACTAGGCCTCTTATCACTTTATTAGAACATGCATTCATTGATGATGACTCAGATTTATATGCACTCTTTGAATGAGCTTACATTGTTCATCATCCTATTTAGAGTGTCATGGTTGACAAAGGGTCAAACATCAATATGTGTATTATTACACTTCTACATCACTTGGGCTATTCAGACCAAGATATTTCTCAGACAGATATAGTTATTTGTGAATTTAATGGCCATGTCTAGATCTCCATTAGGGAGATCATACTTCCATTATAGGTTGGGCCCATGTGAATTTGGCAAATCCATTCCACCATATCTACAACCCCCATGGGGGTTGTAGATATGTAAGGCATTCCATATTCTTTATTCAAATATATTGATGTCATGTGGCTACCATATTCATAGTTGTACCTAGTGCCAGAACATTTGATATGTTATTGGGTAGGCTTTGGATATAACAACTTCAAGCCATTCCTTCCACCACACACAAATGTCTTAAGTATATACACACTAAAAGGGTTATTATAATTGAGGGCCTTCCATATAAGTATCCTTTACCTAATCTAAAACCAATTACATAAAAATCACCATTAACAACTCCAAACATAGATTATATTAGCACACTTCAGATATCAGTTGAGCTACCAATGCAAGTGAGGTCTACTTATATAACATTACCATGTATACACACTCTCCCACAAATACCTTTATTAGAGAGACCCCTGTGTTAGAGACATGTTATGGATTATTGAGAGCCTCTCTCTACCAAATTCCCACCTAAATCAATGTTACTGAGTACCCAAATCACTTCACATAGAGAATCTACACCACTTACAAATTCTTCTACTAGATGGGTCCCCAAGAGCCCCATAATTCATAGGCCAATTTAGTCAACTCCACATATTCATAGCCACACTCTATAGTTAGTTTTAGCTATAGATTATTTAGTACATCTAGTTCCCATATCTCATATACCTCTTCGCACATTATTGTGGTCACTCTTCCTTTAATCGATAACCTTGATAGCGAGTGTCTTACAAGACTCGTCGGTTACTATGTTCCCCTGTTACTTGTACATAGTTTCCTTTACATTGCTCCTTGTACATAGTTTCATTTTCATCTTGATTGTACATAACTTACACTTAGAAAACACAAAAAAATATATAATATGTTCAAAAATACAAAAAACATTTAAATATGGCATAGAAAATACAAATTTCATATTGTATACATTTCCATGTTTACATTCCTTCTATTTTCCAAGTACTGCATATGTTATCTATGTTAGTGTAGTTGATTTTATTATACATACATGCTTCACTTATTCCCTTTGAGTGTTCATAGATTATTACAGGACTCTGGTCCCCTACATAGATCTATATTTGCTATTATCTACTCAAATATACACCAATTCAACATTGATATATTAGCCCATTGGGGGCATCAGACACACAACTTATGATTTACTAGGTTATATCTTTCTATACTCCATATCATAGATTTAGCATTGATTATATCTTGATATTGATCATCCTATACTACAATGATTTTTTTTCCAACTACAACTACTATAGACTCAACTTATGTACATCTTTGCTCTTATATGGATTCGTACTACATGATAATGCATATTTTGATTTATAGATTTACTAGTCTAGATTTGATTGTGTCTCTTTGCTTCTACATCTACTCAAGGGCTTTGAATATGTCATTGTCCTTTCACTACTTTTATGCTTTGGACATGTGCCCATGTCCTTATGTAAGCTTCTTGATTGTGTATGTGGACATTTGAACATGTCCTTCCATGGGGCTCCAAGCCAAACTTGCATGCTCTTTTGTGTATACAGACATTTGAACCTGTCCTTGTATGTGTTCATTTTATCAGACTTAGTGACATGTGATTGTGTCCCTTGTATTATGGCCCCTTGGCCTAATTTTCATTCCTTATGTATACTTTCATGCATGTGTCATGTACATGACACTTATATCTTGCTTGTTGCTTTCATATCTAGTTTACGATGCCATGAGGGACCGCATGCATCTCCCCTTCCTTCTTGGGTGCCTTGATGGACATCATGCCCCATCCCCCCAAGTAGTTTACTAAGATTATATTCAAATTGGTTGTTCATATACATGCTTAGATTATTATATCGAACTTGACAACCTTGTTAATGTTAGATCTAACATACATCTTACATTGCCAATTTATGCTCGATTTCTTTTACATTTTGATGTCATGTTTACATAGTATATTGGTTTATCACACATATATCATATATTTTTCAATCTAACACACATGATGCATAGATTTTATTTTGAGGATAGCTATTGTAGAGGATCAATAACTCCCCTCAAAAGAGGGGGCATTCGCAGGGTTTTGTCATAGAGATCAGGCCATCTTAATGGACTCAAAACACTTTTTTATCATGTAGACATAGATTATAGAGATCAAACTCAAAAAAATACAATGAAATATAGTCATACACAAATCAGTCTTAGTTTTTATTTAAAATAACACTTTTAGACAATAACACAGTACAATACCAAAAGTGTAGTGCGCTATAGTTCACCTATTGTGCTATTGTCCAATAGCCTCAAAAATAAAAAATTATGGAATAATTAGAAAGGTATAATAGGTACAATTTATATTTCACATTATCAATCATAGATTATTAGATATGCTCAGTATATACTTAGGTTTTACACATAATTCCATGGGTTTACTTAGATTAGGGGCATCATGTATGGCATGACCACCCCTATTTCAATTTTAGATACACATAAACACAAATTACTATGACTCATTACATAATCCATATGCACAAATATCATAATTAGGGGCATGTGTGTGACACATTATTTCCATATGCTCAGTTTTGCATTAGTTATATCAGATGGAATGATAACTCCATGTCATTATCCACATCATATACTTTAAACACCATATGCACCAAGATTACACTAGATTAATGCCTCATTCTATCTACAACAGTTGGCATTCTTGAGTTACCGAGTGGCCCCTAAACCATTTTACATTTCAGAGTTCCTAAGTGGCCCTTGAGCCATTTTACATTTCAAAGTTCCCAAGTGGCCTAGAGTCATATTTTAAAGCTTCATGACATCACATAGTTTCATTTTTAGCTTCTTATACTACACATGAGTAGGCAATAATGGAGTCATGACCCATTTGAGTCCTTGAGACACCTACATGATAGGGTTTGACAAGTCATCAGTCCAATCCAACTTATTCGTAGGTTATGATCCATCGAACAGGGGTGGGCAATGATGGAGTCAAGGCCAGCTTGAGTTCTTGAGCCACCCATACATGGGGATTGGGTAAGCCATCAGTTCAACCCAAGTTATTCACTATTTTATCACCATCTACATGTACACACAAGATTTTAGTAGGTTTTTGCATTGGTTCACATACCCATTGAGGTGTATTCATTCCTTTCATCTCTCTCACATCTCTTTACTCAATTTTGTCTTTGATTTTGATATTTATTAAGGATTGATTCATATATGTTTCATTTTCAAGACACATAATAGAGTAAAATTCACAAACTTAGACCTATATTCATAGGTTTCACCTCATAGGTAAGTCCAAGTACATTTCTCTTTCCTTTATCCTAGTCATTTCACTTTTATACATTTCTAGAATTAAGCGGGGGTGTAGTCATATAAAATGTAATTTTAATGAAATGAGTGTCTCTTGAGACCACACCATCCTTGGCTTAGCCCTAGACCTATATTAGGGCCTCTTTTGATCCTTTTTCTAGTTTTTATGCACGTCTAGCCTATTCCTAGATATAACAAGAGCTGCATTGAGCTATCACTTAGGCATCCTTGATATTTTTTCACATTTATTGGCCACCTATATAATAATTTGGTCCCTTTCATCCATAGTATAGTGCACCATTGGCAAAGGGGGTAACACTATTGACCCTTAACTTCACTTAACACTAACAAATATCTTTCCACTTCCTAAAGTATAGTAGGGTTGGCCTAGATTCATTTCATGTCTCAACAAGCATCAGAACACTATATAAAAACCACTCTCATTCATTTATTAGATATATGTAATTCTCATGAACAAGCTCACAAAGTGTTATGAAAATTAAGGTTATTGATCCCTATTTACCACTATTTCTACATACATCCATCTATAGCAGCCCAAAGCTTAATTTTAATTGGTTTTTCTATCTCAATTCACACTCAAAGAAGTCAAATTGGCATTCATACTCAAGCATATTAGCATCACTCTAAATTGTACTAGCACTTTGATTAGTATAACTACATTAATCCCTTTGAGGTATTGGTATGTAGGCAACACTCAACATATGGAGTGTTGAGGTTATACCTATCCTACCCCACTAACCCCACTCTTCTTCCAATTATGTTCATTTAAACCCTAGGAAGCATGTACATTTAGGGTTTCATAGTCAAATTAATCAAAGCACAAAACAAACAATGATCCAAGTCTAAATCACATAGATACATGCTTCCCAAAATAGAGCAAAGGTCTACCCAAAATTTCACTACTTCACTTGCACAAGGTTATTAACACTACACAAAAGGTCAATAACACAGTGTGTTATTGGCAAAGAAGGCCACACTATTATCTGAAGAGGGTTTTAACACATGTTCTCTACTAATAACATTTTTCCCTATTCCTGTATCACTTCCCATCCCACAACATGTGCATCTCAATCATATTACTCAGCTAAGTACACCTTTTCTAATTCATTGTTATTTATAGAATATTCAAATAAATCAATTATTATACAAATTAGTGGTTATTGATACTATATTATTTTATCCCCAAATTTATTATTTGATTCTTTATCAACTTAGGGTTAGATTCTATAATCCTAAAAAAGATAAATCATTGCACAAATCCGTGTAGCCAACTAGTTTGAATACACTGTAGTGATTGTGCACAAGTTTACCTACCCAAGTAATATCTATTGATTATTATTTGATATGGTGGATACTCTTTTCCATCTAGGTTATTTGATACATGCCTTGATACGTAGATGATGTGACTCAACATATTTTCATCTATCTCATTTCTTTTATGAACCCACCTATCATTCTACCATGCAATCTACTTCATAAAGATACAATATGCTTAAATACATTATCATTAACAGTCTTGAATGAATGTTATCCATCCTTCCATCATACTTGTCTTGTCAGTGATGTCTTCCCAAACTTATTTAATGACCATGGTGTAGTTGTTACCAGCTTTCTTTAGGTTTTTTCTGTGAATTGGTCACAGTTTATTATGTGTTGCGATCCAAAGATTACACTATACAAAAACTCTAACCCTAACAAGACAAACAAAAACACAAAATAACATTAAAAAAAACCCTAATATACATGGTGCTACTTGACACCCTCTCTTTTTAGTAGCAATAATGATAGAGACTAATAATGATAAGGCTTAAGCCTACAACCATTAACACATCCTAGTAATATGGTTCCCTTCAAATCTTTTAACATAACGGTACCCTATTGTGAGACTTCATGTATAATGTAGGGTACCTTCCATCTAATGTGTAGTTTTCCTAGGAATGCCTTAAACCCACTATCATAAAATAATATGTCTTTTTTTGGATAAAATTACTTAAATCACAAATTGTGATCATACCATGTCTTCTGGCTTAACTTATGGATCTTTTGCATCCACTATGCCCTTTATTGACTTTCTTCCATTCTAAACAAGTCCATTAATATTCACTTTAGAGAATTTTGGTCATCTAACCTCATAACCATTGCAATGCATAAACTCAAAACAATGTACTCCATAGGCATTACTACCTCAAGACCATATACAAGATGGAAGGGAGTGAAACCTGTAGCATGTTTTTGATTTGTTATATATGCATAAAGAATCATAAAAATGCAATCCTCCCAATATTACCTTTGTATATTACATATTTTCATTAAGATTTTTCCTAATACTTTGTTTAATACTTCGATTTTTTCATTTACTTGAGGGTGATAAGTTGTGCTCTTATGGTGCAAGATCGCAAACTCCTTAGTGAGAGTCTTGATAGTGTTATTGAGGAAATGTGTTCCTCTATCATTGACCAGTTTGATTGGGCATCTAAATCTTGTAATAATGTTTTCATACAATAATTTGGTATCATCCTTCACATCATAACTTAGGATTACAATAGATTCCACCCATTTGGTGAAGTAATCCATCACAATAATAATATACCAAGAATTACTTTGTTCACTTGGGGGACGTATAGGTCTGACAAAACCAATTTCCCATTGTTCAAATGGTTGTTCTACAAGCATTGATACCAAAGGCATCTCATCACACTGATTTGGATTTCTCATTCGTTGACATGCATTGTAATGCTTAGCTACCCTACGCACATCCTGAAATAAAATTGACCACCAAAGACCACTCCATTTTGTACAATTTTTCTTACAATGGATTCACCTATGAAATGACCCCTTATAATTCCTTGATGTTCTTCTAGAAGAAGTTGTGGTCACTCATGCTCTAATACTACTCTACGTATCACATTATCTTTCTTAATCTTGTACATAAATCCATTGATAAGATTATATAAGATAGCTCAGGTGACCATCTAATTTTTATCCCTTTCCATATAATATGCAGGGGAAAGTCCCTTGCTATAAAAAGTTTGCAATGTCCTCCATATTATCTATGATTATATTAACCCTAAATAAGTGCACATCTAGGGACTCATCATCTATTTCTTTTGGTTCTTCACCATCTTGTAGGATACTTAAATGATCTAGTTTGACATTTTCATGACATGGCTTTACATTGATTCGTAATTAAAATTCTCAAAACAACATGATCCACCTAAAGATATGTCCTCCCAACATTGGCTTATTAACCAGGTATCGTAATGCCTAGTGACCAGTAAAAATCTCAAACAATGTGGCTAATAGATAGTGTTGAAACTTTTGCAATGCAAAGACCATAGTTAAAGCCTATCTTTCTATAGTTGTATAGTTTTTTTTTGTTGTTGATAGCTTCATACTGGCAAAATGTATGGGGTGATCTAACCCATCATTTCCTGGTTGTGTTAAGACAATACCTAATGAAATACTAGAGTCATCTACATGTATGTGGAATGGCTTCTTCCAGTAAAAAAAAACTAAAATAGGTGCGATTACCAACCTTTGTTTAAGATCAATAAATATTGCTTGGTCTTATGAGGTTTAGTCAAACTTTGTATCTTTGTGCAGTAGTTTTTCCATTAGCACAAATATGGTTGTGTATACTTTGATAATTTTTATATAGTATTTCATATGACCTATAAAGGTATGCACTTCTACAAATTTGGTCAGGGGTGACATCCCCACTATTATAATAATCTTAGCTTAGTCAACCAAAATACCATCACTACATACAAAAGGCCCAAGAGATCACCAAAAGGTGTGAAAAATAAGCACTTCTTAAAATTTAGATCAATGCATAGAGCTTGACACCATTCTAACATTAGTTGTAATTTTGATAGATGTTCTTTAAATAGAGAAAAGATAGCCCAGTCATCCAAATATACTTCCAAAAAATCATGAATGAAGTCTTTAAATGCAATTAATATAGATATACAAAAAATTGTCAGTGTATTTTTCAAACTAGAAGGCATTACCTTATAGGCGAATGATCCCCATTCAGTTATAAAAGTTGTGTTAGCTTGGTCCTCTTCTACGATTAGAATCTAATGGTACCCATTGAATCCATTTTTGAATGAGTGCACTTCGTGACCTACGAATGAATCAAAGACTTCATTCATGAATAATATTAGAAATGGATCATTGATGCAAGCGTCATTAAGTATGTGATAGTCTCCACAAACCCGTATCACCCCAGAATTCTTTGGTTATATCAGTATGGGACTCACCTAATCTACCTTTTCAACTAGATAAATTATTCTAGCTTCTTTCATTTACTCTAGATCAACGTTTACTTTTATTTTCAAGTTGGGGTTTAGCTTGTATGACCACTTTTTAATTTGTCTAGTGCACTCTTTCAAATTTGTGTGCATCTCCCCCAATGATAGGTCTACACCTTTTATTTCAGAGAATTTGGTCGGGAAAACATTTTGATAGTCTCATAACAACTGTAATGCCTCCGAGATTTGATCCTATCCTCAGTAATCTCCCATAGTTGCAAGCTTAAGAACTGACTCTATTCCAATGTTTTCTTTGATTTCTTTTAGGGGTTCTTGATACACTTTATTTGATGCATTGGGTAGATCCTCTCACAGATTACACTCTGCTTCACATTCTGGAATGTTTCTATTGCATAGTCTATCATTTTCAACTTGTTGTGTGCTTTGGGCTAGTGTTGGTTTAACTTCCCTCTCTGGTTCAAAGAAACTTTATAAATCTAGATCTTTGTCACTATCATTGGATTCCATCAGCTTGTCTGTTATTCTATTATAAGGCTTAATAAGAAATTGTTCCTATTGACTTACCTTGTAATTATGAAGCATTAGATTCAAGTCATGAGTTCCTGCTATGGTGATGATTCTATTATAGCTGCACATCTTTTTCTTATCCATGACATAAAAATATTTTAATTTTATATAATGCATTATGCACCAAAAGGTTATCATCCTTAAACACAAAAGTTTGAATGAAATCTTATTTCACTTGTGCCCAATGTTTGGTTTCTCTCCTACACTCTTGATGCATGTACCAGGCTATTGGTAGTGGCACTAGTGTATGGCTAAAAATATGCACCCAATACCTTAGCTCCACTCCTCATGTAAACCATATATCTACACATTGATGAATGTGTAACTTAAGACATTGGCCTCCTTGAAAGAAAGGCCATTCATATTTCACCATAGGTAGTAACTGAAATTGCACATGCAAAAACTCACATGCTTCCTCCTAATGTATCTCTATATCTATATGCATTACCCACCAAGTTGCAATAGTACCTTTCAACAAATATCTCAGTGCACTAAGTCTTTGATCCACCTCTGACACATGGTTTTTTAACCTCAAGACGAATGGATTAAGGTCCTTTATTATAAATTATTGAGGTAAATCACATTAGATGGTGAACACCATGCACATAGGTTATAGCTCATGATCTTCCCTTACCCAATTTAACATGTGAGTGTCTGAATCACCATTTATGGAAGTTTCTTTTTCCCATTATAAAATACCCTTTAGATTAGGTTTCGTATATTCCATCATTATTACACCCATAATATACAGGACATCTACCTTAAACTTAGTAAGAGATCACACTGATGGAGAGGTACAACCTTCAAGTTAAAATTATGGTACTTGAGATTTTGTTATTACGGGATTGTAATATGGATGATTTGTTATTTATGATTATTCTATATATGGGTTCAAAAACTTATACTCAATAGTTCACAATGCATTCCTCTATGTATCTATGCTGACTTTAAACTGACCATTATCATCATATGCATATGGTAACTTTGGTTCCTTCAAAATTATGTAAGGTTTATGTTTTGTTTTATTATGAAAACCAACTTGTCTCTTTGATGAGCCTCTAGTTGGATGCATATTGTGTTAATAGTCATTTAACCATCGTAAGCCCATTTATTACCAATTAAGGTAGGGTAATGGGTCTCAATAATCTTCATATCAATGACTTCAAAACCACTGTGTAGACTTAGCTCAGCCACTCTAATCTCCAAATCCTCGAGGCAACCAAACAATTCTACCCACCCATAATCTACGATGTTGAGGGTGATAGGACTGTAGCTCAAGTATGGCTACAAGCTCAATATTAATGCAAGAGTCAACATCACAAGGATTCTTAGTTTTCACATACCAGACAACCTTAGCTATTTGTTTTTGACCTCACTGCACACACTTCAATAAATTATGCAAAAGGTTAGTAATATTATCGATATATCCTCATTGCGTAGTGTATTGAGTAACTTTAGTAAGTCTTTTAAAGCATTTATAACTCCTTCCTACTTCATTATGCATGTAATTTGTCCATACATCTGCATATCAATGGTTGTTGTATCTCCTTCTAAAGCATTTTGTTGTGTATTTTTTAGAACTTGAGTTGCTTGATACATCAAAGTCTTTTCCCTTATAGGATTAGGATATTGATTAGGATAAAATTTTCTAATTCCCTAATATATTGGCATTTCAAAAGGTGACAATCCTTATTATGCATGCTATTGTCTAGTAACTACCAAAATAAATGCATTCTCCTTAGGTTGCACATTAATCAGGTTCACATTGCACACTAGTTTCTCCTTCCTTTGTTTCTTTAATATTAGATGGTTTCTCATTTGATTTTGGCCTTCAACTCTATAGTACACACATTGGGTTTATCTTTATGGATTAGTAGGGTAATTATTTACTAATTACATAATGATTATATTCTCCTCACAAATAACATTACATAGATGGTTGAGATTATCGATTGTCATTGTTACAGCCTCCTTGATACCCTTCTCAGTATTCTCCCCTATAGTCTCCTCTATAGCCACCTCTATTTTATTGGTATCCCCATCCTTGTGACTATTATCAAGTGTATCCTCCTTTTTGGTTTTATTATGCATTGTAACCCCCACATTGGTGTTGAGATGAACTTGGAGTCCAATTAGATTGATGTTGTTATCGACTCACATTATTCTAGGAAGACTGATACTAGTGTTGTAAAGAAAATGGCATCCATCCAACCAGACCCTGGGGTTGGTAATGTGATAATGAAGGTATCCACTGAGGACTACCTTATATCATACTTGTCATATCCACGTTTGGGCCTAGGATACCCTAATTTATAGTTGGTAACTATTATGTAACAACTACAAAAATACTTTTTGTAATATCTTCTTTTAGCTCTTGTAGAGCTCTTGTTATGATCCACACTTATAATAATTGGAAAAAAATGAATAATATAATGTAGATCAACTCAACATAATAGATATGGGTGGACCAAGATGTCCAAATAATCAATAAATGCATAAATAGAATACCCTTAAGGTAGGGCAACACCATACAATACTCTTTTAGGAAGGAATAACTCCACAATGTCTCTTAAAGGAGATAACCTAACCTCTTAAAATAAAAGACTCAATGCTTACTTGATTCCTTATGATCATCTTCTTTATATAAACCTCTATCTAACTAATAGTGGATGGGTAACCTCCTAATCCCAATGTAGGTCACCATTACCCAATACACTAATTCCACAAGTTACTTCATTATCCTAATATATTGGACCCATATAACTAACTAAAGGGGATGTGTGTCACATGTCAACATCTCCATCAACCCATATACATTAATATATCATATCCCTAGATACATAACATTACTTCTCTCCTTGACATGTTTCATCCTTGAAACATATGAAGAAACCAAACAATGAGTGTGCTTCAAATCATTGGACACTTGTCTCTAATCTCTATCATCTAGCCATCCAGATGTGATCCTGATAGGTGATAGCTCTCCAATCTTGTTTCCAAATTTCATTGTTCTCCTTTGATTCCATTCATGATCATAATTTTATTGCTTTGATGTCCATGCATAATTATTCCTCTTGTGATTCCATGTACCATATTCTGTTGCACTACTATGATTCCATCCATGACTATAATAGGTATTCTTTGGCTTCCATGCATAGCCACAGTTATTATAACACTGATTTCTTATGTAGCCAAAGTGATTGTTATTATGACACTCCCTCACATGGCTCCATGACTATTTTCTCTCATGATGATGTGGGTGTCTATATACCTCAACTTTTTCTAATACTTTGAACTTATCAACCTTTTCTTCTACCTCTTCCACATTTTGCTTTGGTGGTTCCTTTGTCTCTTGAGTAGATGAAGTGTTTTATTTGATTGTATTATTTCTTCATCTATGTCTTTATATGAATCTTTCACATGCTCTTTATCACCTATTTCCATCTCATCCTCATGATCTACCTTGACTATTATTGGTGCCTTTCCCACTATGATATCCTGTAAAGTGACCTTATTTTTCCTATACCAAAACTTCGTGAACTTATTTTGAATATTAATATTGATTGTTACCAAAGTCTCTAACCATGGATATCCAATAACCATATCCACATCATCCATATCCAAAGCATAAAAATCTGAATGTAAGACATATTTTTCCATAATGAGCTTCAAATCTTCAAGCACTTGAATATTCTTACCATCTACTTAAACCTACTTGATATTCTTTGCTTGAACATGTAGATTTTTGGCCACATTCATGTTAATGGAGTTATATTTGTTGGCAGGGTTTATGGACACAACAAACTTCTTCTTTTGAATGCATCCATGAAATTGAAAAATTGACTTGGATTTTTTTGGAGTTAAATTATTTGAACCCTTATCATCCAATTCTCCTTCTTCTTCTTCACTTGCATGTTCTTCCTCATTGTCATTATTTTTTCCACTAATTTTACTTATTTAACATCTTCATTCTATTCTTCATTACCATCATTATTTTCTTCCTCTTCTTCATCCTCTTTTTCTTTTATATCCCATTGATCTAGGAAGACCTATTCTATTTTTTTCCATGAAGAATATTTTTGTGCGAAGCTCAACTGATTAAACCAATGTTGCGCAGGCATAGACAAAGAAAGAGACAATTGTGTTTGCCACAAAATTGTTTGAGTATTATTCTGCTTAAAAAGGAGCCACCATTCTCTAGCATCAATATCATCCTCCCTTGAAAATACTTGCAACTTCATGATCCACAAAAAAAAACTAGGGTTCATGAAACCCTAAAATGTCAATAACTCATTCAAAACTAATCAAAATAGTCCCAACGTTTGACTTTAGCTTTTTCTTATGATAGTGGAACTCCAATAAAAATTTTGTAAAAAAATTCCACAAATTCCGATCTATAGAGTGAATATATTAAAACACCTAAAATTGCAATAACTCAGTCCAAACATATCAAAAAAATGTGAAATTTTTTTCGTAGATTTTATGTTTTATGGTACAACATTAGTAGATTTTATGTTTTATGATGAAATGAGTACAAACCCTAAAATATGAATAACTACCTCAAAACTAATCAAAAAGGCTCAATTTTTTTAATGAGACTTCCTTGAAATATTATTCTTATCTAGTAAAAACATTGTGTAAAAATTCACAATGGATTGAAAAATATCAATGATTCTAAAAAACTAGGGTTTTTCTCAACACAAATTGTCCAAATCGAAGCTCTGATACCACTTGTTCTGATCCACACTTATAATAATTTAAAAATAATGTAGAATATAATGTAGATCAACTCAACACAATAGATATGGGTGGACCAAGATGTCCAAATAATCAATATATGTAGAAATAGAATACCCTTAAGGTAGGGCAATACCATACAATACTACTTGAGGAAGGAATAACTCCACAATGTCTCTTCGAGGGGACAACCTCCAATATCCTCTTAAAATAGAAGACTTAATGCTTATTTGATTCCTTACAATGATAATCATCTCCTTTATATAAACGTCTATCTAACTAACAATGGATGGGTAACCTCCTAATTCCAATGTAGGCCAACCATTACCCAATACACTAATTCCACAAGTTACTTCATTATCTTAATATATTGGACCCATATAACTAACTAAAGGGGATGTGTGCCACATGTTGGCATATCCATCAACCCATATACATTAATATATCATATCCCTATATACATAGAAGCTCTATAATTTTTCTCATCATGATTTATCAATTTGTAAAAGTTGCAGTACATACTTTACAATTTTTTGATGAATTATTGTAAAAGATGGCACTTTAAAGTAGCATGCTCAACTACTCTGCAAATTTCACAAAACTCTATTTTGAGTTTTAGATAATCATTCTTGTGATGGCCTTCTTGACCATATTCTATGCACCGCAATCATAATTTAGTCTTATCATTCTCATGCATCTCATCCATTCTTCTCATAAAAGCATCTAGTTTTTCTTCTAATTTAAAACCTACTATTGGAAGGTTATCATAATCCTCAATTTGCTCCACTTGTAGAGCAGTAGATCAGGCATCAACCTTAGTTAGGAATTGAGACTGCACAATAGTAAATTTAATTCTTGGTCGCAACCCTTCTATTAACCAAACAACCTTATCTTTGTCTTTCAAGATGAAATAAATCTTATTCATGACATCAACAAATCTAGATCATAGTCTCTGACTGATTCTCCCAACTTTTGTTAAATTTCCTTTAGGTTTTGAATAGTATGGCACATTTTTCCACCTTAACCGCTACTACTAACAAATATTTAACTTATGTAAGATCAAGAGTATTAACATCCATTTTACAAATAAAATCTAAGGATCAACTTGATAAAGGCCCTATGAGTTCACATTTATTTACATCATTATATGTTACCCGCTTAACATTCTATTTCACATTTCAAGTTACTAAGTATTGATCATGATCCTTAGACCCATCATATTTCATTAAATAAATAAACATGCTTACATTGCACAACATAGTTGTCATACTTGAAATATCTAACATTGTTTTTTTCACACTGGCAACTGTGACTATAGGTGTATGCACACTAGTGATGGTAACTATATGTGTCTGCACACTAGTGAATGCAACTAGGGACTTTTGTGTACTAGTCTTTTTAGGTGTCCTAAAAATGAATCATGACTCTTCTATCCTCTTCTTATCTATTACCTACTTTGTTTGTGCACTTAGCTTACCAAACTTATTTGAAGGGAATCAAATAAACTTATATCTACCTCTTCTCCTATACTTCTTCTTCTCCCATATGATAAATTAGGCTGAGAGGATGTGCTCTTAAATTGAATGATCTCTATTTTGAACTTCTTCTATCTTTGAACTTGAACCCACTATAATTCTATGTTCAAACCTAATTTCTTACTAGGAATATTCCTTCCCAAGTCTATACGATATCCTTTTCATTAATTGTGATCTATTTCTATCTTTTAGTTGTTTTGTTGTTAACCTAACTTCTTCCTACTCCATGAGCTCCATATCTTCACTATCTCTATTTATTTCTTCCTCTTCATCAGGCCATTTGGTACACTGCACATTCTTTACTTCCATCATCATTCACAGCCTCGCTGTACACTTTTCCATCTCCAACATCTTATACTCTACTCCTACTCCTATTCATAGTCAATTCTAGATTACTCACTTTGTTTCATCTTCTTTATTATCATAGTTCCCTTTCTAATCCCAAAACTTTCTTCTCGCTCTAACTCTTCTCATCCTCCATATTCTAGGTTCAAGTTCAAGTTTCTCTACTCAGCACTATATCATTCACTTCTATCCTGCACGTACCCCATATTCTTGAAGTGATTACTCCATGTTGGTAGGAGTAAACACAATGGTCTTTTCCATAACCAACATTTTGATCAATGTAGGTAGTTGCTGAAGAAACTTATCATGAATTCCTTTTACAAATAGGTGTTGTACAACTTCAAAGGCCAAATAACCTTACACAATAAATTCCATGATATGGTTATCAATTGTAGTCTATGTCTATTAGTCCATAACATAGGTCTAATCAGTATCTAGACTTTGTAGTCTATCTAACTTTTCTTTTATCCAGACTATACACTCTGTCCTTCTTGTCTAAAATTAATAATACTTCAACTTTGACAACCACATAACTAACAATCTAGGTAATTCGCACCAAAATATTTCATAAATCTCTTTATATATATGCTCTTGAATTATCTCCTTCACAATCACTTCAAATCTTCTCACTTCTTCCTCTAAAAAGTTTCAAATTCTCTCATCTAGCCATCTTTCTAAATCTCTTTGTCCTGGCAACCATCTCGACATGTTTCAAAAATTTCCATGCTCACCACATCATTTTTAGTAGAGGTTCCTAAAAAATTATAAAACATGCTAATTATAGGGATAATTTATGTAGTTAATAACAAAAAAGAACAATTGTCGACAATTCAGACTGAATGACACCATTAAAGACTAAGTTAAGCTTATTATATGAAGACATGCAAAATTAATGTATACAAAATAGTCATCATAAAACTATATGAATAACAAATTAAAACATTTATAATACTCACTATACACAAATCATAAGTAAAAGATATTTACGAAAACCATTTAGAACATTGTATTAATCTCTATCACACTTACAAAACCATTCTCAATTTACAACTGGTGCTATTTATAAGCTTTTACAAAGTGTTGTCTCTTTATCTTTCAACATTTTACTATGTCGAAAAGAAAGGACTCTTCGCATTTTGAGATCAACTACTATCTTATTAAATGTTGAATACATACAAAAGATAATATAAAAGACAAAATAGATCAATTCTCACACATGTTTATCAACTATACTTTGCAAATTTAGTCATCCCTATTCTTGATCTAATATGCATTGTCTTATCAACTCCTCTAAGGAGACAATCTCCTAATCTACTAGAAGCTCCATATAAGGTCCTCAAAATGTTATTGGAATGCAATATCATATCTCTTACTCCCATTAAATAGGTTGATGTGAATTAACGTCTTCCAAAAGGTTTAAACCATAACGCTTTTTGTGATTATCATAGGGTACCAAGCCATACTACTAACAAATGTATTAGTTCAAGATACAAGATTTAGGAGTTGATAGATGCAAACATCATTTTGTGGGCACCCTAGCACAAATTACAAAGGCAAAACAAGTGAAAGTAATGTCGTGAAACTCTTCATTAATCCTTTTCCTAAACATACAAGTAATGAGACAATATCTACATTAGATTTGCATTATGCATATAATGCATACATTCCACTAGTTTCTTACCATTCACATGCAAATGAAAAACATCCTTTGAATGGTATCATATATGCCTATCATATCTTGGTGACATTTAGGCCACTCATCACATTTACAGAGCATTAGAAATTAGATGATGACTCATATTTACACTCTCTATTTATTTGAGCCCACATTAATCACCAACCTAATTTGAGTGTCATGGTCAATAACGGTTCAAGTGTGAACATGTGTATAAACACACTTATTTATCATCTTGAATACACATATCAACATTTGCTTCCCACTACCATGGTCATAAAATGATTCAATGGTCACATTTAAAGCTCCATTGGTGAGATAACATTACCATTATAGGTTGGTCTTGCATGTGTGGCCATCAAATTCATAGTAGTACCTAGTGTAGGGGTCTTTGAGATATTATTGGGATGCTTTTGGATTCAACAAATTCATATAGTTCCTTATACATTTCACAAATGCTTAAAGTATATATATGTTAATTAGGTCATTATAGTTTTAGGTATCCCTTATGAGTATCCTCTATCATAGACATAGTTGGTTACTATACAATAACTTTCAATTGAGACACCGAAAAAGGTGAAACCTACTTAGAGATTTCCATAACATATATCTACCCTTACACAGAAGCCTATCCTTGAGAGGCCTCTTCAATAGATATTTGTTACAGATTGTAGATCATCTCTCTCTACTTTTACGCATCCTTTATTGATATTATAAAACACCAAGGGTACTTCACACAAGACACAAACACATGGTTCACATACTTCAATATGGGTTCCAAAAAGCCCCATGGTTCATCATGATCCACCATAGAGACAACATGCTAAAAATTATCATTATGGTAGTCACAGTTATAGTACAATGGGTATTTCATATTCAAATTCTCCATTGAGATCAATGTAATCACCACAGCATAATCCTTTCCCTTTGTAAAAGGTTACCATTCCTTTTCTTGACACATGACCTATTGATTGTGAGTCCCTTGCAGGACTCATTGGTTAGTATCTCTCTTCACTTTGCACATATTCTTTACATATATATGCAAAAATACAAAAATAATAAAATATTCCAGAAAATACCAAAATCTGGACATATGCATACCTATATGTACTTTGTCATACATAAGTTCATTTGTGCATAGTTATTCGATACTTATTTTAGCTAATGTTGTATCATATATGTTTCACTAGTGTACATGAATGACTGCATATTACATAAAACACCATTTCCAAACTTAGTTGCAGGTAATATGACTATTACACATTCATAAATCATAATTAGACAAGAGGGCCATATTAGACAGAAGTGCCCTACTCTAGTATCCATCACCCTGATGTTGTCTCAATGAACTTTACTATCGCTACTGAGTTCCAAACCGCACACAAGGTTTCTACAACATGTACATTCATTAACTAGCTCACAAGGGGTAAATTATACACATGTTATATCTTTATTTAGCTACCTTAACTTACTCACAACTTATTATTTTCATAACACTACATATTTTAATATTGCTCACTCACTAACATCTTGATATACTACTCGTTATCTCAATTACTAAATATACTCGTGTTCTAACTTAGCTCTTGTTGATTAATCATATCTAATCATGCACACTTTTCATGTTATTTTCCTAGCTTTGTGGCTTGTATGCACTCTTTCTTTGCCATTGAAGACATTTTAATGTGTCTTTTTGGTATGGATCTAAGCCTTCATTCTCTATTTCTATGCATGTAAGGACATTTGAATATGTCTTTGTGTGTGCATTCTATGTGTATGTGTAAATTTGAACATGTCTTTCTATGTGGCTCTAAGCCTTCATTGCTTGCTTTTGCGTGTGTGAGGGCATTTGAACATGTCCTTATGTGTGATTTTATTTGAGTGGATGACATTTAAACATGTCCCTTGTATGTGGCCCCTTGGCCTTCTATTACGTGTTTTATGTGTTTTGCATGTACTCTTTGATTGTGTGCATCATGGCCATGACATGTTGCTTGCTTCTTTACTCATATTTTAGTGCAATGATGATATCATGCATTCCTCCCTAAGTAGTTCCATTAAGCCTTACATACTCAGTTCAATCACTTATTTATGTGCTTAAATGCTAACATCTATCTAAACACTTTTGCTATGAATGTTTGTTCCTACATGCATCTCAAATTACTAACATGCTCAGTTTATCTATATGATGATGCCATGTTATCACTATTACTCATATTTACATTTTTATGTCATAACAATCCATCACATAAAATTTTATATTGAGTTAAGTTTTATTGTAGGCTCAACAACTCATCTTAAAAGAGGGGGCATTCATAAAGGTTTGTCTTAGAGACTAAACCTCCCATATCAACACACAAACATAATTTGACAATTATTACATAGTTAGCAAAATTTTAGTATCAAAAAATGCACAAAATGTGATTTTGGATAGGAGTAACCCATTGGACAAGAGATCACTACTCTCTTGTCCTTCCCACCATTATTTTCCAAATGCCTTAAAAATAGGCATTTATAGAATTTCGTAGAATCTCAATTTACCCATGACATTATGCAACAAATTTACAATCTTAGTTTTTAGAATTACTTGGTTTTGTCTCATATTTGTTCGGTTTGGGGGCATCATGCATGACATGTTGTTCTAGGTTAACACAGGGTTGCTCATAATCACATTTATTATCACTCAATTTCATAATATAATACACCAAATATCAGTTTGGGGGCATGTACGTGGCACATGGATTCCTCATTACTCAATTTTTTCACCAATTTTGTTGATGAAATGGCAAATCTATGTCATTCTCCATGTTGTATACATAAAACCCATACTATACTTAGTTTTCACAATAATTTTATGCTAGTTTTGCACCAGAATTGAACCTTATTCCATTTGCAATGGTTGGTTCACTATTTGCACTAGTATTTGCACCATTTATGCACTAGAACAATCAATTAGGATTCATATAGGGATTCTAAATCACTTCACTACTCTAGGTATGCAATGATGGAGTCAAGCACACCTTAATTTATTAATCACACTCACCTATTGATGAGGATTATGGCATGCACAATCCAATCCAAGATATTTAATGTAAATGAAATCTCCAAGGTTCCTACCCTCTACAGTCATCAATGTCGCACTAGGAAAACACAACGATTCACATACCTAATCAAGTGTATTTTTTCTTTGTCATTCTCTAATTTCTTGTATTTTGCTTTTTGATATTCATTATAAGTAAAGACTAATATCACATATATTTCGTTGCAGGTTTGTGTGGATCACAGTTCAACATTGTGGTCTACATTTAGGACTACACTTCATAGGTAAGTTCAAGTACACATTTTTCCTTTTACTCTAGTACTTTCACTTTGTTGCATTACTAGAATAAAGGGGGGAAATTTAGACATATAAATTAACATTTAATGTAAAAAAATGCACTTATGACCACTCACTCTTTTACACACTTAGCTCTATACCTACCCTAGGGCCTTTTTGATCACTTTCGACCACCTTGTGTGCAGAGGACAACCTCTTATAAGTTGATTGATGACCCCAAAATGCACCTATCCATCATGTTATTAGCCTTAACCATCATCCAAGTCATGTTAGACCTTAGCATGTTGTTTGTCCCCATTAGACAACAACACCATATTAGACAATAGCGCTCTGCTATATTATCCAATCCCCCTCTCTTGTTATCCTGCCAAATAACAACTAATTTATAAAATTATAAGTTATGGAAAGGTCGGCCTATGTCCCTAATAAGCCCCATTCCAATGAATTTCAAAGATATGACTCTATAAACACATTTTAAACCATTTTGCATGGAAGAGGCTTCTACACTAAAAAACACCAGAATTTAAATTGCACATTGAAAGCAAATTTCCTATTTCTCCCAATTATGATTACATACAACCCTAGTAGTCCAAAGCTAAAGTTTGAATACATCTCCAAGGTCACAATTCATGGTTAAGAAACTTAATCACACCAATATTGCACCAACATCTAACACTTTAAACTAGTTATTTACACATCACCGTAGTATGGGAGAGCTATATGAAGTTTGATCCCTCTTCAGAGTATTTGTATGTAGGCAATGCTCAAAACATAGCATGTTGAGGTCATGCCCAACTTCAATTGATGACCTCTTTTTCTCTCATTTATTTGCATTAGTCTTCACATGTCAAGGAACTAGGGGTTTTAAAGGAAAAATAGTCATATAAAGGCCTTTGCAGCTGATAAAAAACTCTCGCATGAAACACAAAACATACATACGAAGGTGAACAAAACTAGGAATCCCAGATCTTTAATGTCTATTGGACAAGACCGACCTCATAGAGGATATGAGTATCCCCTCTCTCCTGTTCAACTTAGGGCATTGTTGTCTAGGGCTCATTTTAGTTGTAGATCCAGTTTCATAGTGATTAGACCCAACCAACCTGCCAGTTTCAGCTCGTGATTCATCCCACAACATTGTTTTCTATTGCACTTTCCTTATTTAGTAAGTTTCTAGATTTGGCAAGTTTCAAATCAATGAATGCTTGATATTTACAATATTATTATTTCTAATTTTACACAATAGTTTGTCACTTAGGGTAATCTAGATATTGCTAGTTTTTCCCAAATTTGATAAAACATGCTAATAAGTATAAATTAGAATTGAAATGGATATTTTATATACAATATTATTTTTATTTTTAGATTTGACAAAGATAATGGAAGTGTACTTAGCTAATTCAAAGATATTTTATTACTCATTGAAAGTGCTTGTGTTTGGGAATTCCTTGTACCTACATTATTAGCTACTCAGTTTTGAAACAAAGGCTTAAGATCTCCCTAGACGTTGCCGATAGAATTTGACCCATGTGGTAGTCGACACTATCTAGTGGCTACTGATAATGTCCTTATGCACTGTGCAAATTTGTAACTCCTAAGACCTTTACACTTGTGCTTTCAAATTATCCCTATGTGTGTGCTAGCTTTTGGTCATGTGCATTGATATTTATTTTATTTCTATACTTGTCAAAACCTTGATTGTACTTTCAACCGCAAGACGATCTAAAAAATACATTAGCTCTTGGGTTGGACCAACTCTAACCACTCTCCTTTGAGTAGTTGAATGTTGCCTACATTCCAATACTCCGAAGAGGGTTCAAAATGCATGTAGTTATCCCACTTATGTGTGTGTAACTGGTCATTTGAATACAAGTTTATATGCAATTTTGTCTAGGTCCTCCTTTGGTACAAGCATGTAATTGATATATGTTATCAGATTTATTCCTTTGGAAACTTCAGATCCATGCTCAAGTAGAATATCAATAAGTTAGGTGTCTATTTTGCTTTATGATTGTTTTTATCTTTCAAAAATGCTTGTCCTTATAATGTTCTTAGGGACCATGTGTATACAAAGGCCTAAAGTTTGAATTAGGGAATTAATTTCATGCACAAGTCGATCAACAAAACCCAAAAGATAAAAGAGTAACTGATGTCCAACTCAAAAGAGATGTGCAAATCACACCAAGACACATTACAAAATGGCCAAAAACCTCAAACCCTACTAACAACTAACATAGTTTGAGTTTACAAGAATAGTTCTAAGTGTACAAAAAAGAGCAGAGACAAAGAAGACCAAACCAAGAATCCTTGTGATAAACCAAGAAACATATAAAAATATCAAACAAAAGAGTATGTGACTAAGCCAAATAGACAAGAGAGAGAAATATTAATACAACAACATCCACAAGTGTCTAATTTGTAGCGAGAGCCCATATATGTAAAGTCATTTGAAAACCATTGTACAAAAAAGGCTCATACCAAATTTGGGTGTCTACAATAAGTTAAAGGCATGGCGCTATTTGAAACCCTTCACAAAGAAGATGATAGAGTTGTTAATCAACATGAAACCCTTCAACAGGGAAAATTATAACAAATCTAAGATAAGCATCTTGAGATTGATACATCTATACATACTTTAAATATATATATTTAAGATATCCACACTAGTTACAAGCCATTACAATCATACCTAGACAAACTCGACCCTATGACCTCACTGTAATAATTAGAAACGTGCCATCCACAAAGAGATATAACCAATAGTTGTCACGTGACGATCCAAAGAAATACCATGAGCAATGTGAAAATAAGTTTTTCAAAATATTAATATAAAAAGAAAAAAGAGGTGAAAGAAAATGGCGTTGCAAGTATAAAGATGCGTCCGGTGTAATTATTGAAAGGGCAAGACGCTCATTTTAATCCGAAAACGATCGATCGTTGGTTGCCCTTCCAAGGGGCCAAAGAAAAGTCGAAAAGACAACAAACAAACATTAATATCGCATCCCAAACCAACTTCGAAAAACAAAAGAAAAACGTTTCTTTTTCTCTTTACCGCGCGCGAAAAAAAAGCAACACAATAAACAGGGGAATATCGTTGACAAATTATTTGCTCCAAACTCAATACAAAACGGGTTCTTGTTTATCCGTTTCCGCTTTAACTTTAGAGGGGAGAAAAACGAAAACCCTTTCAAAAAATAGCGGAGGAGGGCCACAGTATGGCAGAAGTCGAAGCAGCTGTAGATGGCGGAGATTCTTCAGAAATTAGTGACGAGGCTGGAAAAGACATTTTGAATTTTAATTCTTCAGTATTGCAGTTTGCGGCGTGGCAGAGCACGGTGGAGGAGGGTTTCTGGAGGAAATTCGCCGACCTAAAACTCGATAAACTCGGCGTTTCCGAACACCCAATTCCGATAACAGGTACAGCTTATTCATTAATTAGAGCTATTTCATTTTTTTTTTTTTTTTTTGGTAGAATTAGAGGAATAGTTGGAAACAGTTTAGCTGAAGTTCGGTACAGAAAAACGGTTTTAGTCATAAAATTATTTGAAAATATTTGTATAACTCCCAGTAATTTGCAAAAATTTAGATGCAAGTTAGAAATCCGATTTATGGTTTTTTATTTCTGATTTTGTGAAAATTCCCTTTTTGGGGGGTAAACTTCAGTTTAGTTGCCACGACAAGGGTGGTTTTTGTCCTTTTTTCTGGTTAACCTTTAGTTGACATGACTATTTTTTTAAAGTTAATTTTCCTTTTTAGGAGTGGCGTTAGGCTTAGAGCCCGGTCCCATGCTGGGGGCCAGCTAACTGTTTTTAAGCAGGTGCTGCGGAGGAATTATAAGGCTTAATTTTCATTTACGGTCTCATGCAATTTTTTTCTGCCACATGAACTGCTGGCAGAAAATGGTATGTTCAAAAGTTCGGAGTAAAAAAATGGATGGAATTTTATTGGAGGAACCACATGCAGCCATGCCATATGGCAGAAAAAAGGCAAAATTTTAGGAACGGGCAGAACAAAATTTGTGCCCCTCATTGCTTGGCTGGGCTGGGAATTCACTCCTGAGGCAATAGCTTCTGAGTGATTTTGGGAGGTTTTTTTTCTTAAGTGGTTAAAATTCTCAAAAGAATCCACGGAACCACAATTCCCATTTTAATGGGAGTGGCAGCCCGCAGCATGGGACCCCAATCTTAGTTGCAAGGTCGATGGACAGGCATCTCTTGACTTCTACTGCCCTCGTCCTTTGGGGCATGCTAGTATTTTTATCTAATTTTAACAATTTATCATGTTTCCTAGGATTTTAACCCAGGGCTCTATTATGTACACCAGTATTATCTTATTTCAATACTTTATCCCATTTTCGGGATTTGAACCTGGGGGGGGGGGCTGTTTTGGTATGTAGCCTTTTTACCCAATTTTAACATTTAATCAAGTTTTGTTCACGGGGTATGAATCTAGATGTCCATTATTGTATGTTAATATTTTACCCAATTTCACATTGTATCGTGGTTTTGGGATTTGAACGTGGGACTCTGTTATGATATGCTGGTATTTTCCCAATTTCAACACTATATCATGTTTTTGAGATTTGAATGTGTGCTCTCTTATGGTACGCTGGTATTTTACCCAATTTCAACACCATATTATGTTTTCTGGGTTTGAATGTGGGGCTCTGTTATGGTATGGCGGTATTTTACCCAATTTTAGCACTTTATAACTTTTCCTGGGATGTGAACCTGGGTCTCTTTTGTGGTTCACTAGCATTTTAACTAATTTCAACACCATCATGTTTCCTGGGATTGAGATTTGAACTTGGGGCTCTGTTATGGCATGCCCCTATTTTGCCCAATTTTAAAGCTTATTCATGTTTTTCTTGAATTTGAACCTGCGTTTCCATTATGGTAGGCCAGTTTTCTCCCTTTATCTTTTTTTCTAGGGTTGGGATTCAAACCTAGTCCATTTGGGGTATACTTGTGTTTTACCCATTTTAAATACTATATCATGATCCCGGGGAATATAAACCTGGGTCTCTGTTGTGGTAAGCCAGTAGTTTACCTAATTCTAACTCTACATCATGTTTCCTGCAATTGGAATGGCTCCATTATGGTACACCTGTATTTAACCCAAATTTAGCACTTTATCACGTTTGCTTGGAATTGTACCCAGGGGCTGTCATGAAAACACCAATGCTTTTACCACTTGAGCTTATTCCATTATATTCACTCTATAGCTTCTTTTTTGATTCTCCTTTAAACATAATGTTTTTGGTTGCTAGCTTATAATAAATTCATATGTTAGCTCCATACACAACCTTCTTTTTTTGATAAATCTTCAGCAAGGCTATATTGGACATACCCTAAAATGGTTACACCTTCAACTGAGCACATGTCAGCTAGAGTAATGGGTTGCCTATTTGTGGTGTGAGGATTTGAGCACTGGTCACACTCTTACAATGGCCCCCTTCCCCCAACCCTCACTCCATCATCAAGTTGAATAGGTGGATTGGCAAGGTTTGGTTTACTCTTGATATTGGTCACAAGGTCGAACCCAAGGAATATAAAATTTGAACAATATAAGGTAAATGAAAAGAACTTTCCGTGTGGCCTTCTTCAAGGGAGGTCAAGGGGGTTGTTATGTGCCAAGTTGGTATCTAACTTGGTGGCGACCTAAATAACAACCTTTACCTTTACCTTCTATTATAATTTATAACATAACCCGGAGGAAAATATGTGTAAAACATATTGTGGAAGATATTTAGTTTTTATTTATATGTTTTTTTGTCATGGATCAAAGTGTTGCATTATAACAGCCAGATGATGTTTTTTTACTTAATTTCTTTATAAAATTTGTAATGTCTGTAGTTTTTCATGCTGTCATGTATCAAATGCTGTAGAATGCATGTCTTGGGAATTGAACTCATCCAGAGTATTTTGTTTAGCTACTGTAACCACACTTTGGGGGCCCGTTTTAGCATTTCTTTAGAGTGGCATTGCATAGGCTTGTTAATGAATATATTGAAAGCCTTTTACACTGTAATCTGTTGAAAATTTAATGGCAGGGGTAAGAATAAAAGATTAAAATCCATGAAATTTTGAGCGAACTCGTCAATTAGGCTGTGGTTCACTGGCAAAGATGACTTTGCTGCGATACAATCCAACAGAGTTTCACTCTGGCAGAATGCTAGGCACTGGGATGTGTAAAATTTTTGAGGCTGAGTGGAGGTTCTGGATGGATTTAGATAGATAAGTTACCCCCTTAGATCTTGGCAACACAGCCCAAGGAAGTACAGCCCCAAATGTTGTTAGAATGTGTCCTATCTTATAAACCTTTAACAGGATATCCAAACACGGAGCTTTAAATGGCCCTTTCTCAGGTCTGGGAGAGGACTTAGGTATCTTTGGGAGCTTTTGTAAAGAGGACACTAAAGAGTATACATTTCGTTATGGCCCTTTGTCACTAAAGACACATTTCTTCATGGGAGCTTTAGTATCTTTGGCTACATTATGCTTGGTCATTTGAACTGCCTAACATGATCGGTGGCTTTTTTGTTATTGTGTGATATGAGTACAATTGCAAACAAGAAAAGAGCACATGGGAATAAGCTACCACTATTCAAGCCATACACTCTACTGTATTAGATATTTATAGGCTACAATGATATACAAAGAAGCTTCTAGACAAAAGGAAGCTTCTAAGAGAATAATGAGAAAATGAAGCTTCTAAAGGAAGGAAGCTTCTAAGAGAATAATATGTATATAAAAAAGAAAAGGAAATTATGTTTATGTCTAAAGGTAGGTCAATGGGACTCAAGAATGCATCCAATTACAATAGAAAGTGCTTGGGTAAAATGACACTAGGATAAAAAACTAACTAAATATAAAGAATTGGAGTAACTAAAATAAATGAGGGGGAGCAAATCCCAAAGCGGTAAAGCTCCAAACCATGTAGTTAACCTATGAATACAAATAGCCATGTGGGGGGAGCAATGCCTACCAAAGAGCATGGGTTGATGAAAGTCAGAAAGACTGGATGCCAGTCCCATTATTCATCTTTGTCAAGGCCTGGGTAAACGAAATAATGTGTCATCATCTATCACTGTGAAAGGGCCAATGCAGGTTTTGATAATGCTCATTGGGGAGTGTTTGGCGCTGAGGGGCAAGGTTGGGTAATCCTAGGAGGAAGCAAAGCTCATAGAACGTTTTCTAAAATCCAATCTAAAGAAACTTTAGTGGCAATGAAGAAGCTTGTAATGTGTGCCTACCTCCACGGCTCAGGTAGCAGGCAAGGGGGATTAATGGGCCCTTGGCATCAAGAAGGAACAAATCCATGACTTCGAGAGAGAGTGTGTTTGGGAACCCTAGTAGGAGTGTGCAAAGATTATCGTCACTTTATCGATATTTCCCTCCCGAAGTGTGAAGCAACAATATCAAAAGGGTGCTTAATGCCTCCAACCTTTGTGATGGGTTGAAAGAAAGAGTTGATCAACCTAGGAGCTCTAGGGGTCCTTTGTAGGGATTTGCGTTGAGGGGTGACAATCTCTCGAAGAAAAAGGGCTAAGCACCGTTGGTCTGAGTACCAAAATAATTTGGATAAAGAGTTGCTTGAGTCTTTGTAAAGATAGTGATATCTGCCTTGGATCTCATAATAAACAAGTGGAAGCACACCCCCAAATGGCCAAGGGGGAACCTCAAGCCATGTGATCAACAGTGTTGGACTTAGTCAAGCCGACGAATGACACCATCCACCTCTTGTAATAAATGCTCAACATAAAAGGCAATCTTGGGGTTGAGTAGTTGAGGAGAGGTCCAAATGACTTGAATGTATTGTTGGTAGATATCTTCTCTAACAACTCTAATGATGATCTCATTTAAGGGAAGACACTGATGAGGGGCAACCAAGGGGTACTTGAAAGGAGGCAATTTGTCAATAGAGTTGTTGATACACTCAAGGAACAAATTAGTCTTAGAGTACCAACAATGTTGACATCTAGTGGGGCCTAAAGATGCAATCTTCTCTGAAGAATAGAGGGCTAGGAATGGATGCCTTGCATGACTAGAAGTTGAATCTTCTGTGGTTGTGAGTATGATTGTAGAAGTAAACTTGAAGATAGTTTCAAGGCATGAAGGATGGGCAACAAACTCAGCTTGGGAAATGCACTGAGGAACAATCCATTTGTAATGGATCATACATTGAATCACAAGAGTCTAGATTCTCTCAATATGAGCCGAATCAACAGCCCATGAACTACGTCTCCTAACTGTAGGCCCATACAAAATTGTAGGTGTAATGATTGTTTCAAAGAGCCACATTTTTGAATGGATATCTTGGAAGTGGAGCTGAAAACATTGGTGCTCCAAGATAGAAAGGGAGGCATATCCCTTGTAAAGGGACGATCGAGAGGCTTATCCATTGCAAAGGTGCAACCTAAGAGGCAAGCGTCATATGAAAGGACATTCCAGAAAACTAGACCACCAAACAAGTTTAGGTTGTTGTGATCTCCAAAAGTTCCTCTTTGTTGAGGAATTGGAACTAGGAAAGAGAACCTTAGGAGTCGTTGAATTTCATGACCTTATATTATTTGCCAAGGTTGATTACTAGTTGATGAAGCTTAAAAAAAAGGAGCAATGGCATTAAGTTGTCATTGAAAACGATTGGTAGAGTGATAGAGGAGAACATCATCGACAAAGGGAAGTACGACTATCATTACATCATCTAAAATGCAACCATCATAAGCATGGGTATGTTGTTGAAGAAAATTCTTTACCTCATCAATGTAAATGCTGAAGAGGGTCGGTGAGAGAGGGCATCCTTACTTGACCCCAATGGTACTCTTCTCAAAGTTAGAAAGACCGTGAGAAGTATCAAATTGTCAAAAAATTGTCTTATAGAGCTTCTTGGGAACAATAACGAGAGAATTTTGGAATGCTAACATCATGTAGCTTCAGAAAGAATAGATGCCTTGGAACCATGTCATAAGTCTTCTCAAAGTATACAATACAACAAAAGACGCCAATGATGAACCTCCTTAATAATAGCCTGAAGTGTAAGGATGTGGTCAATAATTTGGTATTCTATCTTGAAGTTAGCTTGTCCCCCCTTATCTTGGATTACCTCTCTCCAAGTGCTTAGAAAGCTACTTGTCTAACATAATGGCATAAATTTTGGAAACACATGCTCTATCATAATGGTCTTGTAGTTTCTAGGGTTCGAGATGTCCCTAGACTTATGAATGGGATGGATTATGTGTTGGGACCAAGAACGAGGAAAAATATGAGTAAACAACCTTATTAAAGAGTTTTTCTAGTGGAGGGGGCAAGCGAATCCACACCATATTTGAGGAACTCAGCCTAAAGGTCCTCGTGATCTGTTTTTTTTGTTGGTACACAACTTCCAAATAACCCTTTGGATTATACCTACAAAGGAAACAGTAGAAGATGATCATGGAGTGGAGACAATGACAACAAGCTGGTTTGGGATGTCATAAAGAGAATTGGCATGAGAAACCTAGGCTTGGGGGTCCATCCCTTAAGTGGGGGTTTTCTCAGGGGGAGAGTGCACCAAAAGGTCTCAAGGGAATAGTGGCAGGTGGTACAGATAGCAAGTTGTCTAGACATATGAAACTCATGTTTCTTTTTAAAGATCTGAGGCTTTCACAATCCATATTATAAGAAATAGAGTTTCATGTTTCTTTTTTCAGAGAAGAAAACAGTCTCTACTAGTGGAGGGTATGGAGGGAGGGTCACAAGTTAGGGCAAAATGAAATCTCCAATGCAGGAATTTACACGTCATAGTGCCCAATGGTTCAAAGGGCAGGACTTGTGGGTATGAGGTGAGCTATAGTGCACGGTGTGGGGAAATGATTCAAGGGTTGCATCCTAGAGGGCATGACATAAAAACTCATACATGGACTTTGGGGGGGAAGAGGGAAGGAATGGTAGCTGGACATAAGTTGGAAAAGTCAAGCAGCATAGTCAATGGTGTACTCATCATCAAAGCAGATTGTGTTGTGGCTAATGTTGGGGGAAGCAGTGGGAAGTGGAGGGGGAATAGGAGTGAGAAGTAGCGTGGTGGGTGAAAGCCAAGGCATTATGGTTGTCAAGTGGGAGCTGATGGGAAATAAGGAAATCCTGGATGTGGGGGGTGAGGGATCTGCTAGCGAGAACATAATCCACTATGCTTGCTTGTCCCCCGTTCCCCCCCCCCATGGGAGACACAAGTGAATCTACTAGAATCAGGGAAACAAGGAAGCCCATTCAGAATGTGGAGACTCTGTGACTCCCACATCTGGACATGTTGCCTCCAATGGGCTGTAAACTAAACTCCTTTGAATCTAGCTCCTGAAGGCATAACTCATCTTGTGCAAGATCATGAATAGAGACATGTACATCATTAAAGAATATAAAATAAGCCCTTGTGACTATGTAAAAACATTTAATAAAGTACACTAGCTCATGTGACTATATTTAATAAAATGCACTAGCCCATGTGACTATATTTAATTAAATGTTCTAGCCCATGTGACTATGCCTCATCGCTGTGACCTACTTTTTTCACGTCAGAGATTCTATACTTTTTTCTAACTGTTTAGGAACAAGCTGCTTTTAAGAATTTGTTTCTTGACCCCTGTATTAATTGACGTAGCAAAGAGCAAGAGTGGTTACCATTCCAAGTGACCAAGAGCAAGGGATTTAGGAGTGTTTGTAGAGGTTCAAAGCTTAAGAGTAAATTCCATATAGCATGGTAATTGAGTGTCATCTAATATCTATATGTTTTTCTTTTGAGTCTGTTTTTTTCCCAGTGTAAGAAATGGTAGTGTTCTTCTGGAATCAACTGTGTAATATTTTTTTATGTTCGACGTTTGCTTCCCTGAAGATGGATTCAGTTGTAGGATCCGAAACATCGGACAATAAAAATGTTACACAGTTGATTCGAGAAGAGCACTACCATCTATATGTTGAATTGCCTCTGATTTTATAAACATGCCTTATTCACATTGTCACACTGATAGCCTATTTTATTGATGATATTTAGCACCTTGCCTTTTTGAAAAACTTCTACTCTTTGATTTAAACAGTGCTACTGTTCGATTTTAGGGAGGCCTCCATACTTATACTGTATATGGGTGATTCAACCGACCACCTCCTTTGATGTCAGATTTCTTTGGGTTTTCCTCCAAAAAGGTGAGGTTAATACTATCACTAAAGAGGATATTTGCAAAAGTTGTCCAAACCACATGGATTTCTCTCCAAACCACTTACTCCTATATTGGCCTTCTATGAGAGTATTTCTTCAGTTTCCTGATGGGATTGCATATTTGGTCTTATTTTTTAATGTGGTATTATTCATGTGAACAGTCACATCAATCTACACTGATTATTTGAATATGGCAAGCACTGGTTTTTATTTCAGTTCCACCAACTTCCAAGGGAGAACTATGAGACTTGGCTTTCCTTTTTCCCAAAGATTCCTTGGATTGAACTCTTGAATTTATCACGCTCACACACACAAGGGTTCTATGCCTGATGCGGGTTTGAACCTGAGTCTTAGAGATGGTGATACCCATTCTCAACGACCAGACCACAGCCCGACTGACTGTAACATGACTCTACTCTTACTCCTGAGTCAAGTTGAGTTTTATGAGTCTCACTAATGAAAACCTTTTGTGAACTATGCATTCTTTCCATGAACCTGTGGGCACTTTGGTGGTCGTTTTATCTATTTATTTTTATATTACATCTAGTTATGCATATTTGATCTCTATAGAGTTATTTATTTTGAAATTAAAACAAAACTCGTTTTTCTGAAAACGTCAATATTTGTGCATTTTTTATTTGGCCAATCTCTCACTGAATCTTAGTATTGAGTCGTGTCAGGTATTGTCGGCTCTCATCAAGTCTGACCTAAGTTGTAATCATGTGACTATGGTCACATGGCCTCATTCCCTCTTTCTTAGCTCAGGGAAGATACAATTTGCAGATCACGCTGCTTCAAGGGAAGGCAATGGGGAATGTTTTCATTTCCAGGTGCCCCATGTATTATGTGATTTGATGAAACTTTTATTACTAGTTCAAGCATGCTGGAGTAACTTGTCCATGATTTTTAGGTAGGTGCTAAGGAGGTGGTCTGTGTGGTGAGAAGGAACATGTAGACAAGAAGGTTGTGAGAAAGAAACCACATGTTATTTGTTGACGATTAATTAAACGACTTTCTTACAACCTTTTCAGTGGCTTCTGACAAGGAAGAAAGTGTCAAATTTCGACAAAAAATCCATTGACCTCCTTGTATTAGTCTAATGTGTTTGTACTAGGGAAAAATTCACGAAGGAGCTCTATTTCTTCTTTCTAACACAATTTCTTATAATGATACAGATTGTAGCCTTGAAAGCAGTTAACATCGTATGTTAAGACTGTTAAAGCTGTGTGTCTCTTTTCTTTGTAAAACAACCAGCTTTCTATTTGACAACCTTTACTAATGTTTGATACGTGGCTTGTTGAAAGTAGGAGATTGATGCTCCGGGTTCTTGTCATCAACTCCATGGCTATGTTTTATTGGGATGTGTTCTCACCCATTGGTTCCCCGTCCATGTATCCCTTCACTGTCCCCATGCTATTTCTTAATGCAAATGTCATTTCTTGAACTTTGGGGGTACTTCTAGGTGCCCCCTTATTATTGTCTTATGTTTCCTCGCCCCTTGAAAAAAGGGCTCGGTGAAACATAGCTTCATGGCAAAATTACAGAGTTGTTCACCACTTTCTTCCTTCTTTGGCTGTGTATTTGACATTGTTATATTTTGGATGGGTTGTAAGAATTACCAAACTACAAATGATTGTAAGAAAAACCCTTTTGACTATTCAATATAATATCTCCGCAGTTTTGATCCAGGCTCCTGGCCCTATGCTTGTGTTTTGTATGCATTTTTAAAGGGCGTTGCATTTGTGACGAGCATTCTTATTTTTTATTTGATGTTTAGAACAGCTGCTTATTAAAACTTCAACCATCTAGTGGCTTTATGTAACTATTATGTATACAATTAGCAAGCATTATTTCGATTTCAATTGATATTCTTGTTACCCTAGTAATGATCCTTTAATATGCTGAAACAGGTTTTTATGCCCCATCTTCTCACCGGCAGGTATCAAATCATTTGAAGCTGCTTTCTGAATCATTACCACCTGATCACGGTGAGGAAACATCAGCTTCTGTCAATTTATTAGGGAACAGAAACCTTTGTCCTGTTCCAGGAATACTATACAATACAAATACACTGGAAAGCTTCAAGACTCTTGACAGGCAGACTCTCTTGAATTTGGAAGTAGAGAAGGTACCTATGTGATGTGTTTGTCTTTACTAGTTTACTTTTGTTAATGCTCTAATTAGGTTAGTAAAATGAACAAATTTTACTTTTGGCCACAAATGATTTAATGAACTGAAGAATTCGGGGAAGAAAATAAATGACAAGGCTGCTTAGGATGATTATTGGTTAATGATGATTTATTTTGTGTGTTTCTAGATCTGGGAGGATATCCATTCTGGAAGAGCAGAGGAGGACAGCAGTTTGCTCTGTAGATTTTTGCTGATTTCATTTGCTGATTTAAAGAAATGGAGCTTCTACTATTGGTTTGCATTTCCAGCTCTGGTTCTCGAACCTCCTGCAACATTCACCAAATTGCAACAAGCCACAGAATTTTTCGGCTTGCAAGAGGTATCAGAATAATATTTTTTGACATTGTTTTCATTGTGTTACAGCTGGATGAGTGAATTAGTTTTATGTTGATAGAAAAATAAACTTTTGTTTCTTTACCTTGAAGAGCAACGCTTTATTAGCTGCTTGTAATGCATGGCGCCAATCCAAATTAACTCAAGGTTTGTGCATCCTCCTTTGCTTTCAATTTAATGTATGGTTGTGCTTTGTATGCAAGTCCATCTGGCCTTCTTTGAGTTAGATTTTCTTCCATGCTTTGGATTCAAAATACTTTTTTTTACGAGTACGGACCATAACGAAAAGATATTTGAAAAAGTGTAGGTGTACCGTTCTTCTTAGTTCACAGTATCTCCAATGTCGATGTTAGACTAAGGCCTTTAAAAGACTGGGAAGCATGCCAACGAGAAGGTGGGAAGGTCAGTCCCCAGAGTTCTTACTCATTATCATGGAGCTATTGTTAGATTATTGCAATGGAGGTGTCATACTTGCGCTAATAATTATTATCTTCAATGTGCACTTATAGCTGACACATATTATTTTTCTACGAGAGTATTAATTTGTCTGTACTTTTGTACAATAATTGAAACATATACATTTTGGACTTCATTGAAGGTTTAGAGCTTTTAATTTGACTAAATATTCCAACTTGAATTGTCTTTTGGTGGCTAGTTTTTAAAGATTAACGATATTTTATTCCATGAACATTTTAATGTGATTCGACAGGTGCTTCTTGGTTTTTATGATCCATGCCACCTGCCAAGCAATCCAGGTTGGCCACTTCGCAACTTAATTGCTTTTGCTGCTGCTCGATGGGGCGTAGAAAGTGTTACAGTTCTATGCTATAGGGAAAAAGGAGGTTCAGGAGATTTGCAGCAATGTCTTGTTGCTGATGTATCGGTTTCCTTTACACAAGGTGGGGACCAGTCAGATGTGCAGCCAATGTTTGACCTGGAGTTTGTAAAACTGTTTGGCATGTTTGTTTGTCATCAGGTCATTGTATTTCTTACATTTCGCAACTAAGATGTTGAAAGTTTCTAAATGCTTAGATTGGAGTGATCCTAAAAGTATTCCAAAGGCAGTGGGATGGGAACGGAATAACCAAGGCAAAATGGCACCTAGACGAATCAGTCTTGCATCCCAGATGGATCCAAAGAGGTAGGGTTGACTTACAGAGTTTATTTGTGGCATGTCATGAACATATTCATTACTTTATAGGAAATACTGTTTCCAGGTTAGCTATATCAGCAGCAGATCTAAATTTGAAACTCATGAAATGGCGACTTCTACCATCCCTAAACTTGCCACTTCTATCAGCAACAAAATGTCTTCTTCTTGGAGCAGGTACACTTGGATGCCAAGTTGCCCGTAATCTTATGGTAAGTGTCTTCACTTTACACGTGGAATGCATCGTCTTGTGTGTACCTTTCTTTGAAGCTAAAAGCATTTTTATTTATATTCAGGCTTGGGGTGTTAGGCATATCACACTAGTTGATTATGGTCGTGTGGCCATGTCAAATCCCTTGCGGCAATCTTTATATACATTAGATGACTGCCTAAATGGAGGTCAGCTGAAAGCTATTGCAGCAGCAAAGAATTTGAAGTGCATCTTTCCCGGTGTGGTAATTTCTCTATCCCTTTGGATTTTGATATCTTTCTAAGTTTTGTCTATTTTGTGTGGTATGTGACATTTTTTGACTATATCGTTTTGGTCTACTCTGTTGAGCAGGAGGCGGAGGGTATTTCTATGGCCATTCCAATGCCTGGACATCCTTTGGTAGAAGATGAAATAGAAAACATCGTTAAAGATTGTATGCATCTTAAGCATCTGATTGACAGCCACGATTTTGTCTTTTTGCTTACTGATACAAGAGAAAGTCGTTGGCTTCCGACACTTCTATGCGCTGATGCTAACAAGGTGCGCAAAATATTGTTCAGAATATCTAAAATCAGAGATGGAGAATGAATCCGTTTTCTCATTTTCATTTACAATGAGTACACGCGTTCTAATTACTGTATTTTATATAACAGTGTTTACAAGTGAATGAAAGTATGGTAGCATTTAAGCACACTTTATATTGTTTGCAACACACATTTTACAGTATTGTAATTGTAGACTGTAGTATATAAGCTCATTATGGCTTAACAGGGACAGGTAACCCACTTAAAATTTGCATTCCGCAACAATAACAATATACAATTCAAAAATCCTATGCTTCCCCAAATGAAAATAACAAGATATTTGTGGTTTAAAACTGCATATTGCTGTTTGCTAGTTCATTGTGATGGCAAATTGATTGAATGCTTTCGTTTGCAGGTGGCAATCACAGCTGCTTTAGGATTTGATAGCTTCCTTGTGATGCGACATGGTGCTGGCATAGCCTTACCTAGTACCGACTCTTCTCCTGCATGCAGTGATGAGGAGACCGATCCCTCACAGATTGAATATGACAGGCCTTCAGATGTTGTGGACCTTGAATCCTTTGAGGAGACGGAAAAGAGGAAACAACGATTAGGGTGTTATTATTGTAGTGATGTTGTTGCTCCAGTAGATGTACTCTCTCTCTCCACACACACACACACACACACATTTATATTGCAGAATCATTTTCCTTTTCTAGTTTGACTTATTGATAGAAGAGTATCCGAGAATTTAGAAGAGAAAAAATTAATGCAAATGGCCGTTAAAACCCAAATTTCCAATCTCATGTCATCTTATGTCTACTCTTTGTGACAAGCCTTCAGAATGTTAAGTATACCAATATTTTGGCCACTTTTGTATTTTCATTAACATTTTTCTGTAATTAAATCCTGAAAATTTAATTGATATTATTTATATTCAGAGCATGAAAGACAATTTTACTGGGGTACTACTTATGCTAGATGTAACTAATGTTTTATTATTTGTTTGCTAATCCAGTCAACTAGGAACCTTACTTTGGATCAGCAGTGCACTGTAACACGCCCTGGGCTTGCTCCTATTGCTGCGTCTCTTGCAGTAGAGCTTACAGTGGGCATTATTCATCATCCTCTTGGGTAAGGGCTAGGTGCGATAGTTTTGCATTAAATCATGATAATAAATAATGGCTTCATTTTGCTAATTCCCACATTCTTTTTTTCCATATGCCAGGATTCATGCTCCAGCAGATCAGGCTGCTTCAGATGCTTCTAGTGTTGAACAGCCTCTTGGTATTTTGCCCCATCAAATTCGTGGTGATATTGCTAAATTTTCTCAAATGATAATTAAGGGACGTGCATTTAACAGATGTACAGCCTGTTCTGAAAGGGTAATCATATAGGCCCCCTTGCTTTATGGGATTGTATATCGTTATTCCATGTTTCTAACTTGTTGACATTTTTTAAAAATTTCCTTTGGTTGTTTCCACAACTTACTTGTTTAGGAACTGATTGTTATGTTTTGCAGGTTGTGTCAGAATATCGTGAAAGAGGGATGGACTTCATATTGCAGGCTATAAACCAGCCTTCGTATTTGGAAGATCTTACAGGACTCACAACCTTAATGGACCTTGCAGATTCCTTTAATCTGGACCTGGAAGACGAAGATGAAGATCTAGAGGGCGTTGTCTGTGTATGATATGATGTGAATATCATTGTTTATTTTGGCAATTGCCATGCAAGAAAATTGTCTAATGATCGTAAATACAATAAACCAACTAATCATAGAAGACAGAAAACAAGCTTTTCGTGCAATTAGGGATGTGGAGCTGGAAGATGTAAATGAAGACAGTGTAAGGGCTATTGTCGACATCCTTTCCAAAGGTTGCAACCTTGTCTTGTGGAGTAACATTCTCTGGTTATAGTGTACTTCAAATTTAAGATGTACAGATTTTTTTTTGGTCAAAATATGACAAACGTTGGGGAGTGAAAATCAGAACAAAGCCTTGTGGAGTAACTTGCCAATTGGATGGAAGACAATTTTTGGATCTAGGCATTTTGTTGTATTTAAATTCAGTATAATGTCATATAAGACAATTTTCGGATCCCGTATAATGTCATTTGGTTCAAGTAATTGTCAGTGGCTGATGAAAATTTTGGTATATTCTTCCAGATCTTTAAAAACTTAAATGGTTAATTTGCATGCCAATTGGAAGCATGCAAAATCTTTAAAACACTTAGACGCCGAAGGTTAATTTGCATATGCTAAGCTTGAATTACACACAATCTCTATTTTCCAAATACCTGCTATGCCTAAATTCTTGCTACTTTCATCCAAATTTCTCTTCAGGACAATTAATTTTTGGATTTTAAGCATTGCAAATTGCTTCAAGAAAAGAGAAATGATGCTTAATATGATAATTTTTTGTTGATGGTATTTTATATATAACTAATATTTCCCCGAGCACTACTCCAAAGGGCAAAGGTAAAGCTGTTTTTTAAGGTTCTGGTCTAGCCAGTTCTTTGTCAGAACAAGGTGATCTTTTCACTTCAGTTATGTATATTGTTAAAATTTTGTTTTCCACGGTTTAAAACTCCTGATCAACCAGAGAATACTGTACCTTACAACACACAACATTAACATTTCCAAGACCTTCCTATTCTCACATATTTTCATTTAAAATAAATTAATTTTGCTCCCCTGTAAGCATATTGTGATGTCCTATATGAATGGTTATTTCCTTATTATTAGTCTCGGAGGGTATACTAAAGCTTTCAATTTGCTTTAATTTTCGATTAAAATTTGTCTTTTAGACCAATCAGAATGCATTGTTTTCATGCATAAAACAATTTGCATTGTTCCAAAAGTTGAGTTGCACATTTGTTAACCAAAAATATTAAAAAATCCATTTATCAATATTCTGATTGGCTAAAATTGAATAGATGTTATTAAGGGGCAGAAATATGATGTCATGTACAGTACATAAAATCAACGCCACTTCTCGAAAAATTTGGATGAATGTAAATAAAAATTAAAAAATATAATGTACTCCGCATTGCTCGAAACATTAGGTAAAGGTGAATAAGAATTATAAAAGAGTGTTGACTATCGTGGAGATTTAGACCGATCAACACTCCACCACTTTTGACGTTTGTTGTCCATTCTGTCACAGAAATCGTTGTGTTTGCATCATAGTGCTGTTTGCATATCTTCGCAGAAAATATTTTCTTGTATTGGCAATTTTCTTAGTAATATTCGAACAAAATGGTCAGAGGATGGTGAGGAGGCTTTCCATTTGGGAAACGTCTTGTATCCGAAGAAAACTGCATTAGTATTGACGAACGTCTCGAACAGTTTCGTGCCGGCCTCGATCAAGGTCTTCCTCTGATCAGAATTTTCTTTTTAATATTTAAATTTGCTTTAAAATATACAATCACAACAACATCATTTGATTGCAATCCACTTCAAATACTTAGGTATTTCTTTTATAACTCTCTGCGTGTTTTAGTGCTTGTTTTAATTTTTATTGGGTTTATATGTGTTTATGTGTGCAGGAAAAGAGCAATTGTGCTGAGTGAGCGGCGATAACTACTGCAGTGCGGCCGACGTGGGCGCCTGCAAAGGGAGGGCATGGGCAGGCGGGACAATAATTTTTGGTCCTTTTTAGACATTTTCCTGGGGAGATCTTGCTCCCCACACCAGTGTTAAAACCTGGCAGCGTTTTTTCATTCTTTTTAACGCTAATTTGAAATATTAGCATATGGGTTTGTGATAGTTAATGCACTGAGATTAGGCATGTTTTTTGTGATGAATATCTGTAAGTTGGAAGCAAATATGGGGCGCGTTGCAAATTTGTTTACAGGAAGTAAAATCCCTATAATAGGGCTTGCAACTAGCGATCCAACTTAGAGTCGATTGGAATGACTGTGGAGCACAGGCCTATGGGGGTCGCTTAGAATGGGATCACCATAGATCTCTGAGTACGTAGGCTCATGGTAGTTGATTGTTTGGAAAAGGGAGTGCGATTCACAATTATGTTGTGAGTTTGCCTTGATTGCTTCAGGTTCGTAACACGTCACATGCTTGGCATTATGGCAACACGTCCATACATATTTGGGATTTGTATATCTCAGAACAGTAAATCGATATATTCGTAGGTATTAAGGGGGCTAGGGTTTGGGCGTGGGTGTAAGGCGCAGATTGTTATCTGGATCTTGTGGCGAGTTTCCCTATTTTTATAAGGTAAAATGTTAGCTTAGTGATGATAGTGTATAGAAGTTCAGATGAGATTCAAGAAGATGGAGTAGATAAAGTTGTGTTTGTGATGATTTACTGTACATATACATGTCGTGCTTTTCATTCATGTCTGCATAGCACATATAGATTTCGTATAAAATACAGTTTCAAAAGGGTTATTCTATTTTTGTGGGATTAATCGTAAAAAATCCTGTGAAGCAAAATATACAATTTCTGATTGTGTTAATTTCTGAAAGGGTATATTAAATTCATCTTTTCAATTGTCGATTGCTACCTTAACCGAAAACCTAAGATTTGCATTTCAGTGGCCTTTATCCGGGTCTGGGTTTTTATATTTATTTGATTAAGTTGCCTTCTATATCATATGTTCTAGGTTTTCCTTCTATATTTTATGTTCCAGGTTTTCGATCTACGGATGCATCTCCAAATATAGGCATGGATGTTGCAACTCCATTTTTTTGTCATGGGGTGTAGATCACTTATAAATATTGATTATATGTTACTTGATGTATGTCGTATGTCATCCATTTTGAAAGCAATTGAGAAAAGATTGATATTGATTATCTGGGTTTGATTTTTTTAGGAGATGAAGCTAGAGTGCAAGTGAATAAATTGGTAGTAGATGGGACCACAAGGAAGATAGAATATCTTTTTCCACATATTTCTGTTGATGAATATACCTGGTTGGTTTTTGAAAATGTCTTGATTTTAACGGTGTATGTTAAAAACAATTCAATTCCTCCGCAAGAAAAGAATATACTTTTGTTTTCTCAAGTTTCTGAAAATGTCTTCATTTCAAAGGCGCATGTTAGAAGCAATTCAATTCCTCTGCAAGAAAAGAATATACCTTTGTTTTGTCAATCATACAACATATATAGATAGTTCATAAGAAAATATCTTATGAAATAACACTACAATATGCTATGAGGTATATTTTAAGCCCACCCAGACCATTCTAGATAAATACAAATTTATTATAAACCTGCCAAGAAACTAATCCAAATACAAAAAAAACCTAGAATAAATAAAAGCTGTATGAACCTCAAAAAGAAACGAAGGTACACTCATAGATTTCTTAGTTATGAACTTGATGAATTATTATTTCTTGCAGTAGAGATTTAGAATCACCAAAGAAGTAGGCATAAATATGATTGATAAAGGTGCTAACGCAGGTGAGTTTATCAACGTGCAAGACATTTTTAATGGAATTTAAGGGAGTTTCGGTGCATGAGAACATAGAACTCATAATTCATGTCAATATTTACAGAGTTTTCACTTGCAATTTGAGGAGTGCGGATTTCAATTCTTCAAAAGGCGTGTCGACGACAGTTATGAACTTCCCGGTCTCGGTTTTTCATCGGAACATATAATGAAAGATTCATGGCCTGCCGTATTTTATCATGGTTTTTTTTTAAAGATTTTCATTTTATTTGACCATATGTTATTAAGTTTTAATTTTTAACTTTTTAATTTGTGTTTATTTTTTTTTAAATTTTGTTATTTTAAAATAAAATAAATTTTATGTTTTGTTTTTAGTTTATAATTTATTTTTTATTTTTAAATCTTTTTAATAATGTATTTTAAATTTTATTTTTTATAATTATATTTTAAATAATATATTTTTACTTTGAACATTTTGAAGCAATGAATGAACATTGTATTTTCAAGTGTTTTATTAAAAAATGAGTAATATGTATTGTGTGCACATATGTAACTACGATGTATCCAAATCAAGGTTTTATAAAAATGGTGTACCCACGTACTCGAGTCGAACTCATATCCAAACAACATAGCATAGAACCAATAGGATTATACACTTTTGTTAGAAAGGAATGCTTGTTGTTGCGCCAAAAGGTCGACCTGCTAACGCTCAATACAAATAGCAGATAAGTATTCACGGGACGCTGTTAGTCCATGTCACAAATCCCTGAGGGAGACGCTGGCGATTAGTCCAACAATCCCCCCGTCAGCATTACTCGAGGGGATTCGAACACGTGACCACGGCTCTGATACCAATTGTGAAGTCTTTACCTCTTGGGTACCACAACCCATAATCCAAGGTTCTCTTTAAATATCAAAATGTACGTTTCACGGCGTGCACATGTGTTTTTTTTGGCGCTGTTTGAAATCGTGCAACCATACTTATGGCTTGCATGATATCTGGCCTAGATGCCGTCACATATAGTAAACTCACAATCATTGATTTGTAAAGAGTTTGATCAGTATTCGGAGACTCATCATCTTTGCTCAGCTTCGTCTCTATAGCCATAGGTGTGCTAATAGGGGCACATTCCATATGGAATTTTTTCATCTCTTTCACATACTTGCTTTGGAATATGAATATTCTTTTGTTAGATTGAGAGAGTTGTAAACCAAGGAAAAATGACAACTCACTTAACATGGACATCTCAAATTCCTTTTGCATATGTTCGACAAATATCTTAGACATTTCCTCATTGTCTCCTCCAAAGATTATATCTACATACACCACAACAATTAACTGGTGATATTCAGTTTTGATGTAAAGATTACTATCAGCATATCCTCCCTTGTATCTTTGGTCTTGTAGGTATTTATCAAGCCTAGCATACCGTGCTTTAGGAGCTTGTTTCAATTCGCACAAAGCCTTCTTCAACTTACACACATAATTCTTGTTTTCTGATAAGAGGAATCCTTGTGGTTGTTCTATGTAAACTTCCTCTTCTAGATTGCCATTTAGAAATGCTGATTTAACATCCATTTGATAAACTTTGAAATTTTTGAATATTGAAAATGCAAGAAATATTCGAATTGTTTCTAATCTAGCAATAGGAGCAAAAGTCTCTTCAAAATCGACACCTTCTACTTGAGCATACCCCTTACATACCAACCTTGCTTTGTTTCGAGTGACTTGGCCATTTTCATTCAATTTGTTTCGAAAAACCCACTTAGTGCCAATCACATTTTGATCCATTGACTTGGGCACAAGATCTCAAGTCTCATTTTTCTCAATTTGATCTAACTCTTCTTCCATTGCTTTTACCCAATGTTTATCATGACTAGCTTCAAAAAACAATTTAGGCTCTACCTTGGATAACAAAGAGAAATTTACATGCTCAGGGATACTTACAATTCTTCTTCTGGTTTGCACCCCAACATCAATGTTGCCAATGATTTGACTTTTAGCATGATTCTTCTGAACAAAGCGAGATGGCGCTCTGGTGTCCCGCGTTTCAGATTCACTCAATTTTTCTATATTTTCTTCCTCCCCTTCTACTACAAGATTGGGTATTTCTAGAGGCTCTTCTGAAGGTTTTTTTGCCTTTTGATTCATGATCTCATCTATTCTAACACTAGCATTTTCTACGATAGTTTGTAGCCTTTTGTTATAACATCTATAGGGTTTGCTTTTGATGGAGTAGCCAAGAAAAATTTCTTTCTCAGTGCTTGAATCAAATTTGCCCAAGTTTTCTTCATCATTGTTGATAAAACATTTACTTCCAAACACTTTGAAATGTTTAACCGAAGCTGGTATTTATTTTCACAATTCGTAAGGAGTTTTGTCATTATTAACTCTGATTTGCCCTCTATTCAAGATATATATTGCTGTATGAACTGCTTCTCTCTAGAATCTATTTGATAGCTTAGATTCATTCAACATAGTTCTAGCCATCTCTTGAACGGTTCGATTTTTCCTTTCCACCACTCCATTTTGTTGTGGAGTTCTTGCAGCTAAGTATTGTCTATTAATTCCATGATCTTCGCAAAACTCAATGAATTCATTTGAAATAAACTCACCTCCTCGATTTGACCTTAGGCATTTTATTTTCAGCACTTCTTCATTTTCTACTAATGTTTTGAAAGCTTTAAACTTTTGAAATGCTTCTGATTTTCCTTTTAGAAAGGCTACCCACGTCATTCTAGTATAATCATCAATGAGCAACATAAAGTAGCTCTCACTTTGCATGCTTTCAGTTCTGGTAGGACCACAAAGATCTGTATGAATCAGCTCTAGTGGTTTGGTGGTCGAATATTTCTTCGTTTTGAACTTTGTTCTAGTTTGCTTCCCGTGTTGGCATTGCTTGCATAGAGTGCTTGAAGGTTTTGTTATCTTGGGCATATCTCGCACAGTCTGTTTGTTGCTGATTTTCACAAGATTATCAAAATTTATGTGCCCTAACCTTTTATGCCATAGCCAACTCTCTTCAACTTGACTCAGACAACATTTCTCTCCTCTCATTTATCCAAGCATGTATAGGTCATTTGTGGTTCTATAAGCATCTGCAATTAGTTCTCCCATGTCTCTTTTTCTGATCTCACAACCTTCAGAAAAGAACTTGAGTGTGTGTCTTTGATCACACATTTGGCTAACACTTAGAAGATTATGCTTTAGCCCTCCCACATATAACACATTTTCTATTTTGGTTTTTCTATTATTAAGACTAAGTGTACCTTTCCCTGTTATTCTGGCTGTAGTGTTGCTCTGAACTTCACCGTGCCTTCATTAATCTTTTTTAACGAGATGAATTTACTTTTATCTCTAGTCATGTGTCTCGATCTACACTTGAGTGTTTTCGCTGCTATACTCCTTATACTTGACGATTTTTTCTTTTTAATATTCTCACAAATATTTGCCTTTAAAAATTTTGCTCTTTTATTTCTTCCACTTTCAAATCTTTTTTTTTTTGCCATTTGTTATGCACTTATTTATAACCCACGAAAAACCACAAATTAAGGTCGTGACTCTTCAAGTGAAAAAGTCCTTTCAAACGGTCACAACTTTTCTCAATAGGTTGGCCAAGGTTGACAATTCCGTTCACTTTTGTCGACATTTCCGTTCACTTCTGGTAACATTTCTGTTTACTTCCGACAACAATTCTATTCACTTCCGTCAACATTTTCGTTCACTTTTGGCAATCAATTCATTTGACATCAATGACAATATTTCAACAATCTCCCCCTTTGTCATTGATGGCAACCACATACTGAAACTACTCCCTCTTACTGCATAGCATGAATCCCTGCTGCTGGTCCCTCTCAAATACCTGAGAACCCACTTCCCCGAATTGGCTCCTAACTCTCTGACAGCTCCCACTGCATGGAAAAACTCAGGTCTATACCGGACCTCATGTGATTTTGGACACTGTACCTATCCAGCCCTTAGTGTGCTCCGGCGCTGCATCCTGCGTAATGAACCTCGCCAACACCTGATTCACATCAGCTCCCACTGGAAACAAAATCTACCTGTGATCTCCATGCCTCCCATGTCAAAGAATTTCGCTGCTCCAAACTCCTCATGACATGCCACTGAACTAATCTTACCCTTAGCTCAGCAAAACCTTGTATGTACAAACCTGCTAGCTAGCATACCATCCACATACAGCAACAGAATGATGTTGCAATCACCATCCCCCTGGTAAGTCAAACCACAGTAGTTACCCTGACATTGACTGAAGCCATGCTTCGTCCTCCACCTGTCAAAACCTGTACCACTATCCTGCAGCGTCCTCAAGACCATATGCCTGGTCTTTCGTCTCACGTGTCCGTTCACTCTATTCTTCAACTAAGGAATCCATTCGTCTCTGTGCTTTCGCACCGGCTGGCAACCCTACTAAAACTCCCGTTTGGTTCTGCATCATATCCCTGCCGTGCTCCCACCTGTTTCCTGGATCCTTCCTGCTCTACAATCAGCAACAAGTATAAAGAAGAGGAACAAAGAATTTGAGGGCCTACTTACATCTTCAGTCCTCCGTATGAGTGTTTGAGATTCCTTGATAGCATGTTGTCCACCCAAAATCTGTTACAATGACCGACCTCGGTCACTCCACAGTCTGCATTCGACCGACGTCGGTTCCCATGCGTCTGTCCCTGACTACCAACCTGTCAACGTTGGTGTCCCTGTTGCCGACGTCGGTCTTACCTACTGTCGACGTCGGTCCTTCTGACCGACGTCGATCTTACTCTGCCTGACATCACCGGCTTTGGTCTGCACATGACCGACATCGGCACCTGTCTGTTCGACGCCGGTTCTTCCTGACCAACGCCGGTATCTGTGTTCACCTGCGAGTGATGACTTTTTATCCGCGAGCTCCTTTGAATCAAAATCCATGTCCAAACTGCTCTGCTCAAAAGTATCCAGTACCATCCACTGGTTTCTGTCCGCCATCTCCTCCAAGAACACCAAGGCTTTCCAGTGCTTAAGCCTATCAAATATATATGTCTTTCGCTTAAGAACGTGCATCTCTTTTTTGCTCATGTGACCAAGCCTACGAAGCCACGTCTCCGCAACAGAAAAAGAATCAGTAATATAAACAAGTAGATAAAGGGTACCTGTTTTCTTACCACCAGCTAATTCAAGTGCACCCGCTGTGAGAGTTCTTGTGCATCTCTCATCACCCAATCTTTCTGAAGAAATTAGCCATATCTCCAAACCTGGGCCCTGCATGACCTTCATCAACACCTGTGTGTTGGCCGCCTGCAATTTCAGCGTCACTTCCCCTTTGCCAATTCTTTGGCAAGGCTCACTAGCTCCTCTACCTGGGGCTGCATGGAAAGAGGCAACCGAATTTTTTATCCAAGATTCAACTTTATCCAAGAAACCTCCCAGAGCATCCTGTGCAACATCACCTGCAACATCTGCTTCTTCAATTTTTTCATGCTGATTTTCCACAGACCAACAATATTCTTTTACCTGCTCTTTCTTTCTATGGGACCTTAAGTGACCATTTGTGCTTTTCAACTCCTCCATTCTTAGCTTACTTTCATCTGCCATTGCTCTGCTCCCACTCAATCAGAAACTCCTGAAAGTGCCCTGTAACCAAACACAAAACCTGCTTCCTACAACTTTAGCTCTGATACCACTTGTCAAGATGCGAAACACCGAAAGCACACAGTTGATTACGAAACCAAGCAACTTAATATGCGGAAATTAATCAGATTCAACAAGTAACTAGAATTCATAATAACATAGAATATGAGAGACAATACACAACTTGTATTAATAACTCTTACAGAAAAGAATACAATAAAGAAGATGCCACTTCTTCTCCACCACCTCTTCAAAGGTTTCCCACACCTCAAGTGAACAGTAATTCTCTCCTCAAAGCTCTCTCTACTAGGTCCCAACACCCAACTCAAACACAGAGTTGGTTTTCACCTTACACCTGTGCTCCACGCACTCCACAAGTACTCAAAGTACTTCAAGTGAGTCTCCCATGAACCTGCAACAACCTGCAATTCAACAGACCATACTTATGGAAGGAACTGCCTTGCATTCCTCTTAGCTCTCCATGTACTCCACGTACATACCAATGAGTACACACCGTACTCCAAATAGAGCCTGCCTGATCCTGCTCCCTGTTGTGTTGCTGTCCTATCTGATCTCCAACCTACAGATCAATACTAGTTCTGCACCCCTGTGAACCTTGACCTTGCACACACACACCCCTGCAGATCAACGATCTTACTTACCATGTAGATCTCCTATAAGAGCCATGCTCACCTGATGACCAAGATCATACATACCTGAAGAATCCCGCTGACTCTCCAATCCAGCACCCACACACCTGGTACTGTGGCACTAGGAGGAACGCACCATTGCTCTACCTCACACACCGAAGGAGCTTATAATTATGCTCTCTTACTCCCTAGCACTACATTACAATACAACCATGAGTCTATTATATAGATCTCATCCAAACAATAATTAGACATCTAATTACAATAATGAGATCCGCAGCTCTCAGTCTATAATTAGCACTAAGCATGCAAACACTTGGTTCATCAACTAACTGCCCGTAATAAACTCGCAGTCAAACCACACAGGCGACCGACGCCGGTCCCTGTCCCCCTGGAGGTGACCGACGCCGACCGATACCTGACCGACGTCGGTTGCTTCTCTTCACAATCCTGCCAACGTCCGCTGATCAGACCGACGCCGGTTGCTCTGCAACTCAACAACCCTTAGCAACCTCCTCTCTTGTTTGCATCAGTGAAGCTTTTAGCTCCACAACCTAACATCTTGGGCTTAGCAATAAAGAAAATCTTCAGTGTATACTTGTTGGGGTTTTGTTTCAATTCCATAAGAATCAGTCGGCTAGAGGCCAAGCCCCTTTCATGAGACCGCTGACCTTAAACAGGGGTAATTTGAGCCAAGTTAGGGAGTTGTGAAAAGAAGAGTGCGTTGCATCTAGTCGTGTAGGCACTGGCATAGACCCAGGGACGTCAGCATAAAATCTGCAGTCTTTGGACGTCTGTGTGATGCCCACGTCCTTTTCGTGTGACGGGGGCTGGCTTATAAAAAGGGAAAGGACTGTATAAACAACCGTCCGTCCTTAACAAGCTCCTTTGTTGATTAAAACCATCTGCACACTTTCTTCGAACGCAGAATAGTCATTTTGTTCAACACAGGTTTCAGCGTTTAGATCCCGACGAAGCCCATAAGCAGGTTAAGCCTTACACCCTGCGTGACGCTTTTCAAATATTCCACCAACAGCAATTATAACGCTTCACGAGATTCATCAACAATGATTATTCAACTACTAATTCATCAAATTTCATTTTGGATGGAGAAAGTGTCTTTGTATTTATGGTCAAAGGCTAAAAAAGTCTGTCATATCATTTAGTATTTAATTGGATGTTATCTTTTCAGTCCATTTGCTTGTTATTGTTAATTTGATACTTTAGTCATATTAATTAAAACATCTTTTTACGTGTAGTGTAGTGTTTGAAAAAGAGGGTATAAGAAAAATAGTAAGATTGTTAAAGGATAGATTATTAGTATAGTGGTATACAAAAGTTTTAAAGGGAATATTAATGTTTAGTGTTGAAATAATAATTATATCAAAAGGGTGGAGCTTTTAATATTTAGATATTTATGGTTGTTTAAGGAAGTGAATTTGTCTAAACTATTAACATTTTTATTTATTTATTGTGGTTTTGTCATCAGTTTCAGAATTAGATAGAAACATCATTTTAATTATCTGTCTAATTTTGCTTGTTGACATAATTGACGGGTGATTACAAGTAATACGACCGTCCAAGGCAAAATTATTGAAAGTACTAACATCTTGTCTTGCAGGTTACCCCTCTTTTGAGTGCCCTCATCAAACTACTAACTCGTGGACTTGCAGGGCGCCGATCAAAGGATCCATTTGGCACTTTGAAAATCAATTTTGATTATCTATTTCATCTTGTTGTAAAAATCATTCCTTGTATATAATCATTTGTGTGTGTCAACTTGTACATAATTATCTTATCATGCTCTTCACACAGGGAATTAAATCGGTTAATTAATTGTATCATGTGTTTGTTTACTTGTCAAGCCCCCCCTCTAGGGTAGCACGTGACGTGGAATTGATCCCCATGTACGAGCTTAGTATATACGGGTTAGTGTCGTGGATGTCATCACCGCATGCTGACCAAACTACGTGTTTTGATGGACTATAGAAATTAGGGATAAGTGTTGTTAGGCTAAGCGGTTGACCCCATACAAATCATCCGTGAGGGGGAAGAGTTAACTCTCTGAACCATGCTTTAGACAACACTCTATACGGACTTTGGCCCCAACATACCTTCGTGTATATAGGAGATGCTCCTAGAGAGCCTGTTCAGCCTAGCATAAGACCTTTCAACTATAATAGGTGTACCATTGTAAGAGTTAGTATCAGTTTCAAAGTTGTCATCAAGTGCAAGCGGGGTTGAGAGGGTTTGGTTGATGCCGTAATGGGTCATTGACCTACAACCTCACCTGTAAGTCGTTGGATGGTGTGGGCATCAGGTTACATGCCTTTGAGTTTACTAATGATAGGTTGTAGTTTGCTTGCTTGGATGTGTGTTGTGTTAGACCCATGCTATTTGTGAGTTGAGTTAGCATTCCCCCAAACCTTCACACGTATCTAAGTCTTTTGCATAACTCATCTTGTACATTCTATCATATTGTATATTATTGCATCATCTCATATTATCTTGTATATCCTTACCACATCTTTATCCCATCATCCTTTGTATATATCCTAATTAGTCATTATCCCATCATACATATTGTCTTTGGCTATCTTTGTCTTAGTCCTATTCCATCTCCCATCTTGCCTAACCATATACACTTATCATTTATCATACCCCTTATCATCCCCCATCTTATCATCATCACCATTTTGATTCCATCCCTAATCATCACCCTACATCATAATCACATCTTATATATCTTAAACCCATCCCCTTGTACCTAATTTATTCTCTTGTACATCCTGCTAGTCTTATCCCATCTTAGTTCCACCTATCATTCATCCATGGCTCACCCATATTAATCATCATCTTATCCACCCCCATCTCACTATCACCTCATACGTATCATCTTTTTATATTTTATCTCATCTACCATTTTGTCTTAAACATATTCATCCATCCTTAGTCATACCCCTATCACCAACATCTTGTACATCCTTATCTCGTTATTCTCTTGCATATATCTTTTTGTCTTGTACAGCCTTAATTTATACATATTATCCTCTAGATCCTTGTAATTATCCTTATCCCTTCCCCCATCTTGTCCTCATCCCATCACACCCACTCATCATTAGTCATGTCACCTATATCTTGTCTTATACCTCCTTATCCTATTATCAACCTTTTGTAAATATCATTCTCTTACACCCCTCTCACATCTGACATCCTTGATTTTGTCCCATCCTAGTCATACCCATTCATCATTAGCCACATCCCCTATCACCAATATCTTATCTTGCACATTCTTAATGCCATCTTGTACATATTGTCCTCTTGTACATCCTTTTTGCCTTATTCTCGTCTTAGTAAAACTATATCTACTACATCTTCCAAACTTGACCTTATCCATTTTTGTTTCACCATCATCCCCATATCATTTTATCTCAATTTTCCTTCATTTTGTATATCCTTGTCATCATCTTTTTGTATCCTTTTCATCCCATTCCACGTCTTGTGTTAATCCCATCCACTGGTCATTGGCCACATCCCCATCACCTATATCTTGTCATAAACATTATAGTCCCACTTAGAATTCATCATATCCTTACCATAGCATAATCACATCTTGACACATGATCCACATCATATCATAATCACAACATATTCCGTCATTCGTATCTTGTCCTAAGTCCAATACCAATCATTTGTCTTGACCTTGTCCTCATCACCCATCTAGCCTAATCTCACCCTCATTTTATTCCAGTTGGCTATTTAGGGTCTAAATTATCCTCATATCATTGCTCTTTATCATCCTCACCTCCATCCCATCATTTACCCCTTCATCACTTCATCATCACCTATCATTATAGCTATTGCCCTTTCTCCTAATCACTTTCATCACATAAATCATATCCCATCCTATCTTGAGCAAAATTGGTTTAATTTACGAGCTAGTCTTCTTATCCACATCATCCTAATCCACCATCACTCATCACTTGGTTAGATCTCATACCTAGTTAATATCTTGTTATCATCTTGCCACTTTGTCAGTATCAATCTAGCAAGCCCGTCAAACACCATCAATCATCAATCATCTTGTCTTATTCATAACTAGAAACCCATCATATCATCCTCTTGTTAGTTTGAATTTAGGCACCCATCAAATCTCCAATCCTTTTGCTAGCTTGAAAACTAGACATCATTGATAGGTCATTAACACCTATTCTACTACTAGTTTGAAATTTGATCATAGTCTTTAATCTGTCAATTCTATCCCATCCTCATCATCATCCTATCATACTAGCTCGGTCCTTTGGCCTTACTTTGTTCAAACAATCCTTAGTCTACCTTCACATCATCATCCATCTTTCCCATGGATTTGGACCCGGTTCTTGTAGACCAATAAATTCTAGCCAACAAGGATGAAGTCCTTTTGAGGGCACTAGAGTTAGGTGCTCACCTACCCTCAGACCTTGATCCCATTTGCCCCAAATCACCATCTTGTAGCCCCACAAAATCAGTCTCAGCCCTCCTTGATGCGGTCACCCTAATCAATCAATACATCATAGAGAATAAAGATGAATTCCTTTTGAGGCTATGGAAGATGGTGCTCATTTTCCTCATGATTTTGACCCCATGAGCCTTAAATCACCTCCCAAATAAGTCCAACATCAACCCTTATCCCATCCCCCTCCACCATCCACTAGTCCTATTCAAAACCCCTAGGCCCCAATTCGTACCTATCCATAGTCAAATCCTCCATCTACTAATCATAATCCATCACCACTCCCTCGTCCTTTATCACCCACCACCATGAACCTCGACCCCACTTTCATAGACCAATACATAAGTGCCAACAAGGATGAAATCCTCTTGCAATTCATTATGATGGGTGTTCCACTTCCTGAAGGTGTTAACCCCTTCAACTTATTGCACCTCTAGCACAAACCCTTTCATGTAAGTCTCCTTCCAATCCCCCATCCACTAGTCATAGCCAACCATCTACCCCTTCCCCTACTAGCAAAGGGAATCCAATCTTGGCCACCCATCCATCCACCCAGCAACATCAAACACCATCTAATCTAAAGTCCAATGCTTCCACATCAAAGTCACAAAGCAAAGCGGGTCCTTATACTCCCCTTCTTATATCCTTGGAAGCCCTTTTCCAACAAATTATTATCACTAACATGATGGTCTACCCACCCATACGACATCTTGATCCCACCAAGCCTAAGCCCTCATGCTATAAGGCAAACTGATACTGTCTCTATCATCAAACTTGGGGGCATTCCATTAAACGATGTCAAAATTTTTAAGACTATGTCCAAGGCCTCATCAATAGTGGTGACATAGTAATCGAGGATGGATTAGATGAGTCTATCTCCCTGGGTGAACAAGAAGAGGAATGCCAAGATTCCATTCTCGATCATGATCAAGCATTTCCCCTTCCAAGCCAAGGTCAAACCAAGCTATCTATCCTCCATGATCCCGTCGTCTTTGACCACTCATCCATTCAAAACAAGTATATTCCCCATAAGCCTAGTCCTCCATTATCCCATTATTCCTTTCATGGACCTATCTTTGCTCAATCCATTGTCCTTCCATCATCTCCCTCTCACTCATCACATCAAATACCCCAAATTGAGAGGACAATCACGAACAAATCATCCTTTACTAGCAGCATAGCATCATGTACATCAAAATCAGAATCGAAGTCAGAACGAGTATTATCTGCATCAGGATCATGTTCAACACCAGTATCCACATCAGATTCCTCATTAGAATCATCATCCCTTATCGCTATTACAACAAAAGGTGATAATGGCAACTCTTTTGAAGATCCCACTCAGGATGATGACATCATAACCAAGTTCTTGAATGCTTTATCTGATTTTTAGAGTGGATCTGATCCTACCTCAGAGGCATGTATTAGTGATCCTTTGGAGATTCTTGAGGACACTTTCTCCAACGTTGAGGCTAGGGCTCCTAGTGACCTTTATGAGGACTATGCTGCCCATTATCCCCTTGATCCATCCCATCCCAATAATCCTCCACCTCGCCTCCATAATTCCTATATCCCACTCCATGAAGGGAATAGACAGGAACATGCATTTTTGGATTCTCCCCTATATTTAATATCACATGCCACAAATACAACAATCCAAGACCATATTTCTAAAGTCATAAATCATGATCAAGTCATCTTTGATCCCCTAAATCATAATCAAGAAAAGTCAAATTATCGACCTAATCAAATAATGTCTTCCCCTAGTGAATCTCAAATATCAGACACTAGGGATTCATAAAGTCAAAATAATCATTATATATCAAGTCAAAAATCAGTCCCCTATGGTGAAGCCCAAAATCTGATACTAGGAGAAGTCAAAATCAAATTGAATCAACAAATAGTCATACGGCCAACCATCCTCTTAATACTTGGATCAAAGAATCAACAAATCAAAAGGTCTTAGATCCCTTAATCTCATGGCATCAATATACAAAACTCCTTCCACCATATCCAACAATGTATGCAACTGTCAAACCTCAATTCCGCTCCCCATCCTGTCACGTCAACCATCCCAATCACATCCTTCCTGCACATCCTATATCCCATCATCACATTGATGGCATACCCCCATCCATATCATATCTCACATCCCAAGGTAGCATTGTCCCTTGTAGGGGTCATGAAGACACTTGGTTAAAACGTTCGAAGGACATTAAATCAAGAGTCAATAAAGGTCACCATCACATGGTCCTAGCATCACTTTTCGATGCCATGGTAAAATAATTTATTGTTCGCATTGTACCTCAACACTTGGGGGTACAATCCATCCATTTCATCCATCCCATCATTAGCCATCACATCACACATCCTATTGTGTTAATCATCCCTTTCAAGTATTGGCCTTCGTAAGGGAATGCAAGGTGTCTTGAGCAATGTTCCCACAACCATCTTGGCATATCCTCCAATGGACACTTAGGGAACTAAACATCTGGTTCCTTCACAATGTGGTCATTAGCAACCCCTCATCCTTTCTTCCTTGATCCTCATCCCCTTTCCATTCCATCCTCATCCCCTTGTCACTCATCTATCATCTATCCTCATCCTGGTTGCTAGGCTTGGTATTCCCTTTGCTAGTAACCCCCCCTCCGATTTGTACAATGTGTTGGGTGAATAGTTTGTCTCCAGCGTATTGATTTGCAAAATAGGTATGATCAACCACAACAAGGAAGATTGGTTGGCCAAATGTGCAAGTTACCACATCAAAAGGGGACAAATCTCTCCTCTCATCAAGGGGAGGTTCCCTATAAGTATGAAGGGGCTATATATATGCTAATCTATTATAAATAAGCTGAAAATAACACTCAGGGGTAGGATAACACCATCCATCTCTCTTTTTTCATAGATGATGTTCACCAATCAAAAGATAAATCCTGATGAAATGACAGAAGACACTCCTCTTCTTTTAGAAGTGCTATTCAGTAGACAATAGGAACCTTTCGGGTAGTGACAAGTAACTGTAATAGGGCGCAGTAACACAACAGGGTGAAATGTAGTACAAAGTCTCCACCTCAACTGCCAAAGAGTGAAATATGAAGGATAATGAGGGCACAAAATCATCCCAAGATCCTTTACATAGAAATAGAAAATAAACAAACTAAAGACAATTGTGGCAGCACAAAGTCTCTCCACAGCCGGCTTCGGGACACCTTCCTGATTACTTTCACTAATTCTACTTATTTAATTAAATAGACAAAAAATGTATTAAGAAAACAGACATAAGAATAATTTCCCCAACAACCAAGCTATTTCAACATAAAATCTGAAAAGTCACTTGTTTTCTTATTCAAATAATGAAATATGATCAACAATCTGAGCTCAAAGTCTCAGTAATGCCTTTCAATTTGGGCAGAGTTTTATTTTTGATAACAGAGAGATCTCCCTAAAGTAATAAGAGAGAGTCCAATATATAGTGCTCCAAGAAAGACTTGGGCGCTTTGTTTCACAAAAATGGCCTATGATGCATTCAATGCCTTCAATGCAATTTAAATTCTGTCCATGGGCTATGCTGGAATTAGGCGTCAGTTTTAAATATGGGCCGCCTGATGTGTTTCCTGATGTGTGCGCAACTATTCAGCCGCGCCATTGAATGTTCGCGCTCTCTGATATCCACCTGGTGGGCTGCTTTACCTTCTAGAAACATATCCCATGCACGGATATTTTTGATCTTTCTCCATCGTTTCCCCTTTCCTTGTTGTATTTTGTCCTTATTCGTGCGATATGAGCTCTCGAGCTATCTCTTTGGCCGATCGCTCAGTTTATTTTTAGGTTCCGCGCCATATTTAAAATTTAGCAGATATTTCATTACTTTAAATTTGATGTCCGCGAGGACATCATTGGTCGCTGGTTCAACAGTTTGAGCGACCTTTTCGGCTCCTTGGTTCAATCACTTTCTTGGTTCAATCAATTTCTTGGTTCCATCGCTTTGTTGGTTCAATCACTTTCCTTCGGGCTTTTTCTTTGATCTTTGAACAACTGTCCTCTGTGCTCCGCAAGGGCACCTGCCCTTAGTTCACTATCCTTCGCAAGGGTACTTTGGCCTTGGTTCACTGGGGCACTCCTTTGAACCGACCAATTGAACCAACTTTGGTTCAACGGTTCAATCTTGCATTCCGCTCATTCAATTGACCGCTTGAACCAATCGCTTTGAACCAATCTCGTTGAACCTTTGAACCTTTTTTGGTTCAAGGTTCAACGGTTCAATCACTTTCTTGCTCTTTGGTTGAACCATCCCTTTGAACCAATCTCTAGAATCATCCGCTTCTTTCCTTTGTCTAGCGCTTCCTTTGAACCGTTGAACCTTTGAACCATTAAACTTTGAACTCTTTTGTTTCAAGGTTCAATCGGTTCATTGGTTCATCCTTTGTTCCATCGCTTTCTCTTTGATCTTTGAACCAAAGTTCCCTGCCCTCCACAAGGGCACTTGTTCTTTCGGCTTTGTGGCAGTCCTTTAAACCGACTGAGTTAAACCTTTGAACCTTTAAACTCTTTTGGTTCAATAGTTCAACGGTTCAATCGCTTTCTTGCTCTTTGTCTGGAGCTCCCTTTGAACCAGCCGATTGAACCGATCGATTGAACCAACTTTGTTTCAACGGTTTAATCTTGTGTTCACTTGACCGCTTGAACCAGCTTTGTTGAACCAACCGCGTTGAACTAACCACTCATTGAACCTTTAAACTTTTGAACATGTTAAACCTTTGAACCATTTTGGTTAAAGGTTCAACGGTTCAAGCCTTCTTTTTGCTAAGTCTTTTGAAGCCGTTGAACTTGCTGAAGCGATTAAACTTTTGTTGAAGTGCTTAACTCTTTAAGCTTGCTAACATCGTTGAACCTTGGCGTTGAACTCGTTGAACCTTGGCGTTGAACCCGTTGAACCTTGGCATTGAACCAACCTTGAAATTGTCTAAGTGTTGAGAGCTTGTTTCTTTCCTACAGAGTCTGTAGAAATGAACCTGCAGAGTTCGTAGAAATGAGTTCGTAGAACTGGTGGAGTCCGTAGAAATGAGTCTGTAGATTCTTTCGTATAAAGTTCATAGAATTGAGTCTGTAGATTTAAGCCTGCAGAGTCCGTAGATTCCTTCCTACAGAGTCTGTAGAAGTCAATCTACAGAGTCCGTAGAAATGAGCCTGCAGAGTCGGTTAGTTGAAAAAGCTTGAAAAATGGAGAATTTGAATGTCTAGAACAATTTTTTAGAAGGGAAGAGGGAATTTGGCCTGCAGAACCAAAATAGTTCATATGTTGTCTTAAAAATGAATGACAGATTTTGGGAACAACAACTGGCTCCCGTTGGAGAACTTCTTTCAGTTGAAGACTTAGAACAGCTGAAAGAAGTAGAAACCAGAATCTCTAGTGCCTTGAAGTGTGTCATTGGGCTACGGAGTCATGCTATCCAAAAAAAAGGTGCCAAAAATGAAAATGAAAAGCATAAAGCAGAACTAAAGACTATACAAATATACATATGTACAGATGATCTTATCTAATGCTTCAAGAATTGAAGCGCTTCAAATGCCACCCACTGTGAGATAGTGAAAATGGCATTCCATCCTGATAAATTAGTAAGAAACCATTTTCTCCCCAGAATCAATGATGGGCGAATGAAACTCTCCACTAGGAATCACATTTTCTATGCACTCCTTTTGGTTCTCTCTTCTTGCCCCATGGCAAGGCGTGGTCTCCAATCTAAAAACCATAAATCTTTGCTCTTTTGGCAAAGAGTTCCTTTTCCTGACTTTGGTGTGCAACAGTATGGTCCACTGCCATAGTTTGTTGCTCTTCTGGTTCAGTCCAGCACATGATTTGATTGTCAGCATCAAACTCTTGCCAATGGTTAGCTTTATCAGGCACAGTTGGTCGAAAGATCAATTTGATAGTGTACCTATTATCTTTGAAATTGGGGTGAGGAACCATGAAGGTTGCAGGGACAGCCAATGAATTTGCATGATTATGAGGCCTCTGGGCACTGCAAATATATTGAAAGAATCAAAACTTTCAATACAGTCCCATACTAGATTACAGTAATGGCACAATCTTTTATTCTTGGTTTGACACAGGTTCCTCACTTGACAAACCATCAGTTCAGCCTCTCCTTTAGCATGAAAGAATTTAACACCTCTGTCTTGAGCAGCGTTCAACCCGAGTAATAGAGATCCATACTAGACAGTGTTATTGGTGTTGCTGAACTGCAACTTGTATGAAGAAGGAAAGATATCTCTTTGAGGAGATATCAACACAGTCTCGGCTCCAGCACCGGTAGAAGAGCAACTGCCATCAAATTCTAGTATCCATACATCATCAAAAACTGCTCCTTTCTCAAAATTTTCTTCGTTTGGAGAGGAGAGTTTCTTTGGGCTTGCACTGTGCTCTCTCATGCCTTCTGTTGTTTTATCTGAACCAATTCCTGGATCACCACCTGCGGGACTTTCATCTGTTGAAACATGAACATCCTTTGTGGTCAAGAAAAAGTTACCCATTCCTGAAGACTCAAACAGAATTTGGGCTTCAGGAGCCGATGTTTGAGTGACCACATATTTTGCCTCCTTTTCAGAGAGCAACCTCTGCATGATGCCTTTGACAGGGATCTTCACTTCAGACAGGTCCATGCTCAATTCTCCACAAACATCCTTGCAAAAATTTTGTCCAAGAAAGATGTTTTATGAGGCTGGGACATTGGCCATCAAGACAATCATCTTGATTCTCTTTTTTGGAAAGACAACAAATACAAATTGGGCGTCTTTGATCTGTCCTAGTAGTGGCACTTATTTGTTCTCCATGGAGAAATATCTCCTAAATGTCTTGGTCAGTGTGAAACTAAGAGATTCTACCACTTTGGCAAGCATGACATTGTTTGAAGCTCTAAAATCAATGATGCAATTGTTCAACTTGTGACCGTTTATCAAAAGAGAAACATAGAAAAGCTCTATTTTTTCAGGGGCGGCAGGAGGAGTAATGACAAGATTATTTGGGATGGACATGTTTCTTGAGGATCATGAGTTACCTTCTTAACATCTTGTCTTGCAGGGATAGATTTATTCTTCACACACTCAACCAACTTGTCTAACTGCTGAGGGTTGGCTTGTAGGAATTCAAATTCAGACATTTAAATTTTGGTTTTCTTTACATGGTCAATTATGTCAAATGTCTGAAATGAACTAGGAACAAAGGATGGTAGTTAATCCTTTTGGTTTTTGGGAGGGGGAGGACTGGTCTGCAAATTTGAAGCAGAAGGTGTAGGAATGCTTGATATATTCACCTTTTTAACAGTCACCGCGTCCTTTGGCTGAAAAGGCAGAGAAGTTCTTCATTTGGTAATCGAAATTGCAGGCTGAGCTCGTTCTTCTATTCTTTCTTTATCAGCTTGCTGGGCTGACTGATTCTTGGACCAGGGGAATACAGCATATGATCCCTCAACTGCTTTCCCTTCACTTTTGGGTTCATCTTGGTAATTCAGAAAACTAATGTTGGAGTCGCCAGCTGATTCTTCTTGGTCTGCTGCAAAGAGATCAACGTCATTTTCTTGATCAAACTCAAGTTGGAAAGAGAAATCATGTTTTGTTTTCAGATATTCAACTGCTGAGTCGACTGATGTTGCTTCAATGGCAAGTTTCCCCTGTGGGGGAGGCAAATGATTTGGTTGCCTTTGACTTCTAGCAGCGTTTTCTTGATATGACTGGTTTTGAAATATCCTCCTTGACATATTCCGATGAGGAGTAGACATACCTTCGGCCATTTATCTTTTCAAGGCTAGCAGTTCATTTGCCAGCTTTTGCACCATTTGATCAGTGGTGCCTGTGAGTATTCCAAAGATGAAGAAGATTTACTTCTGTTAGGATCTCTCTTTATCTTTCCTACCAAGATAAAGTCATCTTCTACTTCAGTAGCCAAATTCTGAGCAGCAGCAAGGTCAATGTGGCCAACTCATCTCAGCAGAAAACTCACTTCAGACAGTTGTGAGTTGATGAAGAAGCATTTAAAGTTTTCAGGGGTTGGTTGAGAAATGATAGGAATCTGGTTTCTTAGTTTGTCAAACTTTGCAATGAAATCTCTCATAAGTTCATGAGGTTCCTTCTTCATATGTGTGAGCTGGGCCAGCAAGGCATGCGCATCTTCTGCAAGCTTGAACCTGGCTTCAAATTTAGTTTTAAGAGTGTCCCAGGCAGTCACTGACCTAGCCTGAAGATGGTAGAACCAGTCTGCAATAATGCCTTGTAGTGTTTCCACAAACAACCTGACTGCTATGTCTTCATACTCCACTCCAATTACACCACAGGTTATGCTGAAGGCTGCAATGTGTTCATCAGAGTGAACTCTCCCATCACCATAGAACTTGGAATTTTTTTTCCTTGAACTGCATGGTAGCTCATGTAGAGGTGGAGTTAAATTGAGTGGGCCAAAAGAGTTACCTCAAGGGCCTTATATTGCCATTGTATGACTATGGAAAGGTGGAATAACAAATCTTAGAGGGGTAAGTATTGACAAAACTTTATTAATAGCAGAAATGGATGCTTTGCCCGATAATGAATACTTGACTTTAGTAGGAGAAAAACCCCTGGTTCGTTGGAGGCGAGATGGTGAAGGAAACAAATTAAAATTACTTTGTTGTACCAACTCGAATACAGGGTCAACAAAATTTTTAGCCCTTTCGATGCACGTATACCATGGATCTGCCAAAGTGTAAAAATAAAAATGGAAAAGAACTGGCATTGCTTCAGCTTGAAGCTTGAGGCTTCAAACTGCGCGTTCTTCCCCAGCGGAATCGCCAAAAACTGTTAGCGTGAAGCTGGAAGGAAAAATTAACAATGGGAAAGCACTGGAGCAACTCGTTCTTTCACAGTGGGATAAATGGATAAGGCTATGATGATAATGGGTAAGACCCAAATGAGAGTCGCTAGAGTATATAATGGATAAGGATAGGAACTGCTTGTTTGAATCTCTAGCGGAGTCGCCAAAAACTATTGGTGTGAAGCTAGAAAAAAAATAACAATGGGAAAGCACTGGAGTAGCTCGTTCTTTCACAGCGAGATAAATGGATAAGGCTATGATGATAATGGGTAAGACCCAGATGAGAGTCACCAGAGTATATAATGGGTAAAGATAGGAACTAATTGTTCGAATCTCCAACGGAGTCGCCAAAAACTGTTGGCGAGGAGCTGGCATAGAATTGACTTTTGAAATGAAATGCTCGATCTCTAGCATCTCAGGTTTTGCAGCTTAGAGTATATAATGGAAATGGATAAGGCTATAATGATAATGGATAAGATACAAGTGATGCTTCAATCTGAAGCTTGAGGCTTCAAATTGTGAAAACTTGTTGTATCCCCAGCGGAGTCGCCAAAAACTATTGGGTGAATATTTTGTCACCAGCGTATTGACGAGCAAAATAAGTTTGATCAACCACAACAAAGAAGATTGGTCGGCCAAATGTGCAGGTTACCACATCAAAAGGGGACAAATCTCTCCTCTCATCAAGGGGAGGTTCCCTATAAGTATGAAGGGGCTATATATATATGCTAATCTACTATAAATAAGCTGAAAATAACACTCAGGGGTAGGATAACACCATCCATCTCTCTTTTTTCAGAGATGATGTTCACCAATCAAAGGATAAATCTTGATGAAATGATAGAAGACACTCTTCTTCTTTCAGAAGTGTTGTTCAACAGACAACAAGAACCTTTCAGGTAGTGACAAGTAACTGTAACAGGGCGTAGTAACACATCAGGATGAAATGTAGCACAAAGTCTCCACCTCAACTGCCAAAGAGTGAAATACGAAGGATAATGAAGGCACAAATTCATCCCAAGATCTTTTACATAGAAACAAAAAATAGACAAACTAAAGACAATTGTGGCAGCACAAAGTCTCTCCACAGTCGGCTTCAGGACACCTTCTTGATTACTTTCACTAATTCTGCTTATTTAATTAAATGGATAAAAAATGTATTAAAGAAACAGACATAAGAACAATTTCTTCAACAACCAAGCTATTTCAGCACAAAGTTTGAAAATTCACTTGTTTTCTTATTCAAGTAACGAAATATGATCAACAATCTGAGCTCAAAGTCTCAGTAATGCCTTTCAATTTGGGCAGAGTTTTGTTTTTGATAACAAAGAGATCTCCCTAAAATAATAAGAGAGAGTCCAATATATAGTGCTCCAAGAAAGACTTGGGTGCTTTATTTCACAAAAATGGCCTATGATGCATTCAATGCCTTCAATGCATTTTAAATTCTATCCATGGGCTATGCTGGAATCAAGCGTCAATTTTAAATATGGGCCACCTGATGTGTTTCCTGATGTATGCGCAGCTATTCATTCGCTTTACTCAATGCCAAAAAATAGGCTGCACCATTGAATGTTCGCGCTCTCCGATATCCACCTAGTGGGCTGCTTTACCTTCTAGAAACATATCCCATGTGTGGATATTTATGATCTTTCTCCATCCTTTCTCCTTATCCGTGCGATCTGAGTTCTCGAGCTATCTCTTTGGCTAGTTGCTTAATTTATTTTCAGGTTTCGTGCCATATTTGAAATTTAGCAGATATTTCATTACTTTAAATTTGACATCTGTGAGGACGTCATTGGTCGCTAGTTCAACGATTCGGGTGGCCTTCTCAGCTCCTTGGTTCAATCGCTTTGTTGGTTCAATCGCTTTCCTTTGGTCTTTTCCTTTGATCTTTGAGCCACTGTCCTCTGCCCTCCGCAAGGGCACTTGCCCTTAGTTCACTGTCCTCCGCAAGGGTACTTTGGCCTTGGTTCACTGGGGCACTCCTTTGAACCGACCGCTTGAACCGATCGATTGAACCAACTTTGGTTCAACGGTTCAATCTTGCATTCCGCTCATTCAATTGACCGCTTGAACCAATCACTTTGAACCAATCTCGTTGAACCTTTGAACTTTTTTTGGTTCAAGGTTCAACGGTTCAATGGTTTAATCACTTTCTTTCTCTTTGGTTGAATCATCCCTTTGAACCAATCTCTGGAATCATCTGCTTCTTTTCTTTGTCTGGCGCTTCCTTTGAATCGTTGAACTTTTGAACCATTGAACTTTGAACTCTTTTGTTTCAAGGTTCAATCGGTTCATTGGTTCATCCTTTGTTCCATCGCTTTCTCTTTGATCTTTGAACCAAAGTTTCCTGCCCTCTGCAAGGGCACCTGCCCTTAGTTCACTGCCCTTCGCAAAGGCACTTGTTCTTTCGGCTTTGGGGCAGTCCTTTGAACCGACCACGTTGAACCTTTGAACTCTTTTGGTTCAAAGTTCAACGGTTCAACAGTTCAATCGTTTTCTTGCTCTTTGTCTGGAGCTTCCTTTGAACTGGCCGATTGAACCAACTTTGGTTCAACGGTTCAATCTTGTGTTCACTTGACCGCTTGAACCAACTTTGTTGAACCAATCGCATTGAACCAACTGCTCATTGAACCTTTGAACTTTTGAACCTGTTGAACCTTTGAACCATTTTGGTTCAAGGTTCAACGGTTCAAGCCTTCTTCTTTTCGCTAAGTCTTTTGAAGCCGTTTGAAGTTGTTGAACTTGCTGAAGCGATTTAACTTTAAACTTTTGCTGAAGCGCTTAACTCTTTAAGCTTGCCAACGTCGTTGAACCTTGGCGTTGAACCAACCTTGAAATTGCCTAGTGTTGAGAGCTTGTTTCTTTCCTGCAGAGTCCGTAGAAATGAACTTGCAGAGTCCGTAGAAACGAACCTACAAATTCTGTAGAAACGAGTTCATAGAACTAGCGGCGTCCGTAGAACTGAGTCCGTAGATTTAAGCCTGCAGAGTCCGTAGATTTGAGCCTATAGAGTCCGTAGATTCCTTCCTGCAGAGTCCGTAGAAATCAAACTACAGAGTCTGTAGAAATGAGCCTGCAGAGTATGTTAGCTGAAAAGCTTGAAAAATGGAGAATTTGAATGTCTAGAACAATTTTTGAGAAGGGAAGAGGGAATTTTGGCCTGCAGGACCAAAATAGTTCATATGTTGTCCCAAAAATGAGTGACAGATTTTGAGAACAACACAATGTACATACCTATTCCAAAAAGCCCTAAAAATTGATGTCAAAAATCTTTAAAAAAATTATAAAACTTGAAAAATCTAAAAATAGTCCATTGTGTCTTCTCTTATGCTTAATACCCTAGTCAAATCCATCTCTATCCATCTCATATCATCCTAGTCATCATCCTTGGACACTATGTTTGATCTTGAAAACAAATCAGATTGGTCACCTATCCTACCATATCTTCATCATCCTTTTGGGCTAGGTATTATCGACATCCATAGTCTTGTTAAAGAATTTAATCTGGCACCCATCACTTTTCTATCAGTGCCTTTTCACATCTAGCACCCATCAAATCCCCTCCTTGCAAAGTGTGGAAGGTACTTGATCCCATCACTTTCCTTATCATTACCTCTTCCTATCTAGCACCCATCAAATCACTTTTGCTAGCATGAAAGGTATTTGATCCCATCATCTCCTAGTCTCCTTGCTAGATTGGATCCTTGTAGGGCCTTGTCTGTTGGTACTTCTTGGTCATCACTTGTCTAATCACCTTCCTTGGCCATTTTTTGATTCAGTTTCAAGACCAAATTAGGCTTCAAATACCTTCCATCCTACATCCTTCTATCCTCAACTAAGTGCAACAACTTAGCCTAATCCTAATCATGATCACCCTATCCAAATCCAAGTCCATCCTAAGTCCACAATCACGTCATGATCATCCTCATCCAACCCATCACCTCATCCTTCGTCCCATCATTAGACAAGACATTGTGACATTGCATATAGATACTCGTGTGTGTTACTTGTTTTGTTCTATTCATCTTGTTTGCATGTCTTTTATCATGTATGTATTGTTTGTCTTACATTTGTCATGTCTCTTTTTGTCTATGGGGCAATGAACAAGGATGTTATGAGGACATCAAAGTTGCCCTCGAGGATGCAGAGTTCACAACTTGCCCATGCACTTTGGCGCAACGTCTTCTTGGTCATGTCTATATCATGGGTCATACTGTCAAGTGCTATATTTAATGGATTGCTTAGACTATGATGAGCTTTATGGCATTTGTGATGGCTTGATCATATACACCCACCCTCATCATTCATCTAATCATCCTCATTCCCATCACTAATCTAATCATCTTGACCCATTTACTTAACATCCCAGCACTAACATCATCCTCTACTCACTAATCATCATCATCAATTGTCATACGTCCTCTAGTCAGACCTACATCAGCCTGAGGTCTTTTTAGACCATGTAGGCAACACTTGGCCACTTTTTAGTGCCCAAGGATAGCTCGACCACTATTTTTATCATCCATCCTCATCCCCCAGTCTTTTGATAACTTGATCACATCATTTATTCTCTCTTATCCTCTATCATCATCAACTTTAGCTTTGAGCTACACCCATCATTAATCTTATCAAATCATCATCTTATCTTGGCCCACAACTCTCCCTTACATGTGTCATTTCTTGGGATATGTCTAAAGCTTGCGGCCTTTTAATCCTATCATCATCTTGTCGCGGTTGATTCTCCCTTGAGATGTGTCGACAACCGTAACACCCATCATATTTCCTCCTTGTGCATGTGTCCTTTCCATGGGCATCATCCATCTATAGCTCATTGCTCAAGTTGAATCCTTCATCTTCTTCATCATCTATCTCACATCTCTCATTTCATCCCCTCGTCTATCCATCGCATCCCGCCCCTCGCTTCTTCTTTTGAGTGGCCATCCGTTTCATTCTTCCCTGCATGTCCCCTCGAGGGGGCATCATATCCATTAACATCACCGTCTACTAACATTCATCCATGACATGGTTTTTCTTTGAAAGAACATTACTCCTTCCATTACTCCTCCACTCGCAATGCCTTTTCAAAGAGGGGCGAAATGTATGCTGTAATGACCCCTTCTAGAATCTGATCTCTTAATGACCGTTGGCCTATTCCTAGAAATCCGTAGGCTACTCGGAAGGTGCAATTGAGGGTTTCCTATTTTTTAGGATGTCTTTGCTCAAAGTTTTGATGGCAAATTCCTTCTGGGTTTTTCAAGAGCTTCGCGGAGGTATGTTCGTTTCAGTTTTCTGAGCATTTTCAAGAATTTACTATTTTTAGTAAATTCTATATTTGGCAGCTAGCAAGATTGTCGCAAGGAGTTAACTTTCCCTTTTGAGTTGATTCATTCAGTTTTGGGCTTCAGATTTCGGTCATGGTGGAATAAGTGAATTTCACTTAAAACAAAATAAAATAATAATAACGTTATATTTTAACGTTGACCTTGGCCTAGACTTGATAACTTAATGTTATTTTAAAAAGAGGGACTTGAAGGGGGGGGGCACATTGCATGGAAAGGGGGCGCCACTTTTGAGGATAAGCTTCTAGAAGAAGCCAATTGAAGCCTATAAAAGAAGGCATTGGGCTATCATTTGAGCATCTTGGTTTTAATGCATTGTTATGCTGCAACTTTGGCTCTGGAACTGCTTCGGGGAATGAAGGCCTCCTAGCAAAGGCATCTCTTCATGCTTGAAAGACATCATCTAGTGGTGAATTAATCTTTGATATTTGTATTTGCTTAAGTAGTACTTTCAGTTATTGCATTGTTAGTTCCTTTGATATTATTAGAATTTCAGGATATTGTATTAAACAGATCTAGGTTTTCAGTCACAATTCAGAAAATACAAAAAAACAGGTTGTGGGTATCTTCTTATTGTATTGGGTAGGCCTAGGCGCCCCTTTGCTTAATTTTGTAGAATTTTTTGAACAAGCATTGAATTTCTAGAGGAAATTGCCCTTCTTCCCTTGGGACGCCCCTGTGGGGTTTGGCATTGGTTTTTGTGTAACATTCTGGATGCAGATTTGATCAGTTTCATGATTCTAACTTGGGCGCCATACTTCAGAAGAGGCTATGCAACAGAAATCAGGAAGATTGATTAAGTTTTGCATGAGTTATAAATATTTGAAGAAATTAAATAGTGGCTGGTTTTTCCTCTTTCTAAAAGCAAATTCTGTTTATTTTTGTAAGCTGACAGTAGTACTGGCAACCCTTCTCTATTTGTTTAATTTTCCTTTAAAATATTGTAATAGTTTACAGCTCCGTCTTATGGTAGCTACTTTCCCTATTGGGTTAGCAAGCACATTCTAGGTGTAGAGCATCCACCCTATGGTAGTTGCTTTCCCTTCTGGGTTAGCAAGCACATGCTGGGTGTGGAGTAGTTTCCTTTTCAGTATTTCCATTAAAGCTTTGTTATTAAGCTCACTCCGTCATATGGTAGCCCCTCATGGGTAGCACATACTTGACGTAGAGTTCCTTATTTGTAATTACTCCGTCTTATGGTCGCCCCTACTCCACCTTGGACTGGGTAGCACATACTGGACGTTGAGTTCCATTTCTTGCATTCTAGTGGCAAAGTTATTTCAGTTTATTTGAGATTAACTTTAATCTTGACGGAACTTGCTTGTGTTGTAATCCAAAAATCTAAAAAGATTGAAAAAAATTGGCCCGGAATATTTCAGTGGTATCAGAGCCACGTATCCTGCCATCCTGTGGACAAACCATCTATGAGTGACCGCGAAAAGAGATATATTGCGAGAGAAGATAAGAAAATTGCAAAACAGTTCCAGTGGTATCAGGTTCCCGAAGGTCAGACTGATTCAGAGATCTTGAGGGCTCATTGGGAGTCTTCTCAAGAAACAAATATGGCAGAAGGTGAGAGATCAGTAGGGGGTAACGAGAGGTTTACCAATCCTAGAAATGATAGTGGGAAGGGTAGAGAAAGATCCCTAAGTCCGAAAAAGAGATTTGAAAGGAAAATGGATGCCTTAATGGATATGGTATCCCTCATGTTGGGAAAAGTGGATCAGAACCCAAATCTCCAGACCAATTTCGGCTATAGAGGAGAGCCTAGTGCCTCGAATCAATTTGATGGAAGTGTTGCTCAACCTGCTTCAAAGAACACTTACATTTCGTCAAGGCCCTTCAAACCCACCTTTTTAGCACCAGTCAATACCCAACCTGATCCTGAAGAGAATTCTTCATTTGTGGAACAATTGAGACGTGGTCATGCGGAGTATGACTCTCTCCCTGAAGAAATCAAAATGGACATGTCCTATAATGAATTTATTGATCATAAGAGAAAGAGTAAGGGACAAGGGAGAAATTATGATCACAGAAGAACTCCAGCACAAGGAGACTTGCATCAAGCTATCAACAAGCTAATGCTTTCCCACTTTGATGGAAGTGACAATAGTTCTGCTCGAGCCTGGATTCAGAAATTAGACAACTATTTGGCCCTTAGGCCAATGGCTGAAGAAGATGCGATTAAATTCGCCACGCTACACCTGGATGGGGTAGCGCATGAGTGGTGGTACCATGGTCTAGTCACCTTGGGACATGGATCAATCACTAGCTACGATGAATTCTCCAATAGACTCATTGAGAGGTTCGAGAAGAAGGACCCAGAAGTGCATTTTAGGGAGTTGGCACAGTTGAAGCAGTATGGCACTGTTGATGCCTACATAGCTGAGTTTCAGAGACTTTCAGTTATGGTCACTGGAATCACTGAGAGAAGATTAGTGATCTTATTCAGTGAAGGGTTGATGGAACCACTCAAGGGATGGATCAAAGCTTTTGATCCACCGTCCTTACAAGAAGCAATGAAAAAAGCTAGAAACATGGAGTGGGCAGCTCCTAAAACTAAGTTCCATCCTAAACCATCATTCCACGAGAAAGATCGAGGGAGAAGGTTTCAACAAAAGCCTTACCAAAAGGAGTTCAACCAGCAGAAACCTCTTGGCAAAAGATTGGATCCGGAAACTATCAATGAACTCCGAAGAAAGGGGCTTTGTTTCAGATGCAAAGATAAATGGTCTCCAGACCATGTTTGCCCAAAAGGAGTCAAATTCCACCAGATTGAGTATTACTCCGCTGGTGAGAGTAATTCTGATTTTTTGGACCAGCAATCTGATTCCGAAGATAGTGAAGTTGAAAGAGTCCCTGAAGAGCCCGAAAGCGAAAAAGAAAGTGGTGGCATGTTGGCTCAACTTTCAAGCTTTCAAAAGAATGAGTCCTTCAAAATACGTGGGATGATCAAAGGGAAGCGTATCGTTGCTCTAATTGATACTGGAGCAACCTATAACTTCATTGATGAAGCTGTGGTGGCAAAGGAGTTACAAACAGAAGATTTTGAAGGGTTCAAAGTTATGGTGGCGGATGGATTCCACATTTCTTGTACCAAAAGGGTTCCCAACTTGTCAATGCAATTGGGCAATTATGAAGTCAAAGATGACTTCTATGTGGTGAATATTGGGGATACGGATGCTGTCCTTGGCATTCAATGGCTGCGTTCTCTTGGAGACATCTCTTTAAATCTGCAAACCATGGAACTCGGGTTTCAATCCGATGGAAAGAAGGTGGTGTTGAGAGGGATGTCAAATGGTGGCCCTCGAATTGTATCATTCAAAAGGATGGCAAGATTGATACGACATGATCAAGTGGATTGGGCCTCAGAATTCATGGTTCTTTCGACTAGTCCTGTTGAATCAAAAATAGAGCATCCTCCTGATATTCAATCTTTACTCACCAAGAAGAGTAAAGTGTTTGCTGATTTACCTCCCGGACCACCTCCTGATAGAGGATCAGAACATATCATTGAGCTCAAAGAGGGAGCAAAACCGGTGATCATAACTCCATATCGGTATCCGAAGCGGCAAAAGGACGAGATCGAGAAGAATATTCAAGAACTCTTGAAGATGGGTTCCATTCGTCCAAGCAAGAGCCCCTTTGCTTCTGCAGTGGTTCTTGTAAAGAAGAAGGATGGTACCATGCGCATGTGCGTGGATTATCGTGCTTTGAATCAAAGCACCATCAAAAACAGATATCCCATACCCAGGATAGATGAGCTCATTGATGAGCTACATGGTGCCAAGTTCTTCTCAAAAATTGATCTAAGATCGGGTTACCATCAGATTCGAATGAGGGGATCGGATGTTGAGAAGACAGCCTTCAAATGCCACTATGGCCATTTCAAATTCTTAGTCATGCCATTTGGATTGACTAACGCCCCGGCTACCTTTCAGTCTTGCATGAATCGTATCTTTCAGAATCATTTAAGGAGGTTTGTGTTAGTATTTTTTGATGACATTCTGATTTACAACAAGACTTGGGGAGATCATCTTAAGCATTTGGAGGAAGTGCTTAGTATTATGGAATCTGAGAGTTTGTTTGCAAAAGCTTCCAAATGTGAATATGGGATGACTGAGTTACTATACCTTGGCCACATAATCAGTGCTGAGGGAGTGAAGGTGGACCCAAAAAAGATCAAGGCGGTAGTTGATTGGCCACCTCCTGAGAGCCTAACTCAGTTGAAAGGTTTTTTGGGTCTATGTGGGTTCTATCGGAGATTCGTAAAGGGGTATTCACAGAACGCTGCTCCCCTTACCGATCTTACCAAAAAGGGAGCCTTTGTTTGGTCAGAAAAGGCTCAAAGTGTTTTTGACAAGTTCAAGAAGATCATGAGTTCATGCCCGATTTTGGCAATACCGAATTTCTCCAAGCCCTTCGAGCTGCAATGTGATGCATCAGGCGAAGGTGTGGGGGTTGTCCTGATGCAAGACAAACACCCTATCGTGTTTGAGAGCAGAAAATTATGAGGAGTTGAAAGAACATATTCAATCTATGACAAAGAAATGCTTGCTATTATGCATGCATTAGCCAAGTTCAGACAATACTTGGTGGGGAATAAGTTCGTGGTTAAGACTGACCACAATAGCCTTAAGCATTTCATGCACCAAAAGGATCTAAATGAGAGGCAACAGAAATGGGTGAGTAAGCTACAAGCTTACGACTTTGATATTGAATATGTCAAAGGGAAAAATAATATAGTGGCCGATGCTCTCTCCAGGAGACCTCATCTTAGCTCATTGAGTGAGCTTACTTCAGATTGGAGAGACATGTTGCTTGCTGATTATGCTAAAAATCAGTTTGCAACCAACATTCTTGAGGGTACTTTTCATGATGAAAGGTACAAGGTGGTTGAAAGATTGATACACTATAAGGGAAGAATCTTTCTGGTGAATGATTCTAAGTTGAAGAAGAAAATTCTTTTGAATTTTCATGATATTCCAGTTGCTGGCCACCAAAGTTTCTTCAAAACATATCGACAGATTCGAGAAAGGTTTTCTTGGAAGGGATTGAAAGGAGAGATTCAACGCTACATTCAGGAGTGTCCTGTTTGTCAAGCGAATAAAAATGAGCATACTTTACCAGCTGGTTTGCTACAACCACTCCCTATTCCCAATCAAAAATGGAAAAGTATTTTGATGGACTTCATCACAGGGTTACCCAAAGCCCAAGGGAAAGATTGCATCTATGTAGTGGTGGATCGGTTAACTAAATTTGCTCACTTCTTCGCCATCACCAGCACCTTTTCTGCAGCCCAAGTTGCAGATCTTTTTTTTCGAGAAGTGTTCAAGCTGCATGGATTGCCAAAGAACATCGTGAGTGATAGGGACAACAAGTTCCTAAGTAAGTTCTGGCAAGAAGTCTTCAGAATGAGTGGCACTGTGCTTACCCCAAGCACTAGCTACCATCCGCAAACTGATGGACAAACTGAAGTGGTGAACAAGTGGTTGGAGGGCTACTTGAGAAATTATGTGTCAGAACAACAGAGAACTTGGGTCAAGTGGCTGCATATTGGTGAGTATTGCTACAATTCTACTTTTCATATGTCTATTAAGATGTCTCCTTTCTTGGCACTTTATGGGTATGAGGCACCTAGTTTTGCAGATTTAGTGTTTGGTGACAGCAAAGCACCTCTAGCCAAGGATTTGTTGCAGAATAGTCAGGATATAATGAAATCCTTGAAGGATAATTTGCAAATGGCACAAAATCAGCAAAAGTTGTATGCAGATCAGAAACGTGTTGAGCGTTCCTTCGAGGTTGGTGATATGGTATATCTGAGATTACAACCATATAGACAATCTACTCTCAAGAAGAGTGGAGCTGAGAAGCTCAAACCTCGCTTCTATGGGCCTTTTAGGGTCAACATAAAAGTTGGAGTTGTAGCTTATGAATTAGAGCTACTTTCTGATAGCAGAGTGCACAACGTCTTCCATGTGTCTCGCCTCAAGAAGGCACTTGGACATAATGTGATTGCTTCATCACAGCTACTACCTTTGGATGAAGAGGGCCAGTTGGCATTAATTCCAGAAGAGATACTTGATGTTCGAGAACGTTCTTTGAGGAAAAGAACCATCAAAGAGTACCTGGTCAAGTGGAAGAATCTACCTATGGAGGATGCAACTTGGGAAAATGATGAGATTTTGCATCATCCTAGTTTTCAATTGCTTGAGGACAAGCAATTTTGGGAAGGGCAGACTGTAATGACCCCTTCTAGAATCTGATCTCTTAATGACCGTTGGCCTATTCCTGGAAATCCGTAGGCTACTCGGAAGGTGCAATTGAGGGTTTCCTATTTTTTAGGATGTCTTTGCTCAAAGTTTTGATGGCAAATTCCTTCTGAATTTTTCAAGAGCTTCGCGGAGGTATGTTCGTTTCAGTTTTCTGAGCATTTTCAAGAATTTACTATTTTTAGTAAATTCTATTTTTGGCAGCTAGCAGGATTGTCGCAAGGAGTTAACTTTTCTTTTTGAGTTGATTCATTCAGTTTTGGGCTTCAGATTTCGGTCATGGTGGAATAAGTGAATTTCACTTAAAACAAAACAAAATAATAATAACGTTATATTTTAACGTTGACCTTGGCCTAGACTTGATAACTTAATGTTATTTTAAAAAGAGGGACTTGAAGGGGGGGGCGCCACATTGCATGGAAAGGGGGCGCCACTTTTGAGGATAAGCTTCTAGAAGAAGCCAATTGAAGCCTATAAAAGAAGGCATTGGGCTATCATTTGAGCATCTTGGTTTTAATGCATTGTTATGCTGCAGCTTTGGCTCTGGAACTGCTTCGGGGAATGAAGGCCTCCTAGCAAAGGCATCTCTTCATGTTTGAAAGACAACATCTAGTGGTGAATTAATCTTTGATATTTGTATTTGCTTAAGTAGTACTTTCAGTTATTGCATTGTTAGTTCCTTTGATATTATTAGAATTTCAGGGTATTGTATTAAACAGATCTAGGTTTTCAGTCACAATTCAGAAAATACAAAAAAACAGGTTGTGGGTATCTTCTTATTGTATTGGGTAGGCCTAGGCGCCCCTTTGCTTAATTTTGTAGAATTTTTTGAACAAGCATTGAATTTCTAGAGGAAATTGCCCTTCTTCCCTTGGGACGCCCCTATGGGGTTTGGCATTGGTTTTTGTGTAACATTCTGGATGCAGATTTGATCAGTTTCATGATGCTAACTTGGGCGCCATACTTCAGAAGAGGCTATGCAACAGAAATCAGGAAGATTGATTAAGTTTTGCATGAGTTATGAATATTTGAAGAAATTAAATAGTGGCTGGTTTTTCCTCTTTCTAAAAGCAAATTCTGTTTATTTTTGTAAGCTGATAGTAGTACTGGCAGCCCTTCTCTATTTGTTTAATTTTCCTTTAAAATATTGTAATAGTTTACAGCTCCGCCTTATGGTAGCTACTTTCCCTATTGGGTTAGCAAGCACATTCTAGGTGTAGAGCATCCACCCTATGGTCGCTACTTTCCCTTCTGGGTTAGCAAGCACATGCTGGGTGTGGAGTAGTTTCCTTTTCAGTATTTCCATTAAAGCTTTGTTATTAAGCTCACTCTGTCATATGGTAGCCCCTCATGGGTAGCACATACTTGACGTAGAGTTCCTTATTTGTAATTACTCCGTCTTATGGTCGCCCCTACTCCACCTTGGACTGGGTAGCACATACTGGACGTTGAGTTCCATTTCTTGCATTCTAGTGGCAAAGTTATTTCAGTTTATTTGAGATTAACTTTAATCTTGACGGAACTTGCTTGTGTTGTAATCCAAAAATCTAAAAAGATTGAAAAAAATTGGCCCGGAATATTTCATATGCACTTAAAATCACTCGCTTCATTATTGTCGACTAATATTTCTATTAATTGACACTAATTCTGCTTAACCTATTTTATTCTACTAATTTATCTTATTTCTAGCCATTTATTTAATATCCCCATTCTATTATCCTACATTCACTAACCTTATTCATCCCATCCCTTCATTAATTCTATCCTAATCCCTATTATCCTAATCTAATCATAGTTATCCATTATATGGGAATTTTTAATTCCCATAACCCCACCTAACCATCTACTAACCTACACCCTAGCCTTTCCTACATCCCTATCCCTAATCCTATCCTAATCCCTATCTAACCCCCACCTAATCCTCCATTATCCTTAAACTAATGAAGAATCCTCTAGAACTAGAGAAGCTCCTCCAAGACTCTAGAAGCCTCTAAACTAGAGACTTCTAAGGAATTTAATATTCCTTGAATAATCCATAGCCATTGGATCTCCTCATCCAACTTCAAATATTAACCTTTGATATTCCCTCCCAATATATATATATATATATATATATATATATATATATATATATATATAACCAAAGCTCCTCCGTCATGGAAGCCATCTACCAAGCTTGTAGGGAATCCATGCCAAATTAGTCCTTGAATCAATCCTTCATCCATCATCAAAATCCTTTTGTCATGCCATCACTATGCCAAAAATCTGAGTCTAATATGCAATCACAAGTCCATTTGCAAATCTTGGATGAAGCAAGGAATTTGGTAAGTCTCATTTCACTCTGATTTGTTTCATGAATCCTTCCTAATAGGTAGTTTGAGTTTGAGTTTGAATTAGATTGTTTAATTCATAGTGTGCTCAAAATCCTGCTATAATAGGATGAGGGACTTCAAGAAAAAATTTCTTCAACTAACGTTAGGTCATTTATTCCCTTAGACTCCTTGACCCTAACCCTAAAGGCCCTTCAAATTGAAGAACCCCTATAAGAATCCTCATATCGACAAAACACGTGGAACTCAAAGAACACATGCATGAATCCTATTTTTGGGTTTAGGATTATTGTAGGTGTCAATATGTATAAATGCATGTAAGAAGCACTCAATTTATAGGATGAGGAGGTCGAGGGCTATCAACAAAGGGGAACTTAGATGAATGGGGAGCTTGGATAGACAAAGAGGGAAAAGGAAAGGACATTTAGAATGAGGAACCTTTTTATATCAAGTGTGTAATATATTGTAATACATTGGAACACACACACACACACACACATATGGGTAGTCATGTCTAGTTAGGCCATCATTATCTAGCTAGTCTAGTTTGGTATAATAGATCACATATCTAGTATGACATCATTGTGAATCAATAATGATCCCCATTGCAACTATACATTTAGGGATCTCCCAAGAATTGGATAGTTCTAAGCATGATCACACACACACACACATATATGGGTAGTCACGTCTAGTTAGGCCATCATTATCTAGCTACTCTAGTTTGGTATACTAGATCACATATCTAGTATGACATCGTCGTGAATCAATAATGATCCCCATCCCAACTATACATTTAGGGATCTCCCAAGAATTGGATAGTTCTAAGCATGATGACACTGACCAGTTGTTAATCGCCCTTCATTGACATAAGGTTGAGTGGAATGTCTAAATCCCTAAATAATCCTTGTCTACATGGTTTCATCTGTCTAATTTAATCCAAAAAATATGAGAAGTGGATTGAAATGCCCCAATGTTATCTTGCTAATTTTTTTGTGAAAGTGAGATGGATCAAGATAATCAATTTTAGTTTACTTTTGTCGTTGGTATTTGTCGAAAGCATAAGAAGATGTAAGTAGGTGGTTAGATAGTTGCAACTTGCTTCCTACAAGCAATGGATATACAAATGTGCCATTGTTTTTTCTCTCCAAAATTTTATTTTCTTCTGGTGATTGCTTCGATTGGTTGAAGCGGAAGGATGTGTTTGGGTATCCTTTGTTTTTTGCCCAATTGGTTTTTGGTTGTCTGCGGGAATTCGAGGATAGTGAGATTAAAGTGATCCACTCTTGTGACCGGATATAAACCAAAAGAGTTTCCAAAATTTGCATCCTCTATATGGAGTAGTGTTACTTGATTAAGCATGTCATGTATCTGTTTTTTTTCCTGACACATACTAAGACTTTTTTTAGGCATTTTTCAGGCAGATGGTTTGAGGTTTATTTGAAAGCTTTGAATTTGTGAGGACAAGTGGAATGATGATCTAAGGGATGATGAAGTTGTTGGCTTTAAAAGATGAATTGTTTGTTGTTGATATGTATGAACCAAAGGTCAAATGGCATACTTTTTTGTAACTTGAGTCCCAATGCAGTCACTTTAAAACCCATGGGTGGATGATATTTTCACTCTAAGTTTTGAGGGTCTAGGGTTCCTAATCCTAAGTATTTTAAACAAAAAAAATCTAACTATAGCAAAAAATTATCTTTACTGCACTTTTATATGTGCTTTATTGACACATCTAATATCTCTCTCCATTCTCTTGTCCTTGTCACCATTGCTTCTTCTCCTATTCTCCTTTTTTGAATATATTCTCCTCCCAGTGACTTTTGAGGATCTCTTCTTCCCTAGTGTTATAGAAATCCTATATCCACTATAGGGTAGATTTGCTTCTCCCTTGCTCCCAAACACTCCTTTGGTATTTATAGGTATGCTTTATTGGTAAATCACATCCGACACACTCTAACCCACAAAGTCTCACCCCTCAAGTTGTTGGAAGCAAACAATGACAAGAAAAGTGGGGCTAGGCCCCTTTAATCCATTTTCTTTTTCATTTTTGAGGTGGCGCTAACAAAATGCCCCTAAACATCAAACAACCAATGTTAAGTGCCGAAACAAAATCTATTTTGTTAACTTCTTTTATATTGTAATTGAGTTATTTACGATGAAGCTCTTATTTTGTCAACAATATTCTTATTTTGTCAACAATATATATGTAAATGGTGGTAGGAAGTTAATGAGGGTAAGTGACTATGTGATTACATATGTAAAAAACTATATGTAGGCTCTTCATGTCCAGTCATTGTGGTTATGGATGTAGCTTGCATAAGAAGCTACTCATTTTATTATAAATAAAGGTTTATCACTTCTTTATGTAACACTTAATTTTCATATCAATATAATTCATATGTTTATCACATTTCTTGAAGGAAGAGCATTTTCTCTAACTTAGGTCTTCTAGGTATAAGTGCAATCTACATTTTGGTTGTGTACGTGCCTCATCCTCGATTCATTTATTGTTGTTGCCTTTTTTCCTAGAGGCATGCTACAACCAATTTGTGTTAGCCCTACTTTGGGTTTGCTTCATATATTAAGGTATTATGGTGATACCTACATGCAAATTGCATGAGGTATGTTATTAAGATCGCATGAGGTCTGGAATTAAGGCCTAGATCCTAAGGAACACCAAACCTAAGGTGAGTATCTGGCAGCTTAGCCAAAGGTGAGAAGGCAAGTTGTATCAAGCTACTTGCAACGTTAATAATAATATCTCCATGGTGGCCTAAATGCGAGTATGTACACAATACAAGATCAAAAGAGAAGGCAAGTTGTACCAAGCTACTTGCAACCCTAATAATAAGATCTCCTTGGTGGCCTAAATATCATTACACTGTTTTTTATCAAGGTTTAAAAGCGCAAGATAGATCCCTGGTCTCAAATAGAGATCTAATCGAGGAAATGCATCTATAACATTTTAACTTGGTATAGAAGCCATGAAATATCACCATCGTTTTTGGTGAAAAGGGATTGAAATACACTACAAAACCGTTAACAAACATAATTGCAAGCAAGTACAGGATTACTAAATATTATTTTAACATTTGCCTCAACTGCTTAATTAACTTTACTATTGGAACACATCACTAACTATTGTTAATAAAATAATAATAATATGAAGTCTCTATAAAGAACTTTTTGCTTCCAAATTGCCTTTTTGTAGTTGGCATTCACCCAAATTTTATATAGAAAATAGAAACTAGAAAACAGTGTTATATTTATCCCTGATTCCTGTAACTCCATGGTACAATGTAATTTTCCTATAATATTAGCCTTCAAAATCAAAATATACCTTCTTACACTTATGAAGTATCAAGACTTGAATCCTGTCCTGGACCATCACAACCTTGGCAAAATTGGATACAAATGCTTCAAATTTATTTCAACCTTAATTTTGTTCATGCTTTCTGAAAACCAACAGTGGGAAGCACGTGGAGGTATAATCAAATTTTCTATGCAAATCTTGTAGCAATGCATAATGTGGAAGTGGGAGGAACCACACACAATGAGCCCAGATTCCCAGCCTCAATTATTCACCTCAAACTTTGTACATTTCATGTTTCTAGCATTTATTTGTGTTAAAATCCCTTAGTAGCATCTTCAATGCCAAGCAATCTTAAATCCTTCACTTGAGAGAGGTTACAATGAATTAAAAAAAATTAAGTGCCTGTTTGGTGTTTTGTCATGGATTTACATTTACAAGAGAAATGATCCCAGTTGAGAGGGACACCCTTTTTATAGTCAACCTCATGAAAGGATCTAAGAAAAATTATGGGTGGAGATATCAAACATGTAAAGGATCCTTGTAAAGTGCACTTGCAACCACCTCTTACATGTCTATCTGCTAAGAAGGAAATAAAAAAGAACAAAGATCCTTCAAAGTCTGAAACCCAACTGGAAGAACAAAGAATTAAGTATTGCAAAAACTCCTAGAATGGTTTATTACATAGCCAGATAGATTCTCCTGTCATGTAAAAGGTGATGAGATATGTGAAGTCCATATAAGAACAAGATAAGCACTCATTCATCTTTGATGTCAACTAACCTTCCACGGAACCATCTTCTTGTTCTTTTTCTGGAAGTTAATAAATCATATTTTACGGAAGATCTTTCTCCACTGGTTTTCAAATAAAACACAGCAGATTTTATCTCTTCATCGAATCTAGCATTCATTTTTATCTTTTGCTTGGTCCTTGCCTCAAGGTTCCCAACAGTACCTTCGACATTATGCTCATCAACCATAAAAGGAGAATTAAACACTTCTGAAATTGGCTTTATGGATGACATGGCTTTGCTTTTAATGTTTTCCATGGCCTTTGACTCAAGCATCCTAACATTATCGGATCCAGAATTCTGAACCTCAAAGGCAGAATTAGAACTAGTCCAGAGCTTCCCTAAGCTTATCCCTTTAGCAGAGAAGTGCATACTTTGTTCAAGAGTATATTGAGATTCTTCAAATCTGGATTTAACATCATTTACTGTACCATGCCCAAGCAGCTCAGATTCTGATAACTGGGAGTTGTTCATGCAGTCATGTGGCTGAAAACTTTTGTCATTAATCGAAGTAACGTCATTCCTTGACAAAATTGTTTCAATGGAGTTTGTCCAAGCCTCAGTTTTGTGTAATGATTGAATAGCTTCAGCCAAGAGCTTGTGTGCTTCATAAAGGGAAGCCCTCACTGAAAGATCCTTGGTGGCAGCAGGCTCCAATATCTTTGCAGCCTTCTCAGTTTCTGCTATTAATGACCTGTTTGTGCAAGTACATAAGCAATAATTTGTATTTGATTGATGTTTTTCATTGCATTATATAACCTTTGTTTAATTCGACCTATTAATATATATGGTAGACACAAATAAATAAATAAATCAATGATAAAGTAAAAATAATTATTTACCTTGCTCTCTCTGTAGCTGTTCTAATCTTGACCATGGCTTTATCTTTGGAAATGGAAACTAAGTGCAATGCTTCAGAATTAATGGTTGAAGCTTCACCAACCAATGACTTCCCTGGTTTCAAAGAATTTTCTCCATCGGTGATTTTTCTTCCGAAAGCTGGCGGAGCACTTCCATGAAACTTAAGCATGCCATATTGGTGTTTTTGCCGATAGTTCTGAAGGCCAAATTGGAAATCAGCTATTCTAAAATCTAGCATTACACAAAAGTTTAAGTGCTCTAGTACTGTGTGCAAATATAAAGAAATTTACAAAATACAGATGTCACATGCCTTGGTATTTCACTAATGGCCTTACAGGATCTGTCCACTTGGCTTTCATTGCTTGTGATATCTTCAGCTTATGTCTGTCTGATTGACCCCCTCGCTTGTGACTATGCTTGTTCTTCACCTTTACAATGCTTTTTTTCCTAGCTTCCAACAGCTCTTGCTTCTTTTTTGCTTTCAGTGTTTCATAGCTATTCCAGTTCAGTTCGTCATCACCACTGCCACCTCTTCTGGCAGCTTCAGCAATGCTTTCTTCCCATTCACGTACGCATGTTTGTTGCAGCAACTTCCTATTACGAAGTTGTTCACATCTCAATTTGACAGATGCACCGATTCTGGCCTTAGTTGAGTTGCTGCAAGAATAATTCCTTCATTAAAAAGATGTCTGATTTATGACTAAAGAGAATGAACAAGCAAGATGAAACATAAGCCAGTACCCAACACGTGAGCTATGTGTTTTTCAATTAACTCAAGGTTTGGATGGTGTCCAAGAATACGCCAATGAATTTTTCTAAACTGGGACAGGCTAACCTCATTCTTAATTTGTATGTGCAACTAGGACTGATTCTGGAATAATAAAACATTCAGTCACATATTGATCATTGAGATAACATAGAATGAGATATCATGTATTAGATCAAAACAATGAATATGCATGCAACCCAAGAAGGGTTTTTCGAGAAGCCTAGCCAAATCTCTGATTCCCTTTCATCAATTATCTCATTCCCATTCATGCATGGATGTTTGTTGCAACATCTTCCTATTACAGAATTGTTCACATTTTAATTTGACAGATGCAACGATTCTAGCCTTAGTTGAGTTGCTGCATGAATAATTCCTTCATTAAAAACATGTCTGATATATGACTAAAGGGAATGAACATGGAAGATGAAACATAAGCCAGTGCCCAACACATGAGCTTTGTGTTTTTCAATTTACTCAAGGTTAGGATGGTGTCCAAGAAGACAACAATGAATTTTGTTAAACAGGGATAGGCTAACATCATTCTAATTTGTATGTGCAACTAGGACTGGATTCTGGAATAATAAAAATATTCAGTCGCACATTGATCATTGAGATAACATAGAATGGGATCTTATGTATTAAAACAATAAGTATACATGCAACCCAAGAAGGGTTTGTCAAGAATCCTAGCCAAATCTCTGACTCCCTTTCATCAATTATCCCATTATATATTTCAGCACAGAAAATGCGGTGGTTTAACCACAAAATTTTGAGGTCGACAGGCCACAAAGATGAGGGGTGAGCATTGTAACATCCAAAGAGACCCTTTAAATCTTTTGGGATGGCAAAGGGGACAAAATCAGGCAAAAATATAGAAAAATTGATATCTCAAAAAAAGTAATTTTTTAAAATGATAAATCATAGATCTGGGTTCACTACGATTAATTAGGGGTTCAAATTTCCAGTTTTTGTGATATCTTTTGCTAAAAGAACTTGAATGCACACATTAAAGATCTTAAATTCTTTGAAATTAACCATGTGATAAATAACAAATTGTTTCATTTAGCCAAAAAAAATCTTTAGAGCTCTCTTTGTTACAAAGGTCAAACTTTGCAATTCATGTTGTTTATAATTTGTTCTCTTTCCACACCCATGGAGGACATCTACACATACACTATGGAAAGTGTTGCTTCTAGATGTCCCCTTTTGTAGGTGGCTTGAACAACTCTAGGAAGTACTAAGGGCATTTCCCATCCACAAAGATGTATACAGGATGTGCCCATGCTGTTGCCCACATTTTGGGGATGTTTCCCAAGCACATCCTCACATCCCCAAAAAGTGGGAAACACAACAAATGTGTAACCCACCTCCAGGGGTGCATCTCCATGCTACATTAGTATCTAATGATAAGGGACCCCTAACATCACCCTCCAATAATCATTCTTGTCCTCGAGATAAATAGACTATCACGCATTTCCTACAACCACCTAAAAACAAGCACTACTCAACTAGGCTCCATTTTGCAACCCACACTAATGTCTCTCATCTCTCTACCTGGTACCAGTCAGTTAAACTCTTGTTACATCTTATTTCTCTTATAACTACTAAGTTTCAGAAATAAACCTCATTCACCTCTTACATTGCAAAGGATGTACAAAATCTTCATATCTTGAAATCTTCATCATGATCAGTTGATATCGATGATCATGGTTCATCAGGGATTATGAGGTTCATTTTCAGCATTTCTATGTATACCATGTGTTAAACAGAAAATCTTCAACTACAAAATACAATCTTCGAATACTAAGAAGACCTCAAAATTGTTGAAGGATATTATACCATTGTACCTGTTTACATTTTGCATCTCTTTCAGGTTCAAAATTTATGCTCTGTTTTATAAATGACCAAATGCTTGAGAAATTCAAAGTTTTAAAGCTTTATTGAAAAACAAAGGGGCAAGTTCTTTGAATCAATAATAGAACAAAACATGTGAACAATGTCTTTTAAGAACTTTTTCAGGAAATTTGGCATCAAATGTAAGTGCACTGCTCCGAACTTCCGTGTTACACCTCAACAAAATGGGTGGGAAGAGTTGTAGAAATGAACCTTTAAAGAGAGGACACGAGACATGCTCTACTCTAAATTTTTGGGCTACAAATTCTATGTAGAGGCATTTACTATTGCAATCTACATTTTGAATCAGATGAGCTCCGAGTGTTCTATATGGTACTCTTGAAGAAGCCTGGAGTGGGTGAAACCCTGCTATTTCCCATTTCAAGATTTCAGGTTGGCATTTGCACCAATATCCTAGATGAGAAGTGAACGACCTTGGATTCCAAGAGCTACAAATGCATTTTTGTGGGATATACTGAGGAGTTTTAAAGGCATAAATATGCTATGATCTAGAATCTCAACAAGCCATTATTCAAAGTGATGAGTGGTTTGAAGAAAGACAATCATCTTCAGAGGGTCCTTCTCAGTCCATATACCCATTAAATCTTCAGGTGCACTTGCTGTAATTCTTGATTATGTACACTCCAATTTTGACGAAGAGATGGATCCTACTCCTACAGAACTGACTCCATCTCCAACTATTAACCCTTTTGCTGCAAGTGAAGAGTGTCTTCCACTATGGCTTTGCCAAACCATGTTGGTCTAGATGCTAGTCCTGTAGCTGGATCTAGGAAGACTCGAGAACAAAAGTGTGTCAATTTTGCATTCTAGCATGTTCTGTGAATGGGAAGTAAGGTATCTTTTGCTAAGATTTACAGCATTTGTGAGGAGATAGAGCAGAGGTGAGTAGAGCAGATCAGAGGAAGGTCATTTTTCCATGCTCCAAAGGCAACAGTTTCCTGTACACACCTATAGAATATTGGCAGAGTGGACTAAAGCTGAAATCGTGGTGTTCACGTGTGTAGAATGTTGTTCTTGTGTTTCTCTGCACCTGAATCACATTGCTTAACTACAATATGTGGGATTTTGTCAATAAGACACCTTGATAAATGAATTTGCGGTTAAATGCATGTTGATTAGTAGCAAAGACATTGTTTTTCAGCATTTAATTTTAAAGATTGAGATCTGTTTGGTGAGTTGTGTCAGCTCTATGTTGTGAAATTACAGATCACAGATCCAAAGTCCAAAAAGACCTAGAGGACTCATGATAGATTCTGCAATTGATTCCAGTGTTTCTCCATAGGCTAGGTTGCTCTCTTACTAATTGATCTACCAGAAAATTGATAACAATATGGATGAAGCAACTATACTGAGGCATCACCTTAGATAGGTGTTTAGGGTCATTAAGTGTTGTTGCTTCTGACATCCAATGGTTGGTAGTCGGTGGTGGGCCTTGATGAGGAGTGAATGACACCATTGGAGTCTCTTTCCATTTGGAGGTATGAAATTTCAAGTATGCAATCCAAGAGTATGAAAGCGAAAGGGATAATTCTTCTGCTACCTTTTTTGAGACTACACCCACGGTTGCTGCTTAATCCTTCACTAACGGACCAATTGAGTTAAAGATGACACTTCTTTTACTACCTTGCCTCAGGTTTTTCATATAGAGTTGTCAATATCCAACTTCAGTGGCAACACGGGGATGTATCCCTGAGGTCCCAGGGGGAGTCTCAAAGTTTATTGCATTTCAGGAATGTGGGGAGATATAAATTTGAAATGTTCCTCAAGATGTTCCCGATTGGCTGCTGCACACCCCTGTTGTCCTCGAGATGTTTCACAGGCTTGGGACCCATCCATGCCATGCCCTACCCCAGATATGTTTCAGGGTTTTTATTTTGAAGGATGGCTGGATATCCCTGGATCGGGGAAGGCTGGGCATTACTGACAATGGTTGGGGCAAAAACAAAACACGAGAAAAAAAATGACAAAAACAAAAGAAAGGGACGAGGGGTCCACAACGGACCCACCCTACTACATCCTCCATACTCCAAAACATTACGATTATGCATTTTGGAGAAAAAAGGAGAGAAGTAGAGAGATGTTGCAGCCAAGGAGACAATATTGCAGCCAAGGGAAGAAAATCCCAAGCAAGGAAGCCATACTACAAAATATTGGGAGCACATTCCGGAGATTTTTTGTATACTTTCTATTTTGCCTCTTGTTTTGGAAATTCTTGAAGTTCCTATTGCATTTTTTTACACAAAAATTAGCAATGCTAAGCAATGGACATGTCAATCAGACAAATTGAGGAAATACGGAACGGAAGTGGGGTGGGTGGAGGAGGAAGTTCAGTTGGTACCAGTAATGCTTGTTAGGAAATCTTAGTATGAACATTGGTTATTACTACATATAAGAATAATTAATTAGTGTGATTTAAATGAGTTGTAATAAACAACTCATATAGTTTATTATTTGAGGGAGTTGTGAGAACAACTCACGTAGATAAAGTATGTTGAGTGAATAATGGGTCAATAGAGATTAGGGGAGATATTGTTGGGTTGTTGGGGATGATGTTTGACTCCTCATTTTAAGTATCAGTTTCTCCTATAAATGTAATCTCTGTCAATGATGAAAGTATCTCGAATGAATTACTGAAAGAGAAATAATATTGAGTGTGATTTCCATGTGATAAAATCGTGCAAATACGGGCTAAACTTATTATCTGGTATCAGAGCCATATTAAGTCCATAATGAGAGTCCTCGAAGAAGTTAGATAAAATTGTAGTTGTGCACATTTGAATTCACACCTGTGCGTAGTAATTTGTTGATGAGAAGACTTGCTGAGCGTACAAATCTGCCAAAACATTGTCTCGCCACCGTGCAGCATGTGCATCTTTTGAATGAAAGCATGCCAAGTAAAGTGAAGAGGTTTTAGAGTAACGTCTATCACAAGCCCCCAGTTCTCCACCAAATTTCGTTCTGCTGTACATTTCTATTCGCCATGCAACCTGGTCTTTCTGGCAGCTCGGGATCTTCGTTTGTGCAGTCACAAGTGTATCATTTGGGCAAATTACATATTTCTAAGACTAACAGATCAGATTGGACGCTATATTGCTGAGATGAGTTAAAAGGCACAATCTGTTTTCTTGGTCGTCATTCAACCTATTCTACATAGTCGTTCTGTTCAGATGAGTTAAAAGCATCGATTTATTTTGCTTTTGTCATGTTTAAAATTTTAAAAAAAGAAAAAAATCAATAGTTTATATAATGTAGAATAGGATTTATTTTTAGTATTTTTTTGTTAAGTCAATGATATTTGTAGTAGTTTGTCTTGTGGTCATAGTATTATTCATTAATATTTTAGTGGCAATATTATTTGCTATCAAAATTTTAGTCGATATCATAAAATATAAGTTATAGTTTAGAAGTGTATAAGTTATTATCAAAAGTATTTTTTTGTGTTTGTAAATCGGATGCATTATCGGTTGAAACCAACATCCTCCCTTTTTTAATTCAAATCTGGCAAAATGGATAAATAAACATTTGTGGACAAATTTGAAGGTAAAGACTTTCACCCCTGGGAAGTTAGAACACAATTGCATTTGATTGACAAAGACTTGTGGGAGATTGTGAATGGTAAAATATCAAAACCGACTGATGCAGAGGAAGCTGTCAAGTGGGAAGGCAAGGACCAAAGAGCAACAACAATCACTGGTCTAGGGTTATCCGATGCATACTTGCATCATATAGACCTATCAAAGACTTCAAATGTCATTTGGGAAACAATGAACAAACTGTTTGAATCACAAACAGGGAGTGCAACAGTGACCCTAAAGCAAAAGCTATTTGGACTCAAAATGGAAGGTGACAACATGGTTCAACACATCAGTAAGTTTTGTTCCATTTTAAATCAGTTAGCAGGGATAAAAATTGAAGTAATTGATGACGATACAAAAGTTGTCTTGTTGAATAGTATGCCAACCAGCGATTCAAGTGCAGTTTTTACTTTGGGCAAGGTAAATCCTAGTCTAGAAATTCTCATCTCATCTCTAATAGATGAAGAAAACAGAAATAAAAATGATTCAAAATTGGAGGAAAGTGTTAAGTATGTTAAAAATAGAACCAAATTCACTTCTAAGCTAGAAAAACAGTATGTAAAAGATAGATCTCAGGAATCAGGGTTCAAGGAAAAGGTTTCTTTGTCATTACTGTAAAAACTCCGGATATGGTATTAAATATTGTAGATAGAGCACAAGATCTCCTTGAAGGAAAACTAAAAGAGAAGGCTCTCATTTTTGAAATTAGAGATGACGAAAGCAACTAGGATGTGAAAATTACTTATTCAAATGATAAAGAATCAGATAGTCAAAACAATGATGAAGACTTTTTGTACTAGATAACTACATTGGGGGATGGAGGAAAAAAATACCTCTCGTTAGCCACTAACGACGGGGTGGCATTCTGCAGTAGTGGCAATTTTTTTTTTTTTTTTTTCAGTTTGTATTTTGAAATAAGAACATATTTGTATTTTTGTTCACTTATGTAATAAGTGAGCTAGTTTCCAAATGTGATTCCCTAAAATGAGATAGTACAGATGATCCAGACCTTAATTACTAAAGCAAGAGATGTTCTTGATAAGAGTAGTTAGTAGATGTGTTCCCACTACTTTTTTATTGGTTCGGTTGATGTTCCCAGATTTGGTTGATATAGGCCCCTTTGCATGGTTGGTATGTTCCCAAGAGGTTGATACATGTTCCCATCTTGGTTGAGGTTCCCATAACTAGTTGATAGTGTTCCCGTTTCTTGCTTGATTTTGTTCCCACAATCAAAGTGCAAGGAAGTAGCACAAAGGAAGGTCAAGACATGTGTATGTTGCTTAGACAGAGGATGGTGTTTCTTCCCATGTTCACACTAAGGAGGAGAATGTAAGGAAATCTTGTATGAACATTGGTTATTACTACATATAAGAATAATTAGTGTGATGTAAATGAGTTGTAATAAACAACTCATATAGTTTATTACTTGAGTGAGTTGTCATAACAACTCATGTAGATAAAGTATGTTAACTGAATAATGGGTCAATAGAGATTAGGGGAGATATTGTTGGGTTATTGGGGATGATGTTTGACTCCTCATTTTACGGATCACTCTCTCCTATAAATGTAATCTCTATCAATGATGAAAGTATCTCGAATGAATTATTGAAAGAGATAATATTAAGTGTGATTTCCATGGGATAAAATTGTGCAAATATGGGCTAAACTCATTAATTCTGCCCAATCTAAGTGCCCCTCAACCATGTTGAAGATGTATGCAAAGTGGGAATTCAAATCATCTAAACCCCCATATCAATTTGTGACCATTCTTGACAAAGACAAGGGAAATAAATTGTGGGAAGGACACTATTACTAATGCCATGTTTGTGTTATTGGTTTTAAGGAGAGTTATACCAAGGTTAATGCTTGCTTCTTACACAGACCTTAAGGAGTGAGAAAGGTTGTGAAAAACTTTCTATTGAAGAGAGACATGAAATGTCTAGTTTTCATACAACAAAAGGAGACACTTCTACTCTAGATGTATCGATATTGTCCACCCCTTCTCATGCTACAATTAGGGGTTCTTCTAGAGATGCTAGGGTTAATGTGGAGAAGGCAGATGGATTTTCCAAAGCTAAAGGAAGGTCACAAGCACATTTAAAGAATTGTATAACATGCAAGCACATGAGGAGGTTGACGATGAAATTGGCAAATTGTTCTTTGCCAATGCTATCCTATTCAATGCTGCCATGTCTCATTATTATAAGGAGGCATCCAAGAAGTCAGGGCTTGCAAATCCCTCATATGTGTCTCCAAGAAAACGAAAACTTAGTTTAACATATCTTGACACAAACTTCTCAAAGGTTAACTTGATGACCACTCATCAGTATCATTGTCACATGTTGAGCACAAACTTATTTTCTTAGAGCTATTAATTATTATGGAAGTGCAAGGATGAGGATTTCTGGATTCATATTTTGAGGTATGGCACAAACAAGGTTGAGCCTACCAATATTGTGTGGGTAGTCACAAATGCAGCCATGTGATCAACAGGATTGTTGGTTCAGAGCAGTTACAGCCATATTTTTTGGACCCTCATGTTGCATGCATATGTTGAACAATGCATATGGTGAAATAGGCCGTGTCAAATGCTAGATATGTGTAGATGTTTATTTGCAACCGCCACACCTCCTTGGCACTGTTTAGGAAATTTTCAACAGAGGACTTCCTTATGCCTTAGATGTCACATCTTGTCCCACTCTATAAAAACTACTTAAGTAATTAGTAGGGGACATGAAACTAACGATTTGTCGTTCTGATTTTTATGTTCGATCCGGATAAGTATGTTGTATGATTGGTAGTCATATTGTTGTTTTCGTGATCAATTATGTTAGTGAATATTTGCATATGTTTATACTATGTTCTATGATCATGTTGACTGTGATTTCATTTGCAAATAATTTGCATTACAACAGTTATTAATACATATATATTATGAGTATTTGATTACTTGTTATAATCTTGGACTAACTACCTTTTGTTCAATCGAGGTGGTTGCAGGACTATACCACCTTCACAAACAGTACAAAGGAAGAACATCATCGGAGAGGGGGGTGCAGATACCAGCATTGGGGACTGCGAGAATTAAGTCGAACCTGCACACACCACATTCTTGTTTTCTTAGGTGAAATGAATGTTAATCAGTATTCTGCAAAAATGATAAATATTGCTTGCATTGTTTGCCCTTGTAGCGAATCAGGGCTATTTACATTATCTGAGTTCATCACTTGTCATGATTTGCATAGTATGTGAAGTCTATGATTTGAGTGGTTGTTTGTTAAAATCTTTATAGGAACTAAACTATATTGTGTTAACTTTGAATCCATTCTAGTTGGTAGAAGCATGAATGTTTATTGGTCTTATTTGATTGTTTTACTTGTTGTCCCTGTTTAGTGGCATAAAGAGGGGGTAAAATACGCTGAAAGCACCCAAAGCAATTCAATTAAAAAGGAACTTTGAAACCTTGGATTTTGTTTTGGTTATGTTTATTTGACAAATGCCACGAAATTGAAAGGAAAAGGAAATTGGGTTTGTTTGTTGCTATGATGATGGAGTTGATTTCGCCATTTAGGAAAATGGAGGGTTTCATGTAGCTCCCATGCCGAAAATAGGGTTTATGACTGCAAGTTAACGCCCAATGGATGTATTCATGTATTGATGAATTCAAGTTCCATTATGGCGAACTCGCAAAGTTGGAGGAGATTTACCAGGTCATGCAAAATGTGAAGAAAAAGAGGAAATAGAATAAGTCGAAGGAGAGAGGGATAGACAAACGGAGGAAGAAGAAAGGAGCTTTTCGCAAAAAGAATAGAGAGGTGACCAACACCTACAATTGGAACGGTGGCCATTGCTATAACTAGGCAAAGAAAGCTTTAAATTTGTAAATAGAAAAGTATGGGTTTTGCTTTGCATACTTAGATTCATTTGGAAGCAAAATAATGAATGTTTTGCCCTGGGTTAGTTATATCCTATTCGATTGTATATGTTGGTGGAACTCTCCAAAAAAAATTTAAGGCATTATATTTATAGAACTGGGGATGGAACTCGGTTCCATCTGCAAGACTATAAAAATGACATTTGAGCCATTTAAAAAAACTGAGTTCCTGCCTGAATTTATGATAAACTTGTGCATTTGGTTCATTCTCGGGATTGTGAAACCTAGGCAAAATTTCTATGATTAAAGGTTTTAGACTAGGAAACCATCAAGGATGTTCTTGGTCAATCCAAGGAACTTTTACAGTCTTAAAGACTTCTTTTGAAAAATTATTATTATTAATGTATACTTTGTATAGGAATTATGTGTGCATTAGTTGCGAGAGTAGTACCTACAGCTGCAATTATATTTGTTTTAGACTAGGAAACCATCAAGGATATTCTTGGTCAATCCAAGGAACTTTTACAGTCTTAAAGACTTCTTTTGAAAAATTATTATTATTAATGTATACTTTGTATAGGAATTATGTGTGCATTAGTTGCGAGAGTAGTACCTACAGCTGCAATTATATTTACAGTGGCAAATTGCTTATTTATTAGTGGAACCTGGGTACACATCCGTGTGATAGGTATATGAGCTATAATGGATAAACTCGAAGTACATCTGGTAGCTAGTTTTCGCTTTAGAACTCGTGCTAGCTGTAGTGATGTATTTGAAACAGAATAAATCAGGTCGTGTATAAATATAAGCAGAAATGAACCAGTGAAAGGTGTACTAAGTTTGTTTTGGTAAATTTATACATGTATTTGCATTCTGTAGCTGTCCTTATATACGACCTCTTGAATTTTATACATGTATTTGCATTCTGTAGCTGTTCTTATATACTTACTCTTGAATATGGATTCGAGCCTTAATTCAGACCACACCTTTGTTGTTATATTTCTTTCGAAGTAAACATGCATATAGCTGTACAATTGACTTGGATGTTTGGAGGATTCATAAGATATGTGTAGCCTGTGGTTGTCCCCTATTTAATTACAGTTTCATGACAATGTGCTATAGGGTAGGTTGCAATTATGTTATTATTCCTTTGAACCAAGGATAAACGTATTTACACACACACACACACATATGACCAGGAGTAATATGGAACCAAATTGTAAACATTAGTGACTCAATTGGGCTTAGAAGACTTATTTAGTATAATACTTTCACGACTGTAAAAGGATAACAGATTTTTAAATGGCATCCAATGGTGTTGACATTCATGGAAAATGGATGCCTCGTTCAAAGATGTTTTGTAATAAATGAAATCTATGTATCGATATTGGGTAATATTGGGATATGGGAAACTTATTTATTTGTTTTTACATAAACAAATATGTTTATAGGTATAGACAAATGTATATACATTTAAAGAATGGATACATATAATTGTGTAAGCAAATACTTGACAGAAACGTACCTTGAGATATTAAAACTGAACATATATTTGTTAGTTCAGCTGTAAGTTATATTGGGAATTCTTGACTGAGATTAGTTAAGGCATTTAAATACATTTAAATGGGTCGATGAAATCATAGATATACTTTAGTGTATAATAAAATTCAATAAATAGAATAAGCAGGGAGTCTGTATATGCTTAACATATTCCCTAGGTGCTATAGATATGTTATATTGCTCCCTTCAAACTGTAATCAGTTTGGGTCGAATATATATATATATATATACCCTAAGCTCTTTTATAGACCTTTCACAATTTCTATTTGGATCTTAATCCCATCATTTTCATTTTGCACAAAAATATCATACTTTAACCTAGAAAAGTGCAATCTATCTTTTATGTTAAAGTATAGACTGCAATCTATCTTTTATATATATATATAGCACAAAAATATCGTTCTTTAACCTGGAAAAGTGCAGTCTATACTTTAACATAAAAGATAGATTGCACTTTTCTAGGTTAAAGTATGATATTTTTGTGCAAAATGAAAATGATGGGATTAAGATCCAAATAGAAATTGTGAAAGGTGTATAAAAGAGCTTAGGGAACTTGTTTTGTGTTTTTAAATTATTCTGAGTTTATCTGAGTTATATTAATTGGAATGGTCCTTTATATATAATCAGTATGGCAGTTTTGGTAAATAAAACATATATAGGCTATACTAGTGTATTAGTTAAAATATGAGAAGTTCTTGTATTAAGGAAAAGATGGAACAAGATCAGAATGAATAAAGTTGTCATTGAAGTATAAAATAAGCTTGGTTTTATAAGCTATTTTAAGACTCATTGGTTTATTTGGTGACTAAGTTTTTATACCATCAGATATATATATATGAACTGTGTTTAAAGAGAGATATGTTGTATGGATATGGTGTTCTTGAATGCTTGTTCTAGCCCTTTACGCATTTCTAGTTTGATTGCAGAAGAACTTATATATGACTTTCACGAGTTGAAACAAAGAGATTGTTGAATGATGATTGTTTGTACCTTTCATTGTATAATTGTCTGAATTGATGTATGCTGCAATCTGTATTATTGTACCATGATTTATGAAGAATCATTGACATGTTTCATATGATAATTGGTGATAGATATATGAGGGTTTCGTTTTGCAACTCATATATCTACCCCCCGATATCATATGATATTTTATGATTCATTAGTAGAGGGTTTATGTAAGTGGAATTGACTCGGATCCATGTGAGACCTGATTTCTATAATGAAAACTTTGGCAAAAGTAATGTTATCATTGAGACATCGTCATTCCACTGTACTTTCTAGTTTACATGTATATGTTGGTGTCATATTAGATAGAGGATTGGTTTTCATAGTCTATGTGACTTTTGCATGTATTAGTGATCGTACACAAAGTTTCCGGTTGATTTCTTAACATCCACACTATTCTTATATGCCCATACATGAAGAGAAGGGCCACTCCCAGTGTGGAGGTGTGTAGGAGATCGACAGTCTGTGGTTAGAGGTAAAACACTCGAATGATGCTCTCCCTCTGTTCAACTATTCAATAATTTGGAATCATACTCTTGGCTACATATATGGATCATTGAGTTGTTTATGAGACTCATTTGTACTGTTATACATATTATGTTGTACATTTGACTTTGTAATAAAATGTAATATGTAGTACATTATTATTTGATGACTATTAGCACAGTAGTGGCTGTGAAATTTGTAATTAATTCCAAATATTGTGACAGCAATCGCTATATACTTATTCATATTTGTATTTGAAGATTATATCAGTGATTTGTTGTACTTGACTATTTTCACTGTTTATATTATGAGAAATATGTAACAATATTTGTATATAATTGTTAATCCTAGGTGTCTAGCTTTTGTCTTTTTCCTATAAGTTGTTTCTCTATTCCCATAGGAATAGGGCATTCGAAATGTGAAGTGAACTGCCATTTTGGCTTTTATATTGTAATGTTTGCTCTCTTTCAAACTTAATCATGAAATAGAATTTCATTGTCATTTTTTGACAACCTAAATCTTCAGACTTGATTGTAGCGAACCATAAATCAGAGGGAGGCATTTTGATGTCAGAAGTGGGACGTTGGGCCTGCATAACCCCTGCTTTCTAGTTGCTCATAGGGACATACATGTGTTACATTTACCAAGGTTGACGTAGCGTTTGGTAGTCCAAACCTGCACTCTAGATTTTTTTTTTTGCATCTTGGTCACCATTCATTGACTACGTGGAAGACAATGTTGGCATTAACATGGCAGAATTTGGCTTGTTCAAAGAGTTGAGTGGCGTTGGCGCTGTTGTGCACCACTCTATATTGCAGTTTTGATCTGATAGTTGGTATTCTTTGCTATGATTTGCTGTTGAAAGCTTCAATAAAGGCACTTCAAGGGTTGGACGTGGCATATTACTTCATTAAAGTCCGCATTTAACCTATTTTTTGGTTGCATAACACTTTTTGTAGATGTTATTTTGCTTTTTGGAGGATGTCTTTGACCATCAAGGAAATCAAACATTTTCATATTCCAATATTGGAATTATATAAGCCAGATAAGGATAAGTACTTTGTTTTTTTTAAGCTTTTTTTATTAAAAAAGCAAAATTTCAATTTTAAGTGTTTTTTCAAATTTAAATTGTAGAGCAAATTTTTCATTGAACTTACCTTGAGCATGCTACTCTATGCAAATTTGGCAAACAACCAAATTTGAAAAATTCAAAGAGAAATAAGGAGAGCTACTATTTTACCCATTCATCACTATCGATAGACATAAATCTGGAAATCAAGAAAAACCAAGTATATTAATGTATGATAATTTATTTTGAAGCTGATGTTAATGATAGGGCGAATCATTTTCACGTGCCATCTAGGTACCACTTACCACTTTGCTCTCACGTACCTTAAAGCCTCTTTCACGTACTATCGAGTATATAGAAGGGATAGCTTCTTCCACGTACCAACGGGTATATAAGAAGGGTATGTATATAGAAAGGTTTGGTATATCGGTCTGGTGGTATATAGAAAAGAAGACCATTTTGGAGTGATAAGGAACCAATTTGGGTTAAACTCCAAATTCAAACTAAAAACTCAAAATCGTGCATTCAACCAAATCTATCGTTGGCACAACATTGACTGACAAAAACAACTGGTTAGAATGGTCTCGGCAAGTGAACACACACCTTCAGTGATCTATGGTTCGATATTTGCGACGGGAAGAAACAACCAGTTGAGCCAACAAAGAATGCAAAGGATATTCAGACATAGAAGTAGAAAAACTAGAAAGCAATGGCCTTGATGAGGGCCTCAATTGACGGAGATGTGTTTCGTCATATTTCGGGGTACAATACTCCACAGGAAACATTTTACAAATTGAAGGAGCTATATGATTCTCACTCAGAGTTGGCATTCATTCAATTGCAGTTGAAGTTGTTCAACCTTGAGTTGAAATATGGTGATGTGATGAGATTGGCTTCAGAGATACACACCATCAAGCATGATATAGATGCAACGGGTGTCAAGATCGATATCTATATGACTACATTCATAAAAGCCTTTCTTCCCAACTATTCAACCTGTTTGGAGTCTTTACAAGCAAGCAATCAGTTGAAGACTCACATTTGATAAATTGATTGAAAAGATGGTAGAAAGAGAAAGGGTCTTTGGAAGAAAAACTGAGTTCACAACATGAGAAAGTGTGTGCTATATCAAAGCAAATTCTTCCAAAACATCCAACAAGGCCACGTCTTCCAAAAATGAAGGCAATAATAAGTACAAGAGAAAAGACGAAAAAAATGAAAATCAAGGCATTCAAAAACAAAATGATAAACAAAACCTCTACTGCAAACGGTGTGATAGAAAAGGAAGCCATAAAGCTCACGAATGCAAAACTCCATGGAAGAAAAATGAAGCATACCGTAAGAAGAAAGAGAAAAAATTAAAGACAAGAGTCAAAACTCTACCCAATTCACTCGTAAATGTGTGTTTTCTAGTATAGCTGATGAAGCAAATAGTGTCTCAATTAGTTCTTCAAGGTTCGATGCTTGGGTTCTTGATACCGGTGCCACTCTACATATGACTTACCTTAAAGACTTCTTTAAGGAGTTCAATGAAGAAACTTGTGGTTCAATATACCTCACAAATAAATCAAGTTTGCAACCACAAGGAAGAGGTATAATATGACTCAAGTGTCCAGTGCTTCCAGATTTCAAACTCCAAAAATGTTCTCTACCTTCCTCAATTGAAACAAAACTTATTGTCCCTAGTGCTCATAAGGCAATAAGCCCATTCCATTATGTTGGATAATGGTGATGTCACAATCACGAAAAAAGTGACAATGAAGTTGTCTTGATTGGATATGAGGAAGGGAAACTACTCAAAGTTAGGGGTGAGCCATCAAATTCAAGGAATGAAGTCCATCTCGTGGAAGACGGAATATCTCTAAACATGTGGCATGCTAGATTCGGGCACACTCACTATAACAACATTCATGTATTGCAAAAGAATGGTGTTGTTGGCATGTCTACATTGCCCGCAAAATCAGAGGAAAAATATGAAGCTTGCATCTTGGCTAAACATGCAAGAGAACTATTCCCTAAGCCACAGTGAAAAGCCAACAAAAAATTGCAACTAGTTCACTGAGACTTGTGTTCTCTTCCAATCCTCTCCGCTAGTGGTCATAAATACTTCATGTTGTTTGTTGATCACTACATCAAGATGACTTGGATATATTTTTTGAAGAAAACATCTGAAGCCTTCAAGACTTTCCAAAAATTTTGAACCATGATTGAAAATAAAGCTCAAACCCGTATTGAGACACTCAAGACAAACAATGGTGGTGAATACACTTCAAAGAAGTTCGAATCCTACCTTGAACAAAATGGGATCAAACACCATCTCATTGTTCCTTACACTGCAACAAAATGGAGATGTATAAAGGATGAACATAATTGTGATGAATATAATTCGTGCTATGTTGTACTACAAGGGGGTAAATCTTCACTTTTGGGCCAAGTAGCTAAAACAACAGTATACATCCGCAACAAATCACCATCAACAACTCTTGAATCCAAGACTCCATATGAGATGTGGTGTGGTCATCTTCCTTCAATGAGACACATTCGGATTTTTGGATCCACTTATTACGCATTGATTCCAAAGGAGAAGAGAAACAAGTTAGACCACAGGTGTCGAAAATGCATCCACTTGGGATATTTTGATTCCTCCAAGGCATATAAATTATACGATGAGAAAGAGAAGAAATTTCGTGTCGCAAGAGAAGTTGTCTTTTGTGAGACTATAAAGGACAAATAACACATTGATGAGCAATTGAGTCGACTTAACAAGTATGCAAATTTTGATGTCTATAGAGAGAGTGATTTGGATGTTCCAAACAATAAGTGGGGGACACAATTGAGAATCTATTGATTTTCTATTGTCTTATACATGAGATTGAAACTCCTCTTGATGAAGAGAGTGAAACTTCATCACACAATGAACAAGGGCCACTAGAACACAGGGCAAAAAGTGATGGAACTTCAGAGGATGAACTTTAAGCACTTAAAACAAAGAAACAAATGTCTAAGTGGGTCATTCAAACATTGAAGGATGTGAAACCTAATGGAGTTGGGAAACATGCACTAGAAGTGCACATGCAACCGCATCACAATCAGACAAGTCCCTTGAAGAAATTCAAGATAGAAATGAAAAGCTCACTTTGAATGATTCTCCAAAAGAATTCAATGTTGCATTTGATTCAAAACCAACATCTTTCAAACAAGTTGAGAAGCTTGAATCTTAGAGAAAAGCAATGAAAGATGAGTACAATGCATTGGTCAAAAATGAGACTTGGAAATTGGTTGATCCTCCATATGGTTGCAAATCTATTGGTTGCAAGTGGGTCTATCACAACAAATACAACGCTGATTGTTCACTTGACAAGAACAAAACAAGGCTTGTCGCAAAGGGATATGCTCAAAAAGAAAGAATTGACTACAATGACACCCTTGCACCTACAACAAAATGAACTACCATTTGAACCATGTTGGCTCTAGCTACTCACAATAGATAGAAAATTCACCAAATAGACATCAAAAATGTATTCTTGAATGATGTCCTCAAGGAAACAATTGAAAAAATAGTTGTATTTGTGGTGGTGTACGTTGATAATTTGTTCATCACAAGGAACAATGAAAGGTGCATTGCAAAGTTCAAATCAGAGTTGATAAAAAGCTTTGAAATGACTGATTTGGATTATCTTCATTATTATGTGGGTATTGAAGTAATTAAAAAATCAAATTATTTTTTCATCATTCAATAGAAGTACATTGGTGACATTCTGAGCAAATTTGGAATGAAAGATTGTAAGCCTCTCAGCATGCCCATGGAACAAAATCTCAAATTGACATCTAAAGATTCAACAAATTTGGTTGATGCCACTAAATACAGACAACTCATCGAAAATCTGATTTATGTGACCACAACTCGACTAGATATATCATTTGCAGTTGGTGTCCTCTCAAGATTCAGGCAAAAATCTAGGAATAGTCGTTGGGTAGCAGCAAAAAGGGTCCTCAAATATCTTAAAGAAACACAGAATTTTGGGCTCAAATACTCCAGGGCAAGAGGTTTCAAACTGGTTGGGTATTCAGATGTTGACTATGTTGGTGATCATGAAGATGAAAAGTCCACATGGGTTTTTTGATGAATTTGGGAATGACAATTGTCAGTTAAAAATTAAAGAAGCAATTAGTTCTGACAATTTCTTCAGCAAAAGCAGAATATATGGCCGCTTCAGAGGCAACTACAGAGATCTTGTGATTCAAAAGGGTTATTTCAGATTTGCAGGAGCAATAGGTTTTTGTCAACACCTCTCATGATTGACAACACTTCTGCAATCTAGATGGCAAAGAATCCATTCTTTCACAACCAAACCAAACACATCAATACTAAGTTTCATTTCATTTGGCAATATGTGAAAGATGGCAGTGTTAAGTTGCAACATTGCCCTACAACAAAGCAACCAATAGACATCCTGACAAAAGCAGTTGGATGAGAAAAAATTGAAAAGTTCAAAGGAATGCTTGGTTTGACAAAGACCCCTACAGATTAATGGGGGGATGTAACAATATTTTATATAGTTGTTAATCCTAGGTGTCTAGCTCTTGTTTTTTTTCAATAAATTGTTTTTCCATTCCCATAGGAATAGGAAGAGTCACATTGGGAATGTGAAGTGAACTGTCATTTTAGCTTTTATATTGTAATGTTTGCTTTCTTTCAAATTTGAATAGTGAAATAGAATTTCATTGTCATTCCATATATAAAATTTCTAGCCTATCAGAATATTCATCTTAAAATCTGTTATGAGTTGTTTAAAAACTAATGGATCATATTATTATTAACCAGTAGGTTGATACATTTCTGCATTTATTGCTTTAGATACATTTACTAGTCAAACAATGATTTTTCAAATAGTTATGGATGATTTTATAAGCAAAGCATTTGGACAAAAAAAAAATTGGTGTGACTTTTTAATAACCCGAATGGGTTTCTAACATTAGACATGAGATATGCCAACCATTTCATCTTGTTGAAGAGGACACTTAAGGTGCAAGAGCCCTTGTAAACTATGATTGTGCGCAACAAGTGGACTAGGTGGCTAGAGGCCAAGATAAATGATGATAAATGGGTAATGCATTTGGTGCTTACTGATGAGTTTTGGGGGGATATGAAGTATATAGTGTCATTCACAGCGCATGTTATTGCCCTGCTCATTCAATTGTTGATACAGACTCACCTAAACTTAGAGAGATTTATGAGAGATTTAACACACATGATTGGCTAAATGAAAGTTGTAATTCATGATAGGGACCCACCTTAACATTGTTTGACCAACATCATTAACCCATCATTCGATGGAGGTGGGACAAGATAAAAACCCTATTACACATCGCAGCATATGCAGTTAAACTGAATGGCATATGTCAAGGCCTAGGAGAGTAGAACCTATTAGTGATGAGGTGGTAAAGAAGGGGTTCGTGATGGCCATTAAGAAAACATACAGAAGAGACGAGACACAAAAGCTTTGGGCCAAGTGGATATAATTTGCAATTCACAATGGCTTCATGCAGGCAGCTAGAGAGGATAGACACACTCTTGCCTAGACTGATCCCATTGGATGGTGTCAGCTACATGGCTGTACGACTCTAGTGCTGCGGATGCTCGTCGTTCGCCTCCTTTCTCAGGTTGCTAGTTCCTTTGTTGCATACAAGAATTGGTCCACTTTGACTTCATTGAGTCTATTAAGAGGAATAGGCTTCTCTCTCAAAGCGCAAAGAAGCTACTTGCAATAGAAAATGCCTTGCGTCTCTAGGATCGCGAAACACCTAAGTATCGATACACTTCAGCAACAAAATGGGATGCTGAACCTGAGGAGTGGAGACAGATATAGATGAGGATAGGGAGGTGCAGCTGGGATTGGTTGAGGTCACATTGGAACAACCACATGCTTCATAAACTCTAGGAGTGACACTGGTGAGGACGAGTTATCGGGATGCATACGAGATGTCTCAAATGACAAGTCTGATAATGATGATTGAGTTTGCTGCTTCATGCTTAGTATTTTATAATTTTCATTGACATGCATTTTGAATCGTTATCATACTCATAGATAACATTGTTATATTTTGTGATTTTGATACTTGTATATACTGTTTATTTTGTATTCATGGATGAATGGTAATGAGATATTCACAGTTCCTGCTTATGGCATATGATGTCTACACATTACACATTACACATTTTATATTTTCTAATTCAATTTTCAATGTTCATTTCATAGATACCAGTGCCTTAATCACTAACAAGAACTAATAATATTAATAAACTCGTCCAACCTAATCTGTATATGTTAAACCCTCAAATATAATTGAATTTCTCTATTTTAATTTTTTTCCCCACTAAGCTGACTTGCATAATCACAAATATAAGGGATTATTCTACTCACAACTCAAGATGTGTTGGAAATGCTATAGACAGGTAATCTCAAAAAAATTGTATAAAGAATGATCTTAGAATGTTAATGATGCTCAATTATGCAAAAACATAGCCACAAAATCTATCTCAAGGAATATTTTTAGAATGTTTAATTATGCTTATGTTTGCCCAAAGCCAAAAAAAAACTATAAAATGCTTTTTCATAAATTGTTTTGCTCTTGGGATGTACCCATGTTATCTTAGCAAAAAAAAAACTATAAAATTCATATATTCTTGGAATTCTATATATATAGTAATTGTCATCCCTTGCCATCCCCTAAATCTAGGCAAAAGTTTTGTCGTACTAGAAACTTGTCCCACCATTTTAAGACATTCTTGTCTCAAAAACTCTTACATAACATAAGGGTATACAATATGAGTACTAGGCAAGTATGTGTGTGTGTGTGTGTGTGTGTGTGTGTGTGTGTGTGTGTGTATATATATATATATATTAACATAAGGGCATACAATATGAGTACTAGGCAAGTGTATATATATATTCGTCCCCTACCATTCCCTAAATATGGGTAAAAGTTTTGTCGAACTAGAAACTTGTCCCACCATTTTAAGATGTTCTCATCTCAAAAACTCTTATGTGACATAAGGGCATACAATGAGTACTATGCAAGTATGTTCCATGAGGTAAGTAATGTAAACCCATGAGGAATTGAAAATTTGGTAACTCTCACGATCATAATAAATAAAAACCCATGGATGGAATGTGATAATGGAAATTCCTTGTAATAATATAAGTATCACTACTAGAGCCTGAAACACTCGTCTATTACGCTCAATTCGCAAGAAAGAATATGGCACCAATAAGAATTGTCACACCCTACCTTGTTTTATCTAGAAAAATATTATTAATAAATGATGTTACTACCCATTATGTTATGAATTATTTTATCTCATTAAAACCAATGAATATGTGATTATTTGTTATTTGTCAATGTATCTTAGATTAGTATAATGATTATATTTATATATTTTTTTGTTAACTAACATATTGTGGTCCTAGTTGATTGTAGGACATCCCCCTCATATGAACAACTAGAGGGAGAGTATCATCAAGGAGAGGACGTATACACACCATGTAGAATTCATAAATAATTGATTGTCTAGTATATTGAAGTGGTGGATGAGTGTTTTCAGTTACGTTATTGCATTTAATGTGGTTTTTACTATGGACTTGTGCATGACTAGTGTGGTGCAATCAAGGAAGTATCTGTGGGACTATCTTTCCTTGCATCTTGCAACAAACTTAAAATTTGAATCAAAAGAAGACAAATACACTCTTGCCATGGCTAGAGGCTCACACACACTTATTTGCAGATTTCTAAGTTTGATTCTTTTGCCAAAACACATATGAGGGAGATGTTATAGCTAGAAAGTGCACCCTTTGTGGGAGAGTTCTTCAGGGTCTCTCACTTCCAGCTACAAGCATGAGGACAACCTCGGGATGTGGGTATCCTATGGTAAGGTTGAACCTCTAGGGTTTTTAATGAGGCTAGTTCCTCAGGTGTTTCACTTCAACTCTTGATTCCCACACTAAAATCTACTATTGGCTGAGGAAAAGGGAAAAAAGAATAACATGAAAAGAAATCTAAGCTAAGGGAGGTGATGCACCAAAAAAAATGATCCACTTGGTTTGGGAAATGACACTAATTTAGCATTAGATAAATTTGATTACACAACTTCACAAGCAGTTAATTTGCATAAGTATTTCTTAAACTAGTCTCGCTGAACCATACATGAAGCAAAGAGCGATTTCTAAATCCACACTAAGCATCCATTAATGGCAAAAAAAGCTCGAGTCTAGACCTGCAACTAACTGAAAAACACCTAAAAATAGGCAAGAAAGGACAATGAGTTTAGAAGGACACCTCTTCACAACGCCATTGTACACAAGCTAACTCAACATGATTTTCAGACAAAGAGATAGGTAAAAATAATCTTTATTGCTTCAAAAGGTCTATTACAAAGTGATTTTTGCAAAGTAACTTTATCACCAGTCCAAAGATCCTTTCTTGACTCCAAGGCCTCTATTTATAACAGAAAAGGAGGAAGAGAAGATGGGAAGAGGGAAGAAGTCATTGATGACTGGGATCCTTGTCATCGTCCTCCCTTGTGCCACTAAATGCGCCGCTCAGGATTGTTGAACAACCTTCTCGAGTCCCACCCGCCTTCAAGTCTCTCTTTGGCGTATCTAAAGAGCCATGTTACGAGCAGCTGAACATCACTTCCTTGCGTGGTTGAAACGATCTTTGCATTTAAAACGGCATGGTCACTTTCATTTTCACGTGTCTTGCTAAAGAAGAAGAGGTCTCAATGTGTTGATAAACTGGCCGAACCATGCTGCCTTTATGTTTAAATGACCATTTGTCAGAAGAGGAAGCCATGCTGAAGGACGAAGGCCTTCATTAAATTCTCAGCTACCATCTCTCGCCAGTCGTTTGGACTCCCTTTTGTGCTGATTGGCCGTCGGATGTTGCCTTGGATCCTTGAGCTACAGTGTGGATCTTCCTGTCGTGGACGCCTATGGATCGTCGATCTCCCTACCAGCTGGGTGCCCTTTGTGCCATTTGGCAGCGTCTCATTTGTCCTTTCCATGACTCTTATGCACTGTCGATCCTTAGAACGTGCCATTGGACTGAGCACATTTAGTCAAGCAATGTTGGAAACCCAATTTACTCTTTGTTGTGTAATTCGGGTTTTCAAAGCTACTTGACTTATGAAGATTTTCAAGCTAAGCCATTGAAGAATCCCGATTTACTCTATGCAGAGTAACTCGGGCTTTCTGATCTCTCCTACTTCAGACATTACCTTTTGGATTTTTCAAAATGGACTTTCCCGAAGGGTGAGAGACCCTTCGAGTTTCCTGTATGTCCCTTCGGACTTCCGCAAATGATCCTCCTGCTGAGAAAAATGCCCTTTGACCTTTGAAAATGGTCCTCCCGAAGGGAAAGATACCCTTCAGGAATTTTGAAATGGTTCTTCCGAAGGGTAACATACCCTTCAAACTTTTGTTTGAGACCTTCGGAAGGATTCCTTCGGCCTTTCTTTCTGCTTTGTTCATTCGGGAAAAATTCCCAAAGGAATTCCTTTAGACAAATTGTCCGAAGCTTCCATCCCATTCATTTTTTCTTCGAAATATTTTTTCGAAAGAATTCTTTTGGTTTTCCCTTTGTTCTTTCCTTTGGAATTATTTTCTGCGGGCTTTTGTAAGGGCTCTCCCGAAGGGTAAGGGACCCTTCGGGCTTCTACAAAATGGTCTTTTCCAAAGGGAAATATACCCTTCGAAAAATCTGAAATGGTCCTCTCGAAGCTCAAAAGGGCCTTCGGCAAACTTGCAACTGTCCACTTGGACAAGGAAATGCCCTTCGGATTTGTCAATGACCTTTGGAGAAGACTTGTCCCTTCAAGAACCCGAGAAGCACTATTTTTCGAGACCAAATCGGGTTTGTCAAGCTCCTTTACTTATTTCAGGCTTTTGACTGCTCACAACTTATGAAGTAATTAAGTAGTGCTCTTTGGAGAACCCAAAATACACTGTCCATGAGTAATTCGGGTTTGTAAACCCGAATTACTTCTGCTTATAAAACATTTAGAAGTCAAGCACTGCTGGAAACCCGATTTGCACTATGTCCTCAGAAACCCGAAGTCTTGCGACTTCGAAAACCCGAAGACTTCTTCTTTGGAGAACCTAAGGTTGTCTAAACTTGCCACTTTTACTTGAATGTCCACCTTCTCATACTTGGGCAAAATTTTATATGGGGGCCAAAAAATGACCAACATTCTTGGCGACTCGCAGGGAAGCATGCCTGCTATGCTTGAGAACCCAACTTATTTGCTTCATTCGATCCATTGGACATGGAGTCACTGCTTTTGTACAAGGCTGGCTCTATCTGAAAATTGACCTTGAAGCAACAAGAACAACAGAAACAAAACAAACTGTGCCCAAGGCACTTAAGAAAGGGAAGACACTCAAATGAAATGGATGTGCACAAGGCACTTAGAGAGAAACATGAAAAGCTATATAAAATGTACAATCACATATACCACGGCTGCAAACCCTTAATAGCAGGGCTTCAGATGAATCCCATTGACTAGGATGGGTAATACCTCTCCGTCTAATTGAGCGAGCTGAAAGACGTTATGTTGTTTGCATCCATAGATCAAATAAGGGCCACTCCACAAGCTGTCAAACTTGATATGGTTGCTTGGTTTGGCCCTATTTGAATCCCATTTTAGGACCACGTCTCCCTCTTTGAAGTCCCTTGTCGTGGCTCTCTTGTCAAAAGCTTTCTTGACCTGAGCCTGATGTGACTCTAGCATCTTCATCGCAAGGTCTCTTGTCTCCTCAAGTTCTGTGAGTTTTGCCGATCTCACATTCATGGGTTCATCTTCCAGCAGCTCCAGCTGATGGGCTAGTTCTAATGCAGGCAGCTTAAGAGAAATGGGTAGCTTGGCCTCCCTTCCATATACTAGAACATACAGAGAATTGCCAACAATAGCTTTAGGAGTTACCCTGTCAGCCCATAAGGCTGTGTTTAAATTGGTGTGCCATGTCCTCTGGTTCTCCATAGTCTTCCTAATGATCCTCAACAAATTTTTATTCGTGGACTCAACCAACCCGTTTCCTTGAAGATAATAATTGGAGGAAGTACTGAGGTAGATGCCCATCTTGAGAGCCCATTCACTTGTTTTCGGACTGAGAAAAACTAATGCATTATCAGAGATGATAGTGGATGGAACACCAACCTTGGTCATGATGCTGTCATAGAAATCTAAGACTGCACTTTCGTTGGCTTCCTTCAATGCTATGGCTTCCACCCACTTGATGAAGTAATCAGTTATGGTAAGCACCCACTTATGCCCAACACTTGATGGGGGGTTGATCGCTCTAATGAAATCCAAACCCCACTGCATGAATGGTTGCTCTACTTGAATTGGGTTGAGAGGAAAAGCTGCTAACTTTTGCTTACCCATAAACAGAGCACATTCCTGACACTTCCTCACCCATGCATAAACGTCCTTGAAGAGGTTGGGGCAGTAATAACCAGACCTCATTATCTTTGTTGTTGTAGTCCTGGGTGCAAAATGACCTCCTGCAGGTCCATCATGGAAATGCTCCAGAAGCTTTTGACCATTTGGTCATCATCTATGCACCTTAAGAGCATTCCATTGAGGTCCCTTATGAATAAAATCCCATCAACCAACGCATAAGGTATGGACTGAAGTCTGAAATACCTTCTTTTTGCCTTGTCCATACCTTGAGGGCACTCACCTGTTAGCGTAAAGTGCATCATATCATGGAGCCAACTAGTGTGAGATGGAGGTGCATCTATTTGTGGGTTATCTTGTGTAACCAAGATGACCTCTTTGCCTTCATGAAGGTCATTGACCATATGCTCACACAAACCTTTACCTCTTACTAGCTTAGTGACCTTGATCTCCACGTCATACTCCATGACCTTAGTAATCCAACCAGCTCTCTTTTCGTTCAAGTCTATGTTGAGAAGGAAGTACCTCACTCCAAGATGAAACACCATAAGTTAGATTTTGCTATTGGAGAGGATTGGCCTGAACTTTTTGAGGCTTCTTACTGCTGCAAGGACTTGCTTTTCTACAAAAGTATACCTCACCTCGTACCCCTCAAGCCCCTGGCTGAAAAATGCTATTGACTGCTCTAGTCCTTCACCATTCCTTTGCATCAACATAGCTGATATATTATCAATATTGGCAAAAGCATACAATATGGAGTCCCTTGAGAAATCAGGATTCATAAATGTGGGTGCTTGAACAATGGCTTGCTTGATAGTCTCAAATACTGACTTACCTTCATTTGACCAAGTGAACACTTGATTCTTCTTCAGCATAGTAGTGATGGGCTTGACCAAATTTGCAAAACTTGAGATAAATCTTTTCAAAAAGTTTATCTTCCCAAGGAAACTTTGTGTTGAACACACTATCTATTGAAAAGGGGGGGTGAATCAATAAATGAGCTAAAACCTAGTTCTTAAAACTTTTAAACAAGATACAGAATGTATATGCAAAGTAAAGAACAAAAATAGAGATCATACACACACATAAGAATGTTCAACACCAGAGTTTTACGTGAAAACCCAAAAGAAAAAACCACGGTGAGAAAAGCTGCTAGAAGCTACTGTTCTAATACAGCATCACAGAAAAGATGTCTCACAGACAAACCTCACTGGTTACATTCAAGAGCACCCACTCTAAAGAAGCATCAAGTTCCTAACTGAGCACCAACTCAGTTTTTCTGATGGCACCAACCTATCAGAGAAATAAAGCTACAACTTCAAAATACAAAAGAGATTCAGAATGAATCTTGTTCATTTTTCTGTTATAAGTTGTCTGTAACTGCACCTTCATGCTATGTGTCTTCTCGTCTTATCTACCTCTATCTCCTTGTGTCTTGATATCTTCTATATTGACACACCTTATTCACTTTGCATTTTTAAGTTGTCTGCATATGTCCTTACTCGACAATTTTTGAGTTAACACTAATTATTATCACAGCAACAACAAAAGACACTTTCGAATGTTCTGTTTGTAGCATATATAGACAAATCCATTTTAGGGTTTCTTTCTGTAAAGTGTTCACACTTCAACTGCTCTTAACCGGTTCAAGCTTCTGATCTGCATTCAATGTGACTTTTACTTAGTGTCTCAATTCATGCTTCAAACGGCAACGTTCAAATGTCTTTACTATCTTTGGCATGTGCACTCCTATTGTTCTTAACTTCGTCGCTTCCTCGATCAATTAGATTGATTAATCTCGAGCTCCATGAAGAGATATCAAGTTCATCATCTATTCCAGTTGTTCCTTTAAAGACAATTAGAAGACATTAAATGCGGGCTTTTTACATCTTTCGTCGCGCCAAGATCACGTTTTTTTCTTTGTTGGATCTTTCCTTATGACCTCTTGACAAATGTCAAATGCGTGTGCACTTGGAGGGTAATCTAGCTTTGCTTCGCGCCATTGGATCTAATGCACCGATCAAATGTGAGTCGTTGATCTTTTAAAGCAGCATGAATTTCAATTCTTGCTTTGCCATTAACCATCGAGCTTCTTTTCTCACTTTTCGCATCTCGTTGCTTTCTATATCATGGGTTCACTTCTGCTCCTTTCGATTGTCCTCGATATGCTCGATCTTTACCCTTTGTATTGTGCGTTAAACTTCGACATGTTGGCGTGATCTTATTTTCTTCGACATTCTTGTAACACTCCTTGCAACGTCGATATTTGAAGACTTGCTCGTCTTTTAACCTTGCTTTAATTCCTTTGAAAGGTTCTTTTATACAAATTGTTGCGGGCTTTTGTGTCTTCGGGACAATTTCCGTGGACTTTTTTGTTCGGGTCCATTTCATCCTGAAGTGTCCTCCAATTTCTCCAAAAGAATTCGTCATTGGCTTCTATTCGGAAGTGTCATTCGGAAATCTTCCAACGGTCCTCAGACCCTTCAGATTCTCTACGATCTACCCTTCGTCTTTTCTGCAAGTGTCCACATACCCTTTGCAACGTTCAAAAGATACCCTTCGGACTTGTTGAAAAGGTCCACTTGCCCTTCGGAACGTTCAAAAGATACCCTTCGGAATTTTTGAAAAAATCCACTTGCCCTTCAAAACGTTCAAAAGATACCCTTCGGACTTTCTGAATGTACCCTTCGGACTTTTGTTAAGGGACAATTTTTCAAAAAGGACTTGACAATTTTTCCGAAAGAATTGTCCTTGCCATTTTTTTCAAAAGAATTCCTTCGAAGGAATTCTTCAAGACTATTTCAGGTTTTCCATCCTTCTTGACTTATCTCGATTGCCTTTTCTAGACCCTTTCGGGTTTTTGACATTACTTGACTTATCAACTTGAGAGAAGCAGTCCCTCTTCAAAATCCCAATTACTTCATCTAGACCCTTTCGGGCTTTTACCTTTACTTTGCTTACCAACATAAAGAAGTAACGTGCTTGCAAATCCCCGATAACCTCTTCGCTAGACTCTTTTGGGTTTTCCACAATGCTTAGCTTATAAACATAGAAGTAAAGCTATCTTGGAAACCCGATAACCTCCACTTAGACCAACTCGGGATCTTAACATTACTTTACTTATAAAACATACAGAAGTAAAGTCGTTCCAGAATCCCGACCAAGTAAAGTCACTTCAGAACCTCGAATAACTCCTCTAGACCACTTTGGGTTTTCGACTTTGCTTTACTTAAAAACATGAAAGAAGTAAAGTCGTTCCATAAACCTGACCAACTTTATTAGACCAGTTTGAAGTTTTGAGACTGCTTTACTTATTTTATAAGAGCACGAACCCGATTTACTCCACAAGTCTACTCAACTCAACCTTTGACATTAATGCATGATCAGATTCAATCTCAAAGACATCAATCTTTGACATCGATGACAATTCCATGTTGCCTTAGATGGGAATGACAATTCTTCAGTCCTTAAGACTGCTTTCTGGATCATGATATTCAAACTGTCAACTGTCTCCTTGCTCAAATTGCTAACAATCTCCCCCTTTGTCATTGATGACAAAACACCCTCAAGAGCAAAAACATCCTCAAAATTCCTTTTTCATTCTGCTTGCTTGCTCTTATTCTAATTTCTCCCCCCTTGACATTAATGACAAAGAGTATTTGCTAAACCAATAAGACAAACTGCTGCTTTACTGGCTTCTGAGTTATTCTGATCTTTGGACCTATCTGGATAGAGCATTATGAAGAAAGACTCCCCCTTGGATAATGCACACTGACCTGAACTGTTCCTATGACTCTCTTGGCTTTCATATGCTTCAACCGATCCTGGATATAGCATTGCTCTGAAAGACCAATCAACAATAGATATATCTCTTACATAGATGAGCATAGAAATCTAGATCCAACATACCTTAGTCTGCTCATTAAAATCAAATGGAAAACGATGTGCAAAGTACACAGCAGATTGCCTTCACTCTTAATCCAGGAGTTAATAATATTCCTGCAATGCTCCCCCTGGACTTATAACCTATCACAAGAGTCTAGTGATATGGGGTGGGAGCTACAACTCCCAACTTCTCTCTCAGATACTCAAATTGCTCCTTGGGAAGAGGCCTGGTGAAGATATCTGCAATCTGATCCTTGGTTGGCACATATTCCATTGTGACCTCTTGACTTGCTACCTTTTCTCTCGAAAAATGATATTTTATGGAGATATGCTTGGTTCTGAAATGCATCAATGGATTCTTGGATAGATTTATGGCACTTGAACTATCACAAAAAATAGAGATAGGTGCTTGATATTCTACCTTTATGTCCTTAAGAGTTTGCTTCATCCACAAGACTTGAGTGCAACAAGCAATGGCTGCGACATACTCTGCTTCAGCTATAGAGAGTGTAATCGATTCTTGCTTCTTGCTCAGCCAAGACACAAGTCTGTTACCCAAAAAGAATGCCCACCACTTGTGCTTTTTCTGTCATCCACACTTCCTGCCCAATCAACATCAATATATGCAACCAAAGTAAGATCTTCGCTAGTTGGATACCACAATCCATAGTCAATTGTGCTCTTGATGTACCTGAAAATTCTTTTTACAACATTAACATGTGATTCTTTGGGGGTTGCTTGAAACCGTGCAACCATGCACACTGCTTGCATGATGTCTGGTCTTGATGCCGTTAGATACAACAGGCTGCCTATCATTGATCTATACAACGTATTATTTACATTAGGAGACTCATCTTACTTGCTTAGCTTGCAACCAGTCATCATGGGAGTACCAACTGGTTTGATGTCCTCCATTCCAAATTTCTTGAGCATCTCCTTTACGTACTTAGCTTGAGATATGAATATCCCTTCATTAGTTTGTGTAATTTGCAAACCAAGGAAGAAGGAGAGTTCTCCCAGCATTGACATTTCAATTTCATTTTGCATTTGCATGGCAAATTCTTTGCACGTGTTACTATCACCACCTCCAAAGATAATATCATCCACATAGACAACAACAATCAGCGTATGCTCACCTTCTGATTTAAAATACAAATTGTTGTTTGCGCACCTTTTTTTGAAACCTTGTTGTTTCAGTTATTGATCCAATCATGAATACCATGCTCTCGGTACCTATTTCAGACCATACAAAGCTTTCTTTAGTTTGCACATAATTTTTTTCCTCTGCTAACTGAAATCCTTCTGGTTGTTCAATGTACACTTCCTCTTCTAAGTTTCCATTTAGGAATGCTGACTTCACATCCATTTGATATACCTTGAATTTCTTGTGAACAAAGAATGCCAAGAACATTTGTATAGCTTCCAGTCTTGCCACATGAGCAAATGTCTCTTTGAAATCTATGCCTTCTACTTGTGCATACCTTTGCACACCAGTCTAGCTTTGTTTCTTATGACTGCTCCATCTTCATTGAGTTTGTTTCTATAAACCCACTTAGTTCCTATTACATTCTTGTTCGAGTGTCTAGGAACAAATTCCCAAGTTTTATTCTTTTCAATTTCGTTGAGTTCTTCTTCCATGGCTGTTAACCAATTTTCATCTTTGTTGGCTTCATTGAAGGTCTTAGGCTCAATTTCTGAAAGTAGAGCAAAGTTTAATTGCTCCCTGTTTATTACAACTCTTCTCCTAGTTTGAACACCTTCATCTTTGTTGCCAATTATCTGCTCCTTGAGATGTTCTTTTTGAACAAACCTTGTAGGTGCCCTTTTACTTTTTTCTTCCTCTTCACTATCTTCTACTTCATCTTCTGCTCCTTCTGATTCTTCAATTTTGATCTCCTCATTAGGCTCAACTTGTTTGAATCCTTCTTCTACCTTGACATTGATGCTTTCAACTATTTTATGTAGTCGTTTGTTGTAACACACATAGGCTTTGTTGTGAGTGGAGTATCCAGAAAAAATTCCATCATCACATCTTGACTCCAAACTTCCAAGTTTGGCCTCTTTTCTTCTGATGAAGCACTTGCTTCCAAATACTCTGAAATATTTTATGGAAGCAGGTTTTCCAAACCATAGTTCATATGGGGTTTTATCACTCTTTACCCTAAGTTGAACTCTATTTAGGATATATACTATTGTTTGAACTACCTCTCTTCAATATCTATCAGGTAGTTTTGCCTCTTTCAGCATTGTTCTGGCCATCTCCTTCACAGTTCTATTCTTTCTTTCTACAACTCCATTTTGCTGTGGAGTTCTTGCAATAGAGTATTGTCTCTTAATCCCATGCTTCTCACAATATTCTATAAACTCGTAGGAGGTGAATTCTCCACCCTTGTCTAATCTTAAACATTTGATTTTTCTTTCTATTTTGTTCTCAACCATGGCCCTGAAGATTTTAAATCTCTCAAAGGCTTGTGCTTTATCTTTCAAAAATGTTACCCATGTCATCCTTGAGAAGTCATCTATAAACAACATAAAGTAGTACACACCTTTAGATCTTTTTGTCCAAGTAGGACCACATAAATCTGTATAAACTACTTATAGGGATTTCGAAATGGCATATTCTTTCATTTCAAATCTGACCCTTGTCTGCTTTCCTAGTTGGCACGCTCTGCATGTGATGTCTGCCGGTTTGATTATTTTGGACATATGTCTAACACAGTTGCTAGAACTTACTTTGACTAAATTGTCAAAGTTGACATGACCCATTCTTTTATGCCATAACCAGCTCTCATCGATTTTTCCCATGAGGCAACTTGCATTCTTTTCTTCAATCAAGTTATATATGTTGCTTTCAGTTCTTCCTTGTGCAACGATTTTTTCAGCGCTATTCAGTTTACAACCTTCAACATTAAATATGACTTCATAACCATTATCACACATCTGACTTACACTTAAGAGATTATGTTTAAGTCCTTTAACATATAGGACGTCATGTGTAGGAAGCTTGCCATCTATGTGCAAGGTTTCTTTACCTCTTATTCTGACAGCAGTGTTATCTCCTAGACTGACAGTCCCTTCCTTGCATCTGCTTAAATTGATGAATTTGCTCTTGGCCCCAGCCATATGCTTTGAGCAACTGCTGTCTATGACCCACATGTTATGCTCTTTGGCATGGAGTGCCGTTTGAGCAATCAGGGATTGATCTTTCACTTTCCACATCTTTTTGGGTCTCTCATCTGCCTTTTTCCTTTCTTTAAGAGTGGCCTTTGAAACTCTGTTCTCATTTAAAGCCCTGCTTTTGCCTACACTGTAATTTCTTGTCATTGCAACATTAGCTCTACAATACTTAGCTATACGTTCATAATTATTGCAACTGTAACATATTAAATTTGAATCTATCAAAGAAGCAAATGAATTTCTACTAGCAAAATTAAATCTTTTAGTTATAAAAACTCTACAATCAATAGCCCTATGACCAAACTGATTACAGCTAAAACAATAACCATAAAAGGAAGGAAAGTACCTGGCATAACGTTTTTTGGTACAGTATGCCGAAAACTCTTACCTTTTTGCTTTTTCAGGTCTGCCACTTTGATGTATCCTTTTGCATCTTTCCTTGGATTGGTCTTTATGTCCTTTCTGATCTTTGTCTTCGTTGCTTCTTTGCTAATCTTCTCGTTCATGGCTTTTGCTTCTCCTCCTTTCTTGATGTTATCATACAAGCTCATTGATGTCCAAGCTAAGGATCCTTTTTCTTTATCGTATCTAAGCCCTGACTTTTTATTTGAAGGCTTTTGCGCACTGATCAGTTCACTAAGAACTTCTGATTCTTTCGTCAGTTTTAAGCTTTTGTTTAGTTCTTTCCTCAAGAATACTACTGCTTCAAGTCTCATGCATTCGTTGGATTTTGACGGGAGATCCATCTTGACGACTTCTCTTATCTTGTTGGCTTCCTCAACTTGAGTTTTTAGCATCACAATCATTTGATTAGCCTTTTCAAGCTCCTCATGCTTCCTCTGCGTTGAGTTTTCTTTTCTCAAATTTTCAATTTCTTCAAGAGCACACACAAGTTCACTTTCAAGATCAATCTCACTTTCTCCTTCATCCCAATCTTCATCTTCATTTTGTTCTTGATTCAAGGAGGTGAATTCTTCTGCCATAAATAGGAACTCATCTCCCTCAATTAGAAAGGCACAATCATGCTCATCGTCAGAGCTGTCACTATTACTCTCTCCCCCTGAGTCACTATCTTCTTTTATATATAACCCCTTTTTGTTCTTGAAGAAGTTTTTCCTCTTAGCATAATGCGGTTTCACCTTTTTGATACTTTCTACTTGCTCGGAGTTGTCTTTATTGTATGGACATTTTGCAGTGAAGTGTCCTACCTTGCTGTAGTTAAAACATTTGAGTGGAAGTTTTCCTTTATACTTACCTGATCCTCTCTTCAATTTTCTGACAAAATTGGCTTCTTCACCATCAGTGTCCTCAAAATCGAGCACAGAGGTTTCTTCTTTTGCAGACTTTACTACTTCGAAGGCTGCCTCTCTCTTGATCGTGTTTGTCTCTCCCATCCTCATTTCGTAGGCTGTAAACATTCCATGTAGTTTGTCCACGGTAAGCTTGTCCAAATCTCTCGCTTCTTCAATAGACAAAATTTTGGAGTCGTATCTTGAAGGAAGGGATCTCAGAACTTTCTTGACAATAGTCGATTATTCTATTGTTTCTCCAAGTTCTCTTATGGCATTGACTATTTCATCTACCCTGAGGAGGTAGTCAGCTATCTTCTCTTCTTCATTCATCTTCAGACTTTCAAACTATCCTTTGTGCGTTTGCAGCTTGGCCTGTTTCACTTTGACGTCTCATTCATAGATACTTTTTAACTTATTCTAAATGTCTTTTGCACTCTGACAGTGCATAACTTTGACAAACTTGGAGTTTGACAACCCACAAAGAATAGCATTCTTTGCTTTGGTATTGTTCTCATAAGCCTTTTTGGCTGCCTAATCAATAGGACTTATAGCAGGAGCTGTATAACCATTTACCACTGACATCCATACATCAAACCCTAGGGAAGACAAGTATGCTTCTATTTTTATGCTCCAAAAAGCATAGTTAGACCCATCGAACAGAAGAGCCTTGTTTGAAGAGAATCCTTTTTGGCAGGGTATAGTGTTCACTAACCACGATCTCCCTGAGCTGATTAAGCTTCTCCTAAAGAACGTGGGCTCTGATATCAATTGTTGAACACACTATCTACTAACAGGGGGGTGAATCAGTAGATGAGCTAAAACCAGGTTCTTAAAACTTTTAAACAAGATACAAAATGTATATGCAAAGTAAAGAACAAAAACAGAGATCATAGACACACATAAGAATGCTCTAACACCAAATTTTTACGTGGAAACCCAAAATAAAAAACTACGATGAGAAAAGCAGCTAGAAGCTACTGTTCTAATACAGCCTCACAGAAAAGATGTCTCACAGACAAACCTCATTGGTTACATTCAAGAGCACCCACTCTAAGGAAGCATCAACTTCCTAACTGAGCACCAACTCAGTTTTTCTGATGGCACCAACCTATCAGAGAAATGAAGCTACAACTTCAAAATACAAAAGAGATTCAAAATGAGTCTTGTTCAGTTTTCTGTTACAAGTCTTGTCTGTAACTGCACCTTCACGCTGTGTCTTCTCATCTTATCTACCTCTATCTCCTTGTGTCTGGATATCTTTTATATTGACACACCTTATTTGCTTTGCCTTTTTACGCTGTCTACATATGTCCTTACTCGACAATTTTTGAGTTAACACTAATTATTATCGCAACAACAACAAAAGACACTTTCGAATGCTCTGTTCATAACATATATAGACAAATGCATTTTAGGGTTTCTATCTGTAAAATGTTCACACTTCAACTGCTCTTAATCGGTTCAAGCCTCTGATCTGCATTCAATGTGACTTTTACTTCGTGTCTCGATTCATGCTTCAAATGACAACATTCAAATGTCCTTATACTATCTTTGGCATGTGCACTTCTACTATTCTTAACTACGCCGCTTCCTCGATCAATTAGATTGATTAATCTCGAGCTCTGCTAAGAGGAGTTCATCCCCTGTTCCAGCTATTCCTTTACAAACAGTTACAAGACATTAAATGTGGGCTTTTTATTTCTTTTGTCATGCCAAGTTCACGTTCTTTTCTTTGTTGGATATTTCCTTATGACCTCTTGACACTTGTCAAATGCGTGTGCACTCGGAAGGTAATTTGGCTTTGCTTCGCACCATTGGATCTAATGCACCGATCAAATGTGCGCCATTGATCTTTTAAAGCAGCCTGAATTTTAATTCTTGCTTTGCCATTAATCATCGAGCTTCTTTTCTTCCCTTTTCACATCTTGTTGCTTTCTATATCATGGGTTCGCTTCCGCTCCTTTCGATTGTCCTCGATATACTCGATCTTTACCCTTTGTATTGTGAGTTAAACTTTGGCATGTTGGTGTGATCTTATTTTCTTCGGCATTCTTGTAACGCTCCTTGCAACGTCGATCCTTGAAGACTTGCTCGTCTTTTAACCTTGCTTTAATTCCTTCGAAAGGCTCCTTTATACAAATTGTTGTGGGCCTTTGTGTCTTCGGGACAATTTCCGCGAACTTTTTGTCCGGGTCCATTTCATCCTGAAGTATCCTCCAATTTCTCTGGAAAAATTCGTCATTGGCTTCTATTCGGAAGTGTCCTTCAAAATTCTTCCAACGGTCCTCATACCCTTCAGATTCTCTGCAATCTACCCTTCAGCTTTTCTGCAAGTGTCCACATACCCTTTGCAGCGTTCAAAAGATACCCTTCGTATTTTTTGAAAAGGTCCACTTGCCCTTCGGAATGTTCAAAAGATATTCTTCAAACTTCTTGAAAAAGTCCACTTGCCCTTCGAAACGTTCAAAAGATACCCTTCGGACTTTTGTTAAAGGACAATATTCCGAAAAGGACTTGATAATTTTTTTGAAAGAATTGTCTTTGCCATTTTTTCTGAAGGAATTCTTCAAGACTATTTCGGGTTTTTCATCCTTCTTGACTTATCCCGATTGTCTCTTCTAGACCCTTTCGGGTTTTTGACATTACTTGACTTATCAACTTGAGAGAAGCAGTCCCTCTTCAAAATCCCAATTACTTCATCTAGACCCTTTCAGGTTTTCACCTTTACTTTGCTTCCAACATAAAGAAATAACGTGCATGCAAATCCCCGATTACTTCTTCGTTGGACCCTTTCGGGTTTTCCACAATGCTTAGTTTATAAACATAGAAGTAAAGCTATCCTGAAAACCCGATAACCTCCACTTAGACCAACTCGATATCTTAACATTACTTTACTTATAAAACATACAGAAGTAAAGTCGTTCCAGAATCCCGACCACGTAAAGTCACTTCAAGACCCCGAATAACTCCTCTAGACCGCTTTGGGTTTTCGACTTTGCTTTACTTAAAAACATGAAAAAAGTAAAGTCGTTCCATAAACCCGACCAACTTTATTAGATCAGTTCAGAGTTTCGAGACTACTTTACTTATTTTATAAGTAAGAGCACTTCACAACCCTGATTTACTCTACAAGTCTGCTCAACCCAACCTTTGGCATTAATGCATGATCAGATTCAATCTCAATGACATCAATGACATCAACCTTTGACATCAATGACAATTCCATGCTGCCTTAGATGGGAATGACAATTCTTTAGTCCTCAGACTGCTTTCTGGATCATGATATTAAAATTGTCAACTGTCTCCTTGCTCAAATTGCCAACACTTTGGAGTCCTTTCTTATGCTTGGGTAAGGATAAGGCCAAGATGGCACTTATTCTATCAAGATCAATGGACAACCCTTCCTTTGAAACGATGTGGCCCAGCAGCTTGCCTTCATGAATGGCAAACATGTACTTATTGGGATTCAATGAGATCCCATATTCCCTGCATCTCTCAAAAATCAGCCTCAGGTGGTCCAAGTGTTCGCTGGCATTGTTGGAGAAAACCGTGATGCCATCCAAGTATATCAGTACCATTTGATTTAGCAATCTTTGGAAAGCCATGTCCATGGCTCTTTGGAAAGTTGCGCCAGCGTTTGACAAACCAAAGGGCGTCTTTTGGTACTCATACATGCCCCATTTGGTGGTGAAGGTAGTCTTGTACCGATCCTCCTCTTTTACCCATACTTGGTTGTACCTTGAATATCCATCCGACAGAGAAAAGCGTTCTGATCCTGCAACTACTCGGAGAAGTTGCTCCATGGATGGTAGAGAGTAATGATCCTTCAAAGAGACTTTGTTCAAATCTCTGAAGTCAACACACAGCCTAATCTCCCCACTCCTCTTCCTTACAGGCACCAAATTGGCTACCCATGATGAGTGCTTGACGGGAAAGATGAACCTGGATTCAATCAACTTGGTTAACTCTTCCCTCATCAGCTCTTCTATCTTGGGGTTGACGGGCCTTTGCTTTTGCCTTACATGCTTAGCATTGGCCTCCAATTTTATGGTATGTTGGGCTAACTTTGGATCAAAATCTTTTAGGTCGTTGTACTCCCAAGCAAAAATGTCTGCATATACCTGGCAAAGTGATATGAAAGCGTGCCTCTCAGCCTTGTTGCTTACCTTCCCGAGCTTGAGAAGCTTATCCTTGAAGATGAGGACTCTCTCATAGTTTTCTTCGTTAGTAGACATTACTGCCTTTTCCTTTCTCACATGGTCCCCTTCATGAAAAAGGCCTTCAAGTGTAACCAGCCCCTTAGGAAGCTTGTTCGACCTTAGTTGAACAATCTAATCCTCATATTAATGCTGCAATTTACCTTGATTGATGGAGAACTTAACTTCCTACTGTAAGAAACAAGCAATTTATTTGTCACTTTCGAAAAACTGCTAGGGGCTTCATTATCCGGTACTGACGGCCTCACCACAACCTTGACATGTGACTGAACATTGGCTTCTTTCAGCTCACTTGGAATGTCAAACTAAGCTCCCATGGCAGCCAACCTGTCAGCATGCTAGTTCTAATTTCTTGGGACAGGTTGAATGTGAAAGGCTTCTAAATCTTCAATTAGGTCCCACACTGTGTTTTTGTAGGACCTCATCAAAGGATTTTTTGTAACGTTCAAGCCTCTGACCTGGTTCAATACGAGCTCGCTGTCTCCATATGCTTGCAACATTTTGATTCCTCTTTTGTTGGCCCATTGAAGGCCACGGATCAAGCCTTCATATTTTGTTGCATTTGAAGAGCAACTGAAATGGAACCTATAGGAGAAAAGCTTATTACCTAAAGGGGAAACCAACATTGCCCCAACACCTATGCCATTTTTGCTCCTTGAGCCATTAAAAAACAACTATATACCATTGGGATCTTCTTTAGGTCTAATGAGGGCAGGCATGAGTTGATTCTCTTCATGCAACAAATAGACACCCATGTCTCTTTCCTCAACACCTTCCAAAGGGTTGAAAAATTGGTTATCTTCCCCTAGCTCATCCAAGAACAAGTCTGGAACCTCTTCAGAATGAGTGTTTAGCGCCTGACTAATTATAAACTCATCCTCATCAAGGATAGTACAATTGAAGTTTATGCTATCTGGTTGATGGGGTTCAATGTGAAATTGTGCCATGGGTTCAGCCTTAATTGAGACTTTAGTCCCGTACCTTGTTCTAAATGCCATGTAAGACCAATCTGCTACAAAATAACTCCCAATTTTGGCTGTGAATTCTCTAGAAAGACAACGCAAAGCGGGGAGTGACATCAAGGATCAACACATCTTGCACCACCGAAACACTAGGACAAGCATGCAGGGTTAAACTCAAATCCTTGATGATACCTGATGGCTTTGTGGAAGAACCGTTAAGCTACAGAACTCCCTTGGTATGCGGCTCATATTTAAGATGCAGCTGATCAGCTATAGATTTTGGCATGACTGAGGTGCTAGCCCCACTATTTCCCAAGCAATTGTGCACCAAGGAATCACTGATGATTAATGAAATGTAGAATGGGGGGGGGGGGCTTGGTCACACTACTTGACCTTTCTCCCAAAGGACCCTTGGTTGCATTAGTGAAGACCTCAACTTCCTTGCTTGGTTGTTTACCTGCAGCTGTTGTAACACTCATCTTAGACAAACCTTCCTGAAGGATGTCCACTTGACCGGGTATGAAAAGCATGTCCCACATTGGTACGCTCACGCTAGATTTCTTCATTTGCTCCACAATGTTGATTGGCATACCACCAGTCTTTGCCTAGGTTTTGGGAGCTACTGTTGTTGGCTTTGTCAATGAAGGAGCGGTGACAAGAGGTTCTTTGAAAACTTCCTGGTTGTCACCCATATTCCTTCTCTTGAATCTTGTGTTTGTTGAGACTAGGACGTAAGCCAGACTGGGGATGGTCTGTTGATTGGACGCATAGCACTCCTCTTGTTCACTGATGACCATTGTGGCCTCCGACTGGTTTGACACCTATTCCGAGCCTTGTTCTTGTGGAGGTTGCTCCTACTTTGTCATCGTGGGAACCTCCGTCCCTTGGGCCATAAGAGCTTGGTTGTCTCCATAAGCAACAGCCTGCTGCCATTAGTCATTGAATGCCTGGTTAGAGCCATTAGTTCGGACAATGGATTGCCCAAAAGAATGATTTCAAGGCATTGTCCCTTCAGCCTCCTGAGCCATATTGTTCTGAACCGGAACTAAAGAATTGGATGGGTCTGCAACATTTGGATTATAATTATGTTGTCTAGCATAATTAGGCTGCCCCTGTCCTTGGAAATTTCCTTTGTAGGGTGGCCTATTTGTTTGATAAGGCTGCTGCTGAGGCTGGTATGGAGCTTGATATGGCTAGTTGTAAGCTTGCTACCCCTTGACATTGATCACATCATTCCCCAAAGATTGGAGCATGCTTTTCAGTTCCAAGTAATTCTTTTTCTCTTGAAAGTTATTGGATCCACTAGTGGAGGCCCCCTCTTGCTTTGGTGAAGGCACAACAACAATCATTGGAGTTGGAAGTATAACATCAAGTGGAGGAATGACTGCAGGAGATGGTCTGATCTCAGGGAAAAGAGGCATTGGAGGTTTGGAAGTAAACTTGTCTGTCTGAACCAGGTAATTTTTTGTTTTAATGACCACCTCGTATGCATCTGGCAGTATGTCCCCTCCCATGGATTGGATCATTACAACGATATTGTTGTTTAGAGCCTTTACATAATATAAGAAAGCAAAGTTTGAGGACGGTCTAACAGAAGCTGGAATTCTATTCCAAGCCTTCTGGAATCTCGTGTTGAAGTCTTGCATGACTTCATAGGCAGCTCTCTTGATTGTGGTCAACTGTTCTACAAGTGACAGATGATCACTCTTATCTGCAAACCTCTTACACAAGGTTGTTCCCAGCTGGTCCCATGATTGGATAGAGTTAGGAGCTAGACCCCTATACCAATCTAACGCCTTTCCCTTGAATGATACAACCAATATCCTAACAGCTACGTTTTCTATTGTGACATTATGGATGTTGCAGAAATTGGTTGTCTGTTATGTGTTCAGTAGGAGTTACAACTTGGTCTCCTGTGTAATATGGGGCATTTTTTAGGGCTGCTACTAGCATAGGGTCATATTGTGGCAAGTTCAAAGGACTTTGGCCGCTGAAACCCACAAAAGCTCTTTGAGGAATCATAGTAGCAAGAGGGGCTAACAAGGATCTCCTCACGTAGGTATGCCTTATGATTGGTTTAGGAAAGTAGCTTCTTACGTAAGAGTGAGTATGGGCGAACCTTAACCTTCTTGCTGAGTTTAAAGGTAATTCAACAAACTCAAAAAGAATACTTGCAGAAGTCGATCTTGTAGTCACCTTTGGCATGAAAGATAGCTACTGCTCTGCCATCAGATAGCTGGGTGTTCTTTGGAGTTGCCAGATGTTGGAAGATGAAAGCTACCACTGCTGCAAATTGATCAAAACAGCATCAAACTTGATCAATCTTCCAAAAAAAATGGAAGTGAAAATGGTAGTGTGTCCCACCGAGCATGCCAGATCTATATAGCTAGAAATTGCACCCTTTATGAGAGAGTTCTTTAGGGTCTCTCACTTCCAGCTACAAGCATGGGGGCAACCTCAAGATGTGGGTACCCTGTAGTGAGATTGAACCTCTGGGCTTTCTAATGAGGCTAGTTCTTCAGGTGCCTCACTTCAGCTCTCGATTCCCACACTAAAATCTACTATTGGCTAAGAAAAATAGATAGGAGAATAATATGAAAAGAAATCTAACCTAAGGGAGGTGATGCACCGAAAAAAATGATCCATTTGGTCTAGGAAATGACACTAATTCAACGTAAGATAAATTTGATTACACAACCTCACAAGCAGTTAATTTGCATAAGTATTTCTTAAACTAGTTTCACTGAACCATACATGAAGCAAAGAGGGATTTCTAAATCCAAACTAAGCGTTCATTAATGGCGGAAAGAGCTCGAGTCCAGACCTGCAACTAACTAAAAAACACCTAAAAATAGGCAAGAAAGAAGGGCAATGAGTTTAGGACACTTCTTCACAACGCCATTGTACACAAGCTAACTCAACACGATTTTTAGACAAAGAGATAGGTAAAAATAATCTTTATTGCTTCAAAAGGTCTATTACAAAGTGATTTTTGCAGAGTAACTTTATCGCTAGTCCAGAGATCATTTCTTGGCTCCAAGACCTCTATTTATAACAGAAAAGGAGGAAGAGAAGATGGGAAGAGGGAAGAAGTCGTTGGTGATTGGGATCCCTATCATCATCCTCCCTTGTGCCACTAAATGCGTCGCTCAAGATCGTTGAACAACCTTCTTGAGTCCCTCCTGCCTTCAAGTCTCTCTTTGGCATATATAAAGAACCATGTTATGAGCAACTGAACGTCACTTCCTTGTGTGGTTGAAACGATCTTTGCATTTAAAATGGCGTGGTCACTTTCATTTTCACGTGTCTTGCTAAAGAGGACGAGGTCTCCATGTGTTGATAACGTGGCCGAACCATGCTGCCTTTATGTTTGAACGACCATTTGTCGAGAGAGGAAGCCATGTTGAAGGACAAAAGCCTTCATTAAATTCTTAGCTCCCATCTCCCGCCAGTCGTTTGGACTCTCTTTTGTGCTGATTGGTCGTTGGACGTTGCCTTGGATCCTTGACTTGCACCGCGGATCTTCCTGTCGTGGATGCCTATGGATCGTTGATCTACCTGCCAGTTGGGTGCCCTTTGTGCCACTTCGCAGCCTCTCATTTGTCCTTTCCATGACTCTTATGCACTGTCGATCCTTAGAACGTGCCATTGGACTGAGCACATTTAGTCAAGCAGCATTGGAAACCCGATTTACTCTTTGTTGTGTAAATCAGGTTTTCAAAGCTACTTGACTTATGAAGCTTTTCAAGCTAAGCCATTGAAGAATCCCGATTGACTCTATGCAGGGTAACTCAGGCTTTCTGATCTCTCCTACTTCGCACATTATCTTTTGGATTTTTCAAAATGGACTTTCCTGAAGGGTGAGAGACCCTTCGGGCTTCTTGTATGTCCCTTCGAACTTTCGCAAATGATCCTCCTGCTGAGAAAAATGCCCTTTGGCCTTTGAAAATGGTCCTCCTAAAGGAAAAGATACCCTTCGGGAATTTTCAAATGGTCCTTCTGAAGGGTAACATACCCTTCGAACTTTTGTTTGAGACCTTCAGAAGGATTTCTTCGGCCCTTTCTTTCCGCTTTGTTCCTTTGGGCAAAATTCCCATAAGAATTCCTTTGGATAAATTGTCCGAAGCTTCCATCCCGTTCAATTTTTCTTCGGAATATTTTTTCAAACTCGAGGTTGTCTGAACTTGCCACTTTTGCTTGAATGTCCACCTTCTGATACTTGGGAAAAAATTTATATGGGGGCCAAAAAAATGCCAACAGGAGACATAGGCCAATTTATCTCTTAAAATAGGTCAAGTTTCAATAATTTTACGATACCAAATCACACACAATAGTTCTTAAATGCTTATCAACAATTTACCATGTTGAGAAGAATGAATACACAAAAATTAAAGCTCCAAGGTGCCTTCTCTAATCTATGAACAAGCAAAATACATGGAAACTTTTATTAGGGCATTTTGTCAAACAGTTAACCAATTTCGCCCTGGCACACAGACCAAGACACAAAACTTCAAGAGGAAGATGATACCGCAATTCTGATTATGGTTGGGACCCTGTTACTGAAGGGAAGGATTTCCCAGGTTCTAGTTGGGGTGATCCACCTGATCCAGACCCCTCTTCTACTGAGCTATTTGCTACTGCTGTTTAATCTTTTTTGATGTTATAGAGCTATCATAGGCTTTGCCTAGTATGCATGTTTTGTTCCTAGGCTCGGCCTAGTTTGTTGTTCTTGCTCGTAGACTTCGCCTAGTTTGTCATTGTGGCATGCTCTCTACCACCATTTTTTTTGTGAATAGTCTTGTACCTTGTTAATATTTAAATTTTATACTAATAATATAATCTCTATTTCATCAAAAAGAATATAGTTAACCTTATTTTTGGGCATTCAAATCTCTTGCAAGACAAATTACTGTTTTGTTTTCAAAGGTTGGTCCTTCATTTACTCAAAACCCATATCAAAAATGCTATCCTTTTTTCCCGGAAGTGTCCCAAACTTGTATCCTTCACCTTGCAAGAAAAACTATGTTTTGCTAAAACAGTCTCCATCATCGAGGAGGATAGTCCAAATTCAAAATTTTCAACCTCTACACATTCTCCATGCCAAGAGCTTTCTATCGGTACCTTGGGCACCCTTTGAGACTGCCCCAAAATTCTCAACCTTCATGCCCCTTCCTTTGCCAAGAAAAAACATGTTTTTCTTTCTACCATAAAAAAACACTCTCTTTCTTTTATGTTTAAGGTTGGGTTGTGTTTTTAGCATCTCAACATCATTATTAAGCCTTGAGGGGAATTTCCAACTCTTCATGTTCCCATAGGCCCCAAAAAGACCCAAAAAAACCCCAACAACGGATTGTACATGCTTAAAATGGGTTTTACATTGTTTTTCTTTGATGGGATTGGGTTTGTCTAGTTTCAACATGTATGCATCCAAAGTATCATAAATGATGCATCCTATCCTTTTGAAACCTCCACTCAACTCCCATTTTGTACATAGCTCAAAAACAAAAAAAATGATCAAAACCACTCTAAAACGGTTGGGCATGGAATGAATTCAAGCTTTTTTTATTGACACATTCTCTATCAACAACCCACTTGGCATATGCTTCAAATAAGTTTGAAACGGTCCACACCTTCCAAACTTGACTTGGCCATGCCAAGTGTTTGACAAAATGCTAACTCAAAGTTTTTGAATGTTTTGGACCAATGGTCATACTCCAAATTAAATTCCTTCATGGTTGATGACAACATGAGGCTGCAAAGGCATGGTGAACTATTGGAGACCCTCTTCTACAATGCAACAGAATGAAAAAACAACATACTTAATTCACGATGACACACAAAAGCTTGTGATTGGACGCGAAACTTGAATTCCAAAACACACATCTAATGGCGTACTAGCACTACATATTTCTGGTTGATACAAGATTGCAGATCACATCTGGATGCTCCTGCATCAAACACCCAGAGTAAGTGAGAAAATCCATGAGCTCTTGCTCATGAATCTCGGATGCACCCATCCAAGTTGATTCATCCATTGCCCCATCCTTCCACATGACCAAATATTCATTGTATTCTTTGCCCCTTGTCCTTTTGAAGACCCTAGAATCAATCACTAACTCAATTTTTTCTCTCTCCTTTTCAAGAAACTGATGTTTCCAATCTAGGATTTGGAAATCTGAACCAACATCATCATAAAGTGGCTGTCCCTAATGGAAAGCATAAAAATATGCTACATTGAAGATGGGTGAGATGTCAATCCCAACCGGTGGCTCTATGTCATCAACAATCACTGAAAACTGCTTGAGGATCTTGAATGGTCCAATCTTTTTCTACTTGAGCTTTTTATATGTGCCCTTTGAAAACCTTTCCTTGCTTAAATGTGCCAACACCAAGTCCCCAATCTGAAATTATCTCTCTTCGCTTGAGATCAACATGTTGCTTGTATCTCATGGTACTTTGCTCCAACTTTTCTCACTTATTGATGCATCTATTGCATATTCTTTAGCTTCAACGCTACTACTTAAATTAGCAATGTATCTCAACTTGGTGACACCTATAGGGCCGCACCAATACACTATTTGGAAAGAGATCTTCCCTATACTACCATAGACTAAATTGTTGTAAGCAAACTCAGCTTGAGCTAGTATCAAATCCCACTATTTGGGCTTGTCTTCCACCAAGCATCTAAACAAATTCCCAAGACTTCTATTGACTTCTTCCATTTACTCATCCATTTGTGGATGATATGCCAAATTAAAGCTTAACTTGGTGCCAAACTTCTTCCACAAAATCCTCGAAAAGTGACCAACAAACTTGGTGACTCTATTTGACACTATGCTTTGAGGAAACCCATGTAGTCTCACTACCTCTTTGAAAAATAAATTGGTAATATTTGTGGCGTCACTAATTTTCTTGCATGCAATGAAATGTGCCATCTTTGAAAACCTACCCACAAGTACAAAAACCGAATCATTACCCTTTTGAGTGCGGGGTAATCCCAATACAAAATCCAAATTTATGTTTTCCCAAGGTTTTTGGGTATAGGCAATGGCTTGTACAATCAGGTATAGGATCATAGAGTCGGTGAGGATGATATTCAGGTGACTTTTGATGTTTTTCACTTTACACGAAGATTCCATTAGAAGAGTCCATGTAAGTTGTTAGAAAGGTTATAGATCCCCACATGGCAGGGTTAATAGAATTATGATTAAGATCTACCTTCTTCGTATTTAAAGGTGTTTTTTATGAACAAACGGAAGGGGCGGCGATGGGCTCACCATTGTTGCCAATTGTTGCTAACTTGTTCATGGAGGAATTTGGGAAGGAAGCTTTAGAATCCTACCTGTTAATACCTGATTTGTGGGATAAATTTGTTGATGACACCAATGCCAAATGGACCTATGTAAGGGAAGAACTCAGGGGATTCCTAAGTCATCTAAATGGGAGATTGGAACAGATTCAATTTACAATGGAAGAAGAAGAGAATGGAAAACTTGAGTTCCTTAATGTAATGAAATCTAAGAAACAAGATGGAATTTTGACCCGTGACGTGTTCAAAAAGAAAACTCACATAGACCTTTGTCTTCAAGCTAATTCTCACCACCATCCATGCCATTAAGTGGATGTTCTGATTACCTAGGCAACTCATGCAGTCAGAATTTCAGACCCCGAACATGTTGAACAAAAAAAAATCTCACCTTCTGTAAGTTTTATATCAAAATGGATACAAACGGAATGACATTGAAAAAACGTTCCAGAGTGCAAAAAGAGGAAGAAGGGATCAAAAAAATTGTGAGAAAGGACACATGGTTTTGATCCCTTATGTTAAAGGAGCATCTGAGAAACTAGCAAGAATTCTAAAGAGGGAGGGTATTCACACGACTTTCAAACCTCAAAATACATTGTGCACATCTCTAGACTAGGCAAAAGACCACATAGACCCGAGACTACACAAGGGTGTTTACTTAGTTCCATGTCCATGCGGTAAATCATGTGTCGGGGAAATAGGGAGAAATCTTCAAACTAGACTTAGAGAGCATTCTAAGGACATTAAGGTTTCTCACTTAAATCAGGTTGCGCTTGCAGAACATTCTGACAGAATTAATCACCAGATTTGTTTAGAAAAGGCTAAATTAGTTGCTAAGGAGCGATACTGGCAAGGAAAAGTTAGAGAGACTATTTAAATTGAAGAAAAACAGAACAATTTAAACAAGGAGAATGGGCTTGGCATAGGCAGATCTTGGAAACCATTAATCTGCCACATCTCAAGGATCAATGAGACGAGAAGTAAGCGAGTGGGTAGTAAATTTTATTTGGATTGTTATTTTTGATTAATCATTTTGACAACTTTTTTAGATTCTTCTATTAGAATGTCCATTAATTGTGAGTCCAATCCTCTATTCAGGTGATTAGTTTAATTTTGTTGAATTATTATTTATGTGAACTACATGTGACCTTTGTGTTGATTTATCACTCTACTAATGTGTTATCGTCTTTTGATGAATTGACTTGCAATAGGCTAATCTTATCCCTTAGTAATTTATTTTATTATTTGGTATTTATTGCTTATCTTTGTGGTGCTTAAGGTAGTTGAACATTATATTTTGTTTCTCTTGTGCTTCATATGTAATTATTATCAATAAGAAACATTGTTGCTGTTTTTTTCCTCAAAGCTTTGTTCTTCATTTTTCTTTTCTCCTTGAAGATGGGTGCACATGTTGTACTCGAAACATCAGAATTTGTTTCTTAGAACACAATGAATCCAGGAGCCAATATATCAACCATTGTTTTTCGTGAAAATATGCATTATCTTGGCTTGTACAATCCTACATTCTGACTTGTACCCTTGGTACACTGACATATTCTGCAACTCTGCCTAAACTTTCTTACATCTGCACTCATCTGTGGCCAATAATACCTCTCTTTTAGTTGTGTCAGTGTCTTATCCATGCCAAAGTGATCATCCAATCCTCCACTATGCTTCTCTTTATCAAGTTTTCTCTCATTGATCCTTGCGGTGTACACAACTACTATCCTCTGAACAATAAACCATCTTGTAAAAAGAAATCCAGCAACGAAGTTCTGTCCATGCTCGTTGGGTTCTTACATGCTATCCATGCATCTTTGATATCAGCATCTTCCTTATATAATTCCTTCATGCAATCAAATCCCACTACTTCTATATGCATTCTGGTTAATAGAAGACTTCTTCTACTCAATGCATCTGCAACTTTGTTAGATTTTTCACTTCTATGTTATAAAACAAATAATTAATTTTGAAGGAATTCTACCAATTTCATATGCTTTTGATTCAACTTACCTTGAGTATTGAAATTTTGTAATGCAATTAGTGTCTCCACTTTTTAATATCTTGCACAATTGCATAGAACTCTTGATCATACACAGAGTATCTCCTCTTTGCACCATTCAGCTTCTCATTGAAATGAGTTACAGGTCAAACCTCTTGACTCAAAACAACACCAATCGCTGTCCCACTAGTACCACAATCAACATCGAACACCTTGTTGAAATCTGGTCATGCTAATACTAGCTGTTCAGTTACCTTTTTCTTCAATATTTCAAACTCTTCTCAGCGTATATTTAAACTTTTTATGGTCACCTCTCATGGTTTCAGTTATTAGTGCACAAACTCAACTAAAATTTCTAATGAATTTATGGTGGAAAATAGCTAACCCATGAAAACTTCTAGCTTCAAACATGCTCTGTGGTGTTAACTGTTCCAAGATAGCCTTCAACTTTTCCGGAACCATCCGCAATCCATCCATGGATACCACACATCCCAAGTTAACCAACACGGTTTGCGTAAGTTGCATTTTTTCAAGTTCACGTCTAGTTTTCCTCTCTTAACCTTAGCAACACTTGTTTCAAATGCATTATATGTTCTTCTCTTGTCCTACTGGATATAAGAACATCATCTAAATACACGATTACTAACTTACCCAAATATGGTTTCAACACTTTGTTCATGAGTCTCATGAAAGTAATCAGTATCATTGTCAATCCAAATGGCATGACCAGCAATTCATATAGATCTTCTTTTGTTGTGAATGCAAACGTCCACTCATCACCTTCACAGATTCGTATTTGATGATGCCCATTCTTCAAATCGATCTTGGTGAAGTATTTTGTTCCGCTCAAATAGTCCATTAAATCATCCATCGGAGGTAAAGGAAACTTGTATTTTATTGTTATCTTGTTGATTACTTGAGAATCAATACACATTCGCTATTCTCCACCTTTCTTTGGCACTAACATTACTGGAACTACGTAGTGCTCAAACTTTCTCTTATCAGCCCCTTAAACAACTCTTGAGCTTGCCTACTGACCTCTTCATTTTTAATGGGTGTCAATGTATATGCTGCCTTGTTTAGAAGACTACCCTGGAATTAAATCCATGTGATGATTAATACTCCTCATTGGTGGTAATCTTTCCGTAGATCAACAACTCCTCCACTTGGCACTTCATTTGCTTTTTTTGCTCTCTCAAATTGAATTTGTTTGAGAATGAAAGCAAAACATTCTACCTCTTGATTTACTACATTTAAGAACTGTTTTTCGGAAATTAACACGACTTTATTGTTGTCGTTCACTCCGTCATTTTCTTTCAATGGGCTAAAATAAAATTTGTTGCCATTCTTTTCAAATGTATACATGTTTGTTCTACGGCTACCATCATGTACAGCTTTCCGGTCAAATCCCCATGGTCTACCCAACAAAACATGACACACATTCATGAGCATATAACATCACACCAAAATTCATCATTCTATGATCCAATCTCAAAATGGACTAAACATTGTTAATTTACCAGCACTTAATGCTATTTTTTAGGCCATGATACCTTATGCGAATTTGGGTGTGTTACTCTTTTCAACCCAAGTTTATCTACCATCTCATTTGACACTAGATTATCTGCACTACCACTATCAACAACTTTGCAACACCTACCTCCCGATTTGTAAATAATTCTAAAGATACTCTTCTTTTGTAAATGGTTCATTGTCCTTTGTTGGTTTTAACAACACCCTCTTCATTATGAGAGCTGCTCCATGTTTTGGTTCTTCAATATGTTCAGGGGATGCAACTGATTCTTCATCCACTTGGACAACATGAGTGCTGGCTTCATTTCCCCTATGCCCATCATTATGTGCTTGTGGGCACTCATAAGCCCTATGACCAACTTGTTCACATCTGAAACATGTACCAGCGAAACCTCTTCCTCTACCATGTTGTCCTTTTCCTCTTGAAGGGTATGATCTACCTCTTTGTGCATGACTATGATTATGAGAAGTGATAGCTTCTCCTTCATGGTAATGTTGTCCTCTTCCAGCATTTGGCTGACTTCTTCCTCTATCCCCTGTTGTTCTTTGTTGTCTTCAAGACAACTCCTCAATTTTCAGTGCAAGTTGATAAGCTTCTTCCATGGTATGCAACTGTACCATGCTCAACTCATCTTAAATGTTTATTCTCAGCCCATTTATGCATCAACCAACTTTTTCTTGGTCTACCTCACTGTGACCAGACTTAGTGATAATCTTGTTGAACTCCTTAGGTAATCCTTAACACTAAGCTTTTTGTCTTGAATTTTGCAATTTCTTTAGCAAGATTAAGTAATAATCCACAGACATAAGTTTACCTTTCAACTTAGCAAGCATTCTATCCCTTCGTGTGATCTTCTCTTTGTCTCTTCTATTCCTCTCAATCTGTTCTTTCCACCATAGGGCAACATGACCTTTCAGTTTGGTCTAAGCCACTTCACTCTGCTTGGATCACTGACATCATCAAACTATTAAGTATTCTTCTATCTCTGTGAGCACATCTATCAATTCCTCAAGGTTCAAGGTTCCTAAGAAGTTTGGAACTTCCATCTTTGTTCCTCTTCCAATTTTTTGGATAGTTCTAATGAGTCTATCCTTGCCTACATCTAGCTGTTGTTCATTTTCTTGCTCTTGCTCTTGTTCTTCTCGTTCTGCCCTTGTCTCTTCTTCACCGTCACTCACATCTCCTCTTGGTGCAAAACCTCTTCTTCTATCTTCTTCAACCAAATCAAATAGTGTTTCTGTAACTCTCAGCAAGTTCACAACCTCATCTAGTCTTCATGCCATGTTGGCAGCTAGTGCTCCAACTCTACCTACCGTTCTTCTGGAAGGCATCTCGAGTCTCTTGGTCAATCAAAATCTACTACTGTAATCTTATGTTGCAAACCTACGTAGGCAATGATCGCACCTTCCAACTAGATTCAAATCAGCTCTGGTACCAAATGGTGCATTCAAGGACAGAGAGTTTGTGGGACTATCTTTCCACGCAACTTGGAACGAACTTAAATGCTACTCAAAAGACAAATACACACTCTTGCAATGACTGAGATGCTCACCCACACTTGTTTGGAGATTTCTAAGTTCGATTGTTTTGCCAAAACACATATGAGGGAAATATATGCCAAGTTTATCTTTTAAAAAAGTTCAAGCTTTTCATTAATTTTAAGATGTAAAACCCCATAAACAACAATTCTTAAATCATAAATGTTTATCAACAGTTTACCATATTGAAAAGAATCAATAGAGTGAAATTGAAGCTCCAAGGTGCGTTCTCCAATCTCTGAGCAAGCAAAATACATGGAACTTTTTATTAAGGCATTTTGTCAAACAATCAGCCTTGTTTTCGGGCATTAGAATCTATTGTCAAACAAATTGTTATTTTGTTTTTGAAAGTTGGTCCTCCATCCACTCAAAAAACCCATATAAAAAATGTTAACATTTCTTCCTGAAAGTGCCCCAAACTTCATATTCTTAACCTTGCAAGAACACCTCTTTTTTTCTAAAAACAGTCTGTACTACCAAGGAGGATAGCCCAAACTCAAAATTTTCAACATCTACATGTTCCCCATGTCGAGATTTGTTTATCAGTACATCGAGTGCCCTCTGAGACTGCCCCAAACTTCCCAACCTTCATGCCCTTTCCTATTTCAAGCAAAAGATTTTTTTCTTCTTCTACCATAAAAAAACATTATGTTTCTTTGTTGTTTCAATATGAGCTGCAGTTTCAGCATCTCAACGTCATTATTAAAGCCTGAGGGGTATTTCTCATCATTTCCCTGGATCTTCACGTTCATGTATTAGCATGTGTGTTGTCATTATATCGCTTTGGTTTGCGTCCACCCTAGTATGATGTTGCTATGGATTCGGTCTAGTTACCATAATGACAACACTGATGCTGTCATCACTTGTATGATGTTGCTATGGATTCGGTCTACTTAACTAGCTCGATTTGGATTCGGTCTAGTTACCATGATGACAACACTGATGTTGTCATCACTTGTATGATGTTGCTATGGATTCGGTCTAGTTAACTAGAGTTACCTTGCTCTGTCATTTTTGCTTCAAAAACTGCATAATGTAATACATTAACACTTTTAATTTTATCATTGGGTTGCCAATGGCGACTTCTCAACCATTCAAACATAAATAGATGAACGACATTTTGTCTTATCAGGAATACCTGATCTGGTATTGCTGTTTTATGAACTCACTATTCTTTGGTATATTGTGAAAGCCATAACATATCGGTGTGGATCAGTTGTTCATGGAAATTACACTTTCCTAGGTCCTATTGGGTTTTTGTTGTCATCATAAATCTTCCCGAGTTTACTCTTCAACTGTTCTCTTGGGTTACAAATGGCTTCAATATATAAGTCAGAGTTAAATTTTTTTTACTAGGTATTAATTCGTGGACTTTTATGGCTTTGTAATAAATGGTATGAAATAATTAGTTCCACTGGCAACATGATTGAGGATTAAAATCTTAGATATTTTACATTTACCCATGAGACTGCGTACGGTCTGGAATGTGTTTAAGTAAAATATAGCGCAGGACTGATTTGGGGTTTTAGACTATCTTTATGAAAATGTTCGAGTGCTTATAGGATGCATGGTTGCTCCTCAAACATAAGATCTGTTCGTTATTCTGGCCCTTCGATCATATTATCCCTTGAGACAGATATGAAGAAACCATGGTTTGCAAGAGGAAACCAGTCCCGCTGAAGTATTATTGAAAGAATATATTTGAGTTCTGATAAGCTGCAATCTTTCCCAACAAGTCTTGCTTTATTTGATCATCAGTAACTTGACTTAAAAACAGTTTAAGGACTTCTATGGAACAATGGTGGAATCATTATTTTGAAGGATGTTTAGCATCTCTTATATGTCATAGAATTGATTGTTTCTTCTGACCAAGCTATATAGGGATCCTAGCTTTTAGTTTTGACTAGTATTCATCTTAAACACATGGCTTGGGTTACAATCCCATTGATGGGTGCTTGTGCATTTCACGCATGACAAAGCTTGCTACATAGGGTTGCTTCATTTAAAAGCTTATTGTTAGATTGGACTCTATTCTTAAACAAATGTTATGTAATAGGCGGCTTAAAAACTGTGAGAAAATTGATTGAGTTTTTGCCCATGCGTACCTTCTTATGCTATATGTTGTGCCAAGATAAAATCAAACCAGAGATTTATATCATGGTCAGACTTTACCTTGGAGACATCCATCCTAACAGTAAGTTCCCTCATTAATCTTTGAACCTTGGAAAGTGTTACTTAATCCAGGGGCCTCAAAAAACTGTGAATATCAATGATGTTTTAAATCAGAAAATCACATTTGTGCAAGGAATGAAACGTTAATTTAGAAGTCTAAAATATTCTGAGAAAGGTTCTTTAGAGGATCTTGTAAATATTCACGTGTGATAGAAGTCTTAGACTCTTTCGAACATAGGTATTCAGTAGTTTTTCTTCGTTGAACCTATATATACTTTTTTTATGTTGTTTTAAACCATGTCATAAGGAACGACAGGTTGTGTATGGGATATGGGAGTATCCCTCTTCAGCATCGACTGTAGAGGACACCTGTAGAACAAGTCTCACTCTGCAAGCACTGCTGCAGAGGTGATTCCCATACCCCATATTCTTCCATCACCGCTGTAGGTACTTGTCTTTATGTCATATCTTGTTAAGCAGATCGGTGATTTCTCTTAGAGTTGGTTGAAGTTTGAATTATAAAAATGTTGATCTTACATTATATCTTGTTTTAGAAGTTGTATGGCTGTTATAAGAACTGCTCAGTGTGAAAATAGATGTTTTGAAAATTGATTCATCCTTTATAAGATCTATGTGAGTTATGAACATGTAGCAATGGAATAAAGTGGAGCAGACCCTTATTCTGGTGACTTAATTTATAAGTCAGATGCATGCAGAATATGTGTGGTTGTATGCTATTTTTATCTTAGCCTAGGCACATGATATTAATATTATGTTTTTCCTATTTTATTGTTTGTGTCAGCTTTATTTTGCATGCATGTGTTCCATGATAGAAGTATAGCTCAACATTCTCATGTTCTCACTCTCGCTATGCTGACTCCCCATATCTCAAAACCTCATGGAAGAGAAGGGCCACTCCCAAGTTGAAATGCGTGTTGGGGAGTCTGTGGCCACTGTGGTTGCAATAAAGCCCCGTGATGATACTCTCCCTCGTCTCTTTCAGACTAGTAGTAACAAAATGGGTCAACAACTCAAAGCACTTCCTATTCTTCTTCTCTAGACACTTCCTCAATTGATTATATTGGTCTCGTGGACATCTTGTAAACAATGTAAAAACAATTATGAATTCATGTGTATGTGCTAAACCAATTGTACCTATGAATGGGATTCAAGGTGGTTTTTATGGGAATATTGTACTGTTGTATATATATTCTAGATTTTAGATATTCGGTTGTACCTTCCATTTAGTGATGATAATACAATAAATGATGCATATTGCTTCATATTGCCTTAGTTTGAAATTATGTGCATGTGGCTAAATTATGCCATGCTGTATTTAGTCATTTATAAAGATATGATGGGTTGATATTGGATTGTTATCTCCATACAGAATTCTGATTTAGTATGGTTTTTAAACAGCAGTATGTACATGTGGTTCTACATCATTTTTTAGCAAGTAGGCAGAATTTGTATGCTTTACATCTCTGTATGCTGCTGATTTCTCGCTTGTATAGGCAGTATCAACCTAGAAGTAAGTAATTTTAATCAGTCTGGATTAGTTAGTTGAGTCTTTATGTTTTGTGCTAACTCCCAGGGGATTAATTGGGGTATTGATCCCCATCTCAGTTGGTTTAATCGAAAACACTTGACTTAAAAAAAAAATCCAGCTCGCTTTTCAGTAACCGGCTGAGGGGTCATTACAAGAATCAATTATAAGGGGTGTCAATTGAAAGTTTTTTTTGGATACCTAAGGACTATTTCTTCATGTGATTCCATCATTGGCTTTAGGATAGCAAACCAGTGAGAAACTTACATCGAAATAGAACTAGCATAAGGATACTCCATGATTAAAAGGTGTGTCAGCTTTTTGGATGGGAAGAGCAGCAACATGGTATGGAAAGTTGACGGACTTTCCTTCTTAAAAATTCAGCCGGAAGACTCTTATTTTGTAGCATAATCCAAAACGTTCTGAAATTGAGACATGCTTTCAATTCCCATACAAGCCTCCATAACTTAGGATTCTGTGTGTGGTCCATCTAATAGGAGAGGAAATCATAAGCTGTGTTTACTATACATTCCCCCTTGGCCCCAACACATGACATCAACCTATGGATCAAATAAGAGCTAAAACACCCTGAGATCTGTCACAGGTTTTTAAAGGTATGGATTGCAAATAGGGTCCATGTAATAACTCAAAGAGGGGAGAAGTTTGATTTTAGGCAATTTTCCAGGGGGTCCAAATTGAGTTATGGCCAATGTTCAAAGAGAGAAATAGTACTGATAAATCTATACAAGAGAAGCAATGCTAACATAATATTAAAATTTAACAAAAAAGGAAACTAGCACACTAATAATATACACGAGATTTAACCTGGGAAAACCTTTTTGGGGAAAAACCTAGCAAAACAACACTCACTTATTGTATTAACTCAATTGTTCACAATATAATAAGGTATTTCTCCTTCGTCTCTTTAACCCGAATCCATGTGTGTGTATAGGCACATCACCGCTATGCGGTATTACAGTACAATGGGAATAAAACCATGGGCTTAGAAACCATTCATACAATACCACCATACGGACCTGAAACCACCCACACGAACCCCCCCAAAGAAATTGATGCCCAGGACCCCCATATTGTGGCAGGTTGTACAACCTATAAGTGATGTAAATCATGCAAAGTATACAACACTCTCCGACATGTTGAGTACTTTGCATAGGTTGCCACTCATATATAAAATCCATTGCTAAGGGAAGCTATACCTATTGATTTCCTGCACATAGAAAACTTCTCACTATTGGCAGACTTCATCAATGAGTCGGCAACATTCTTCAAGGCATCAACCTTCTCTATCAAAACCTTGTCGTCTTCAACCATGTCTCTAACAAAATGATACAGCACATCGATATGCTTTGTTCGAGCATGCTACATCCCTAGGGTTCTTTGCCCAAAAAGTTGCACTTTGACTATCGCAATCTATCCTTACAGCTCGTATGAGCCAACACCTACATGCATGAGTGTTTGTTATGTACTTAACTTTTGTAGTTGAGAATGCAACAACTATTTGCCTCTTGCTTATCCAATTGATTGCTCCACCAAATAAGTTAAACACAATCACTTGTGTATCTTCAGCAATCAAGAACTCCAACCCAGTCTGTATCAACAAAACCTTGTCCTACTACATTGTTCAGCCCAGGTCATCCTTGGTAGCAAATTGCAAAATTTGAAGTGCCACACAAATATTTGAAGACCCTTTTTGTAGTAGTCAGATGTTTGTTCCCTAGGATTGAAATATGTTTGTTCAAAACTCTCACTTCATGGGCAATGTCTCATCTGGTACAGACCATGGCATGCATTAGATTTCGAATAACACTTGCATAAGGAACATAAGACATGTCTTCAATATCTACTTGTGTCTAAGGACACTGCTTTGCAGATATCTTTAAACCAACAGAAACAGAAGTATTGACAAGTTTGCATTCTTGCATTCTATACCTCTTTGATATCATCTCAACATAGTTCCTTTGATTTAACCAAGTTTTTCTATTTTGACCATAGTAGCATAAAACATTTGCGAAAAAAAATCAATTTTTCAAAAGTGTTACGTGTTTTTCAAAAAATCATGATTAATAGGGAAAAAAATGAAAAAGCTTAAAATTGCCGAAAAAATATGGAAAAGGAGGAAAACTGCTCTTTTTTAAGTTTAAAGGCATTTCCATTGCATAGAGATGCATATTAGGCATTTCAATTGCATAGAGAATAGATACAAATTATGAAAGGAAGATAAATGAGATTGTACACCATCAAAATCAATCAACTATTTTTTTATTACTTTTCATACTATTCAAATTTCATTATATTTGCATTTCAAAATGCATTCTATTGTCGTTTACAAAGGAACAAAAAAGGGGAGGGAGCCAATGGCAACAAGGTAGACTAGGGATCAACAAATCTAGATGTTGAAACTCCACGGTTCAAGCCTCTCCTCATTTGAGAGACAAACTCAGTGTCGTACCCAGCCTCCTCCATAATGTCTAAGGCAAAATCATCATAAATAGGCTCATTATTTTTGAGCCATTCGGATTCTGGATTGATCTCATCAAGGTCAATCCACTGATCTTCCTCAACAGTACCCAACATTATCAAATAAAATGCATATGTTAGTGACTTTGACAAATAATACTTTATAAGAATATAAATCAACTTTTCATATGAATTGAGAACTAGAAATTCAATATTTATTAACCTTGAGCTTTTGTCATTTTTAGGTAAAGAATGTGGTGGATAAATACCAAATCATTCATCCATTTTTGAGTGAGTCAATTGCAATTTTTTGGAATGTATATGCTAGAACACACTCCAATTACACTTGCAAGTGGATGAACTGCATGGTTGGCTCAAAATGTACATTGCCATCCTTCGAAGGTGTTTGGTTTTTTTGCCAAAGAAATCCCACTTTTGTCTCGCAAAAATAGATTTTGTAAACATTGTAACATGCACAATTCGGTCACAATTTAACACTTTCACCATACGTATGTAGAAAACTGTCTACCTAGTTTGCAGGTCTTCCTTTTTGTGATGGCTGCCTTACTAAAAAAAAAACCCCTAGCCTACTTGTACATCGACAACTCTTTTATAGCTGTCTCAAACTCCTCCTGAATAGGAATCATTCTCTCAATGCACTTAAATAGGCCCTATATGACCTCTGCGTTGTCTCAAAATAAGGCGCTAAAGAACAATGTTGGATTCAAGAAGTATCCAATTGCATGGAGAGGAGAATACATTTGGCGATTCCATTTGTTATCAATTATCTCCCATAATGGCATGTACTTGGCCTTGTTATTATCCAATCTGGTCCTAATAGCTTCTTTGGCCCTATCCATTGCTTCAATCAGATAACCCATGGGAGATTTATTTCCATCGATGAATCTCAAAAATCGAACTAGAGGCTCAGAGAATAACACAATTTGTTCTACCTCTTCCCAAAAACGCTATGAGAAAACATAGTCAACCACCATTCAGACATCCATATGTTTCGCAAAGAAAGATTCTACCCAATCATTTGAAACGAACATTCGTTTCAAATTCATTTATTGTTGGGAAAAAGTCTACAAAGCAAGGAAGTGGGTTTCAAACCTTGTCAACCCCATCCAAAGAAGTTTCTTGACATCTATGAATGTGTGGATCATACTGAGCAACCTTGTATGATTGTATATGAACTTGGTGATTTTGCGGGCCTTTTGCAAAACCTCTTTCACCCATGCAATTTTGTCTGTCCTCCAAGGTCAAATCAAGACAATGTGCCACACGTGAAGTCCAAACCATAGTTCCATATTTTTCTATAAGAAGCTTCCTAGCAGCCATGCAAGAATCAACACTTGTAATGAATTGGACCACATTTTGTGGCCCCACCTCAATCACAACCTCATCAAATAGATAAAAAAGTGTCACCCGATTTTATTATATTAAATGCATCGACACTCTTAAGAAAAATTGTGCCAATGTCAAACAACACAAGGAAGTTGAGTGTGTCTCCTATTTGTCCATCCATCTGATATGATAGTGCACCCTGATTGTGCCCATTTCTTACAATGTTCTGCAAGAACATCATTCACATCCTGTATGACATCCTTTACCAAATCAGTTTGCAAAGCCTCGAATGATGGTATTGTGAACCCAGGCCCTACAATTGCAATTGCATCCACCATACTTTACCAATATGAAGATCCGGCCACATTAAACGATAAGCTAAAAGAGTACTAAAAGATGAAGATTGTCTTGTTTGCTTGCTCGTGCACAATTTTTTTCCATCCTATGCTCTCTAGCGTGGTTTGCACTCTTAGTGTAGTGAGAGGGTTAAAGAATGCATGAATGTTTCCACCACTTGTGTTTGGCCCACAAGGTACTGATCCAAGGGTCAATTGAGACCTCTCTTTTTCCTTTTCATGTTTTGTTGATGGCTCTACAGTGTCATCAAATAGATCACTCCTTGCATCCAAAGATCCCACCTCCGTACCTATCATTGCCCTTTTGGCCTTTGACTCTAAAAATATCTGCAATGCTGATATAGCTTAATTGGTGACATCTACAAGGCATGCATTAGTGCAAGGTTTAACTTCATGCCCTCATTATCTCATCAAATGCCACTTCAAGCAATACATGCCTTCATTGCATACATGTCCATAAAAGTTGCATTTGACCTTGGATGTGCCTTTAATTAACGTGCCATAGTTTTATGCAAAAATTTTCTCACGTGGCATGATATTCAAATATGTAGTGTGCATAAAAAAATTTGTTTAGGCACTAAAATGTTTTGAAGGCGTTCAATTTTTCCTTATCAATTCAAGAACCCCTTATCACTCCAATTTATCACTCCCACCTTTCGATATGCTTAAATCTCCAATAGCCAAACTACCCAATATACCGTGCACCTTCCTAGATACCTTAAGGTACGTGGAAGAGTAATGGTATGTGTTGGCTATTTCTTGGCCCCCATATCAAAATTTGCATAAGTATAAAAAAGTAAACTTTCAGGCAAGAAAATGGCAAGTCTTTGGGAGACTTCGGACTTTCGACAGCCCATGACCTAAGTGCCTCCTTAAGTTGCAACATGCCAAAGTTCCGCAGTAGCAAGTCGCAGGCTCCTAAAACCCCGAATTGGTCTTGAGCAGATGGGTTCCGTTTTTCTCATTGGAAGGACTTCGGGTTTTCCAGCAGTGACAACTTCGGGTTTCTGGGGCAGCTCAAGTTACTCCACTTCATGAGTAATCAGTTGTAAAAATCTCGAAGTAGGAAGGGTCCAAAAGTCCGAATTACTCATGGTAGTGCAAATCGGGTTCCCAAAAGTGCTTTACTTATGAATGTTTTACGAGTAGAAGTCATTCGGGTTCAAAAAACCCGAATTACTCAGGGTAGTACAAATCGGGTTTTTGGGGGTACATGACTTCTTTCTTTTTAGAAGTTGCAAACAGTCAAATGTCCGAAGTTGCAAGCAATGAGAAGTTCAGATTGAATTCCCGCAGACATTTTGTCTGCGGGAAAATGATCAAGCAACATCCGAAGCGGGAAAAGGAGAAAGAGCAAGAACCGGAAACAATTCCCGTGGACATTTTGTCCACGTGAAATTCACTGAGCAAAAGGGCCGAGAGAAAGGGGCAGTCAAGAATCCCAAAGGGCAAATGACCAAGCAACATCTGAAGCAGGAAAAGAAGAAAGAGCAGGAACCCGAAACAATTCCTGTGGACGAAAATTCACTGAGCAAAAGGGCCGAGAGGGACGGTCAAGAATCTCGAAGGGCACTTGCTCTTCGGGGAGGTACATTACAAAAATCTCAAAAGGCAGGGGCCCTTTGGGAAAGATCAAAATAGAGTTCCGAAGGGGCAAAGATGAAGTCCTGAAGGGCACTTGCCCTTGGGGAAGGTCCTAAATCGAGGAACTCGAAGAGTATGTGCCCTTTGGGAAAAGTGCATTTACAAAATCCTGAAGGGTATGTACCCTTCGAGAAGGTTCGTTTTCAAGGAGCCGAAGGGCAGTTGCCCTTCGGCAAAAGTCATCCAAAGCGAAAATGGGGCACTTACAAAAGCCGAAGGGCAACTTTGAGATTTTGCCCGAGAAAGAAAAGGAGAATTTGTCCGAAGGAATTCCTTTGAGAATTTTGCCCGAAGGAGAGGCCCGCAAGAGTAAAGTCCAAAAGACTTCGGGAAACCAAGTCCGAAAGACTTTGTCAAAGAAAAGTCTGAAGACTTCAATCAGGAGGAGTCCAAAAGCTTGGGAGAGGCAAAGTCCGAAAGACTTCACCAGGGCAAGATCCGAAAGGCTTGCAAAGGACAAAACCCGAATACTTCGGGAAAACAAAGTGAGAAGACTTCAACAAGCAAAACCCGAAATACATAGCAAGGAGCAAATCGGGTTTATAACGTTGCATGACTTAACAAGCTCGGTCTAAGGGCGCAAGTCAAGGATCGGAGGTAGCTTCCAACGACCAATCAGCACAGGACAGGGGGCACAACGGTGACCAATCAGAGCAGGAGAGTCCAAGCGGCTAGTAGATGGAGATTTAATGAAGTTTCCCATCCTTCAACGTGGCCGTCGACAAACAGTTGTTCAGTTTAAATGCAACATGGCTCGAGCAGGTTAAAACAAATGGAGACCTCTTCTTTCACGGGACACATGAAAATTTAAGTGACCACGCCGTTTTAAATGCAAAATTCATTTCAGCCGCACAAGGGACGTTCCAGCTACTTGTAGCATGGCTCTTTAGATATGCCAAAGAGAAACTTGAAGACGAGAGGGACTCGAGAGGATTGTTCAACGATCATGGGTGGCACATTTAGTGACACAAGGGAGGACGACGTCAGGGTCCCAGCCATCAACGACTTCTTTCTTCCCTTTCTCTCTCCCCCCCTTTTTTGATATAAATAGAGGCCCTGAGAGCCAAGAAATCATCCCTCGATTGGTGATAAGATTACTCTGCAGAAATCGCTTTGTAAAAGACTCCTTTGAAGCAATTCAAGGAAGACTTTTCTGTTTCTTATTAAAACAAGTGTAACAATCCTTGCCCAATCTGCCCTTAATTGTCTCAATTTGCTGCCTTGTAATTTTTTCAAACACTTTGTATGCAAAGTGCTTCTTGCTGGTTTTTGTCACAATTTGATGATTTGTTTGAATGACGATGGGTTAAAGCTTCAAGTGTTTATAGAACAATGCAAGAATGACAATGCTAATTTCTAGATGCAAGAATGACTTCTTTTTTTGTTCTTTTCTATGCAATTAGATGAATTCACAAAGCAAACTAATCACCTACAACCAATGGACATTTAGTCGAACAATTGGCATGCAACCTACTATCTCAATTCACATGCTCAAAAGATAACTATAAATGACCAGCAACTTGTGATTCTTATTTGCATTGATGATTTGATACAATGCTCCACTAGACTAGCCAAGACTCTTGGCATAAACAAGAATTCCAATTATATGGTATGTTGGTATGAAAGATGCACACCTACAGCTGCAAATATAAACTATACTAAAAGATGAATTGTATGCAATGAAACTTGGTTGAATTGAGGTGCCTTTGAGAATAGATGGAGCAAGCAATTTCCAAGTGAAAGGATGATCTCCCAAGCCAAACCGAATTTTCCAAGCTAGCCGCCCCTGTTCTGGTCTAATCTCAAATTTAAAATAATATGCAATGAATATGCATTGTCTCAAGCATCTAATATCATCTCCATGCTTCAAGGAAGTGGGCGCACCAAGGCAAGCAAAGAATCAATGCAAATTGGAACCCCCACAAGCAAAAACGTCCCTCCTAATGGCGTCCTTCCTTGACTATAAATATCTAATTTTTGTATCAGATTTCTTTACAATGCAATTTGCTACCTTAACCAAGAAAAATCGATGCCAAGCTATATAAAAACCAACACCAAAAAATAGCTATGCAACCTCCACAAATTCACCAAATTGATTTCTCCAAAATTGGCTAATGGCCACATATTCTGCTCTAATTGAGATGATTGAAATATCACCTCCAAAATGCAACCCTTCAAGAGATATTTCACTCCCTCAGTTATGTTATCAATGGGAGTTATTGTTTCCAAAGACAAATTGATTCACTACAGAAAACTCTAGGCTCCACAAGCATATCACAACAAAGACAACATCAAATCAGGATGATCCATAATGGCAGCCCACACCTCCCTTTATACTTTTTTTTCTTTCCTTCATTTGGGAAGCTTTTAGAAACATCATAATATTTTATTATTATTTTTCCCTTTTAATACATTATATTTGCACTTTAATATAAAATAATGAATTATAACATAAAGTACAAATATAACATCATTTTGTAACATGAGATTTCTAAAAATACATTCTAATAAATCATTAGAAAACCTCCACAATATGTCATAACTTCCCCAAAGAAACCAACTGCCATTTGGGTAACTGCGAAGAAGACCCTCTAACCATGCCATATTAGCCTACAAGGGCCACTGATAGGCTAATCATGCCGAAAGTACAATGTCTATCTAGAAGAGGACATTACAGACCGCTCCTCCTGAAATTGCTTGTCCCCAAGCAATCTCAAATCTGGATGCTGTAGAATCTCCTCACTCTCCCAAGTAGCATCCTAAACTGGCAAGTCCCTCCATTTAATTAAGTATTCCTTGATGACCCGTCTCCACAAAATCCTCTCTCGAACATCCAAGATGGCCTCAGGCACCAGTATCAATTTCCCCTCATCATCCAGGGGTGGCAAAGTCATGGAAGGCACCACACGATGTCCTAACGGCTTCTTGAGGCGTGACATATGGAAGAAATTGTGTACTCTGTTGTCGACTGGCAACTCCAACTCATAAGCCACATCACCCACTCTCTTGATAACCCTGAATGGCCCATAGTATCATGGCTTAAGCTTCTCAGCTCCGCTTTTCTTAAGAGAAGATTATTTGTGTGGGTGTAGCATCAAATACACCATATCACCAACCTCAAACGAGCATTCAACTTGCTTCTGATCTGCATACTAATTTTGTTGGTTCTGGGCCTTCTGTATGTTTTCCCGCAATGCTCTCATAATGTCCTAGTTCTCCTACAATAGATCACCAGCACTAGGCACTCGGCTATCTCCAAATAACAAATCCAGAAAGCTCGACGCATCATACCCATACAGCACCATGAATGGTGTCATCTCAATGTAGAGATGGTAAGTGGTATTGTAACAATACTCACATAAATATAACCACTTAACCCAACCCTTCTGCTGCCCTGCTATGTAGTTCATGAGGTAGCCTTCCACCCATTTATTCACAATCTCCGTTTGCCCATCGGTTTGCGGGTGGTAACTAGTACTCGGAATGAGTTCTATCCCACACAGCCTAAATAGCTCCTGCCATAAATGACTCATAAACCGGCTGTCTCTGTCACTAACTATGCTCCAAGGTAACCCATGCAACCTAAATACCTCATGGAAAAACAATTTTGCCACCTGCGTAGCTGAGTAAGTAGCTAAGATCGGAAGGAAGTGAGCATATTTAGTCAAACAATCCACAACCACATATATGCAATCTCGTCCTTGAGCTCTGGGTAATCCAGTAATGAAATCCATAGATAAGCATTCCCACTTCCTATCAGGAATCGGAAGTGGTTGAAGTAAACCTACTAGATATGTGTGTTCCTATTTATTTTGTTGACAAACAGGACAGTCTTTGACATATCGTAGAACATCTTATTTGAGGCCCTTCCAAGTAAACCTCTCTCGAATCTGCCTGTAAGTCTTGAAATATCCGGGATGACCTGCCATGGATGTATCATGAAAGGTCCTCAAAATAATGTTCTTCATCTCCGATCCTGGGGTCAAATAGATCCTTCCTTTGTAAATGATTAAATCATTTACAACTGTATATCTGGCATCCTCTACTGACCCCTCAACAATACCTGCAGCCTAACTGTCCTTGGCATACTCTGCCACTATCAAGTGTCGTCAATCATCTGATATCCCAGTCATAGAACTCAAGTGTGGACATCAAGATAAAGCATCAACAACCACATTATGTGTCCCTTGACAAAGGAGATGTCAAAATCATATGATTGCAGCTTGCTGACCCATTTCTATTGCCGATCATTAAGATCTCTATATCCAAGGAAATGCCTCAAACTATTATGGTCTGTTTTCACCACAAACTTGCTGCCTACCAAATACTGCCTGAATTTGGCCAATGCATGCATGACGGCCAACATCTTCTTGTCATATATGTTGTACCCTCTCTTTGGACCGCAAAGCTTTTGACTCTCAAAAACAATCGGATGCTTGTCCTGCATAAAGACTACACATATCCCCTCACCTGATGCATCACATTATAGCTCAAAGGGTTTGGAGAAATCCGGCAATGCAAGAATTGGGCAAGAAGTCATAATTAGTTTGAACATCTCAAAATAATCCTGTGCCTCAAAAGTCCAAACAAATGCCCCTTCGTCAAATCAGTGAGTGGTGCCACATGCCGTGAATATCCATTGACAAACCTGTGGTGGAAACCGTACAATCCCAAAAATCCTCTAAGCTGAGTAAGGTTCTCTGGAGTAGGCCATTCAACAATCACCTTGATCTTCTCTGGGTCCATACATACCCCCTCAGCACTGATGATGTGCCCAAGATACAATAATTATGTCATGCCCAAGTCACACTTGGATTCCTTGGCATACAAGGATTCACCTCCAAGAATACCCAAAACCGCATCAAGATGTGCAATGTGATGCTCCCATGTTCTGCTATATACCAAGATATCATCAAAGAATACCAACACATACCTCCTTAATTGGGAATGGAAGACCCTGTTCATCGTAGACTGAAATGTCGTCGGAGCATTGGTTAGCCCAAATGGCATAACCACAAACTCGAAATGTCCACATGGCACCTGAAAGCCGTCTTCTCTATGTCTTGCTCCCTGACACGAATCTGATGATACCCCGACCTCAAGTCAATTTTGGAGAAGTAGCAGGGACCATGTAACTCATCTATCAACTCATCAATTCTAGGGATGGGGTAATGGTTCTTGATTGTTTTTTTATTCAGGAGCCTATAATCAATACACATCCGGAATGTACCATCATTTTTCTTGATCAAGTCTACTGATGATGCAAAAGGTGACTTGGTCTAATGTGACCCATGGCCAACAACTCCTTAATAGTTTTCTCTATTTCATCCTTCAGCCTCTTGGGGTGCCTATATGGGGTGACCATCACGGGCTTAGCGCCCTCCTCCAACTCAATGATATGCTCAATCCCTCTATCTGGTGGTCTTCCTGGTGGAATATAACTAAATACCTTAGTGTGCTTAATTCTTAACTCCTGAATGTCTGGATGGTAAATCAGCTTATGCGGCTCACCCTGTGTAGGCATCAAAACACACTCAACTGCCCACTCAACCATGTCATGCCTCATAAGTCTCTCCATCCTAAAAAAAATCATCCTGAAACTGGAATCTCGAATAGCCTTGAGGACATGAGTTTTTTCATCTACCTGGAATGTCATTTCCATCTCTCTGAGATCCAAGGTGAATTTCCCTATGTCATGTAACCATCTCATGCCAAGTACCATATCTGTATCACCCATATTCATCACATAGAATTCGGTCTTGAACTCATAGTTGTTCAAACACAGGCAAATCTGATATCCTCCTTTTGCACTTGAGGGTATAACCATCTGCCACCTTAACTCTTATTCCCTCAAATTCCTCTGTCCTGATTCCATGCCTCTCAATCAATCAGGGATCAATAAAATTATGAGTTGCCCCTGTGTCAAGAAGAGTGATAATCTTTTGCCCTGCTAGAACTCCAAGCATTCTAAATCATCCCTCTTGTTGGATGCTAGTGATGTGTGCATCACGTTGCCTCACTGCCCCTTCATGCTCTCCTTCACTTTCATGCTTATCTTCCTCGTGCTCCATACCTGAATCCTCAGGATCAGATTGCTGATCTGATTTCTCCGACTCAGAGTCCTCATAATATGCCCACATCACTCTATTAGCTTTTCCTTTAGGTCTTAAGGGGCAATCATGGTTTGCATCATAGGGCCCCTTGCAGTAGAAACATAACTTCTTGCGCAAATCATTAAGTGTATCCCTATCTAGAGGTGCTGATGATTTGCCCTTAAATCTGGTTTGTTCTTCTTTTTAGAGAAAGATTTATTGTCTCGATAAGAAGAAGATCCCTTTGATGAGTACTTGCTTTGCGGGGCTGCAAGTTCCATGCTCCTAGCCTTCTTCATTGCCTCCTGAAGTGTGGGAGGATCAAATGCTTTAATCCATCCTCGCATAGGCTCCAATAACCCCTCAATGAATAGCACCACCAATCGTCTCTCTGAGATGTTGGGCACCATTACTGATAGTTTCTAGAAGTCTCCAATATAGCTTTCCAAACTGCCAACTTGCTTGAGCTGGGCCAAATCCCTGAAGTATGATTCTGGATCCTTCCTATCGAAACGTTCAATCAGTCTATCCACAAACACCTGGTAAGATGTGATCTGACAGTGTTGCAATGTAACTAGTCCATGATAACACCATTTGTGTGCTGCTCCCCCCAGATGCAAAGTGGCATATTTGATAGCTTCCTCTTTTGTCATGGGTCGAAGAGCCAAGAAGGTATCCAACTTATGAATCCATGACTATATCGTAGTCTTGTCACTGCCATCAAACATGGATAATGTAAGCTTATTAGTAGCGTGATTGAGTTCTTTATTCTGATTCCTAGGTCTTCTCTCCTGCCGAGACCTATAGTAATCCATCCTTGACTATACAAACGGATCAAAATGCATAAGCTCTTGTGCTTCAGGTGTCAACTTCTGCCATTCATCATGGGCAGCCATGTATGCGTCAGCATAGTTTGGATTCTCAACCTCTTCAATATTCTCCTCAGCTGATTCATTTCTCAAGAATGTGGGTTGAGTAGTCCTATCTGCAGTGCGGGAGGGTGCCCTCTGCACTCTTCGGGACCCAGCTACACTCCTATCATCTTCCTGGACCTGAGGCTGTCTTTTAGGTAAATTCAACTACTGCAAAGTATTTGCCAACTACTGTAAGGCCCCAGCTACTTGCTGCTGACCAACTCGTAAATCTCTTAGAGTGTCTCTCACTTCTCTGTCACCATTTCTATCAGTCTCTTCTCTCATCTCTGTGTGGACCCATGTCTGCTCTGTCACCCATTTCAGCGAAAGGTACCTCTGTAAATTGATTTTCTTCTTGCCAATTCCCTTCCTGTTCTACTCTTCTGCGGGTATAGTACCTGTGATGACTTCTCATGTGATATTTTAACCCTCCAAGATGGCAGGATGAGGGCTCCGATACCACTGTAACAATCCTTGCCCAATATGCCCTTAATTGTCTCAATTTGCTGCCTTGTAATTTTTTCAAACACTTTGTATGCAAAGTGCTTCTTCCTGGTTTTTGTCACAGTTTGATGATTTGTTTGAATGACGATGGATTAAAGCTTCAAGTGTTTATAGAACAATGCAAGAATGACAATGCTAAGTTTTAGATGCAAGAATGACTTCTTTTTAGTTCTTTTCTATGCAATTAGATGAATTCACAAAGCAAACTAATCACCTACAACCAATGGACATTTAGTCGAACAATTGGCATGCAACCTACTATCTCAATTCAAATACTCAAAAGATAACTATAAATGACCAGCAACTTGTGATTCTTATTTGCATTGATGATTTGATACAATGCTCCACTAGACTAGCCAAGACTCTTGGCATAAACAAGAATTACAATTATATGGTATGCTGGTATGAAAGATGCACACCTACAGCTGCAAATATAAACTATACTAAAGGATGAATTGTATGCAATGAAACTTGGTTGGATTGAGGTGCCCTTGAGAATAGATGAAGGAGCAAGCAATTTCCAAGTGAAATGATGATCTCCCAAGCCAAATCGAATTTTCCAAGCCAGTCGCCCTTGTTCTGGTTTGATCTCAAATTTAAAATAATATGCAATGAATATGCATTGTCTCAAGCATCTAATATCATCTCCATGCTCCAAGGAAGTGGGCGCACCAAGCCAAGCAAAGAATCGATGCAAATTGGAACCCTCACAAGTAAAAACGTCTCTCCTAATGGCGTCCTTCCTTGACTGTAAATATCTAATTTTTATATCAGATTTCTCTACAATGCAATATGCTATCTTAATCAAGGAAAATCGATGCCAAGCTATATAAAAACCAACACCAAAAGATAGCTATGCAACCTCCACAAATTCACCAAATCGATTTCTCCAAAATTGGCTAATGGCCACAAATTTTCTCCAATTGAGATGATTGAAATATCACCTCCAAAATGCAACCCTTCAAGAGATATTTCACTCTTTCAGTTATGCTTTCAATGGGAGTTATCGTTCCCAAAGACATTGATTCACTGCAAAAAACTCTAGGCTCCACAAGCATACCACAACAAAGACAACATCAAGTTGAAATGATCCATAATGGCAGCCCACACCTCCCTTTATACTTTTTTTTTCTTTCCTTTATTTGGGAAGCTTCTAGAAACATCATAATATTTTATTATTATTTTTCCCTTTTAATATATTATATTTGCACTTTAATATAAAATAATGAATTATAACATAAAGTACAAATATAACATCATTTTGTAACATGAGGTTTCTAAAAATAAAAACATTCTAATAAATCATTAGAAAACCTCCAGAATATGTCGTAACTTCCCCAAAGAAACCAATTGCCATTTGGGTAACTGCGGAGAAGACCCTCTAACCATGTCGTATTAGCCTACGAGGGCCACTGATAGGCTAATCATGCCGAAAGTACAATGTCTAGCTAGAAGGGGACATTACAACAAGTGTGCACATTTGGTTTCATTTGCAGAATGTATTTTTGTCATTCATCACCTGCAATTTATTCCAGCACCTTGTTTTTTATCCTTTCAGTTTTGTGCAGGATTGAGTGATGTCTGTGTCTAGCTCTCTTTGAAGTGTTAACAGTTCATAGTGTCTCCTATAGACCTATTTTTGTTATCTTTCAAAGCGCAAGGCTTTCCTTCAACCTCCACGCAAAAGCTCCGAGCCTATGGCCTTGAGATAGACCCAGAATAGCATGTGCCCTGTTTGGATTCATCAGTAGTTGGCTCTTTTACACACCAAGTGGATCACTTCTTTTTGGTGCATCACCTCCCTTTAGATTTATTTTCAGTCATCCTTCTACCCCTTTTCCTTAGCTAATAAGTAGATTTTAGTGTGAGAATCAAGAGCTGAAGTGAAGCACCTGAGGAACTAGCCTCATAAAAAGGCCTAGAGGTTCAACCTCACCATAGGATACCCACATCCTGAGGTTGTCCCCATGCTTGTAGCTGGAAGTGAGAGAGCCCGAAGAACCCTCTCACAAGGGTGCAATTTTTAGCTATAACAGTTCTGGCATGCCCGATGGGACTTGCTACTATTTTCATCTCCATTTTCTATGGAAGATTGGTCAAGTTTGATGTTGTTTTGATCAATTTGCAGCAATGGTAGCTTTCATCTTCCAGCATTTGGCAACTCTAAAAAACACCTAGCGATCTGGTGGCCGAGCAGTAGCTATCTTTCATGCCAAATGTGACTACAAGATCGAATTATGCAGGTATTCATTTTGAGTTTGTTGAATTACCTTTAAACTCAGCAAGAAGGTTAAGGTTCGCCCATACTCATCCATACGTTGGGCACCACTTTCCTAAACCAATCATAAGGTATATCTACGCAAGAAGATCCTTGTTAGCTCCTCTTGCTATTCCTCAAAGAGCTTTTGTGGGCTTTAGCAACCACAGTCCTTTAAACATGCCACAGTATGACCCTATGCCAGTAGCAGACCTCAAAAGTGTCCCATATTACATAGAAGATCAAGCTGTAACTCCTACTGAGCACATAATGGACATAACCAATTTCTGCAACATTCAAAATATCACAGTGGAGAACGTGGCTGTTAGGATATTGTTGTATCCTTCAAGGGAAAGGCATTAGATTGGTATAGGAGCCTAGCTTCTAATTCTATCCATTCATGGGACGAGCTGGGAACAACGCTGTGTAAAAGGTTTGCATATAAGAGTGATCATCTGTCACTTGTAGAGCAACTAACCACAATCAAGAGAGCTCCCCATGAAGTCAAGCAAGACTTCAATACAAGATTTCAGAAGGCATGGGATAGAATTCCAACAGCTGTTAGACCATCTTCGAACTTTGCTCTCTTGTATTACTTGAAGGATCTCAACAACGATATAGCTGTAATGATCCAATCCATGGGAGGGGACATATTGCCAAATGCATATGAGGTGGCCATTAAAACAGAAAATTGCCTAGTTCAGGTGGGCAAGCTTACTCCCAGACCCCCAATGCTTCTTTTTCCTGAGATCAAACCACCTCCTACTGTCATTCCTCCACTTGATGTTATACTTCCAACTCCAACGATTGTTGTTGTGCCTTCACCAAAGCAAGAGGGGGCCTCCACTAGTGGATCCAGCGACTCCTAAGAGCAAAAGAATTACTTGGACCTGAAAAGCATGCTCCAATCTTTGGGGAATGTTGTGGTCAATGTCAAGAGGCAGCAAGCTTACAGCAAGCCATATCAAGCTCCATACCAGCCTCAGCAGCAGTCTTATCAAGCAAATAGGCCACCCTACAAAGGAAATTTTCAAGGGCAAAGGCAGCCTAATTATGATAGATAGCATAATTATAATCCAAATGTTGCAGGGCCATCCAATTCTTTAGTTCCAATTCAGAGCAATATGGCTCAAGACGCTAAAGGGACAATGCCTTATAATCATTCTTGTGGACAATCCATTGTCTCAACTAATGGCTCTAACCAGGCATTCAATGACCAATGGCAGCAGGTTGTTGCTTATGGATACAAACAAGCCCTTATGACCCAAGGCATGGAGGTTCCCACGATGACAAAGCAAGAGCAGCCTCCACAAGAGCAAGGCTCGGATCAGGTGTCAAACCAGCCGAAGGCCACAATGGTCATCAGTGAACAAGAGGAGTGCTATGCATCCAATCAGTAGGCCATCCCCAGTCTCAGCAAATACAAGATTCAAAGGAATATGGGTGACAACTAGGAAGCTTTCAAAGAACCTCTTGTCACTACTCCATTGACAAAGCCAACAATAGTAGCTCCCAAAACCCAGGTAAACGCTGATGTTATGCCAATCAACATTGTGGAGCAAATGAAGAAATCCAACGTGAGCGTACCAATGTGGGACATGCTTTCCATGCCCGGCCAAGTGGACATCCTTCAAGAAGGTTTGTCCAAGATAAGTGTTACAACAACTGCAGGTAAACAACCAAACAAGGAAGCTGAGGTCTTCACTAATGCAACGAAAGGTCCTTTGGGAGAAAGGTCAAGTAGTGTGACCATGCCCCCTCCATTCTATATTTCATTAATCATCAACGATTCCTTGGTGCACAATTGCTTGGTAGATAGTGAGGCTAGCACCTTAGTCATGCCAAAGTCTATAACTGATCAGCTAAACCTCAAATATGAGCCGCACACCAAGGGAGTCCAACAGCTTGATGGTTCTTCCATAAAGCCATCAAGCATCATCAAGAATTTGAGCTTAACTCTGCATGCTTGTCCTAGCATTTCTGTGGTGCAGGACGTGTTGATCCTTGATGTTACTCCTCGCTTTGCTTTGTGTCTCTCTAGGGAGTTCACAGCGAAGATTGGGGGTTACCTTGCAACGGATTGGTCTTACATGACGTTCAAAACAAGGTATGGGACTAAAGTCTCAATCAAGGTTGAATCCATGGCACAATTCCACATTGAACCCCATCAGCCAGATAACATAAACCTCAATTGTACTATCCTTGATGAGTATGAGTTTACCATTGACCAAGAGCTGAACACTCATCCTGAAGAGGTTCCTGACTTGTTCTTAGATGAGCTATGGGGAGATAACCAATTTTTCAACCCTTTGGAAGGTGTTGAGGAAAGAGACATGGGTGTCTATCTGCTGCATGAAGAGAATCAACCCATGCCTTCCCTCATTGGACCTAAAAAAGACCCCAATGGTTTATGGAAATTATTTTTTGATGGCTTAAGGAGCAAAAATGGTGTAGGTGAGGGGGCAATGTTGGTTTCCCCTTTGGGTAACAAGCTTTTCTATTCCTACAGGTTCCATTTCAGTTGTTCTTCAAATGCAGCAAAATATGAAGGCTTGATCTGTGGCCTTCAATGGGCCAATAAAAGAAGAATCAAACTGCTGCAAGTTTATGAGGACAACAAGCTCATAGTAAACCAAGTCAAAGGCCTGAACGTTACAAAGAATTCCTTGATGAGGTCCTACAAAAATCGTGCGGGACCTAATTGAAGATTTTGAGGCCTGACATTCAAGCTGTCCCAAGAAATTAGAACCAGCATGCTGATAGGCTGGCAGCCGTGGGAGCTCATTCCAAGTGGGCTGAAAGAAGCTAAGGTTTAGCCACATGTCAAGGTGGTGCTGAGGCCATCAGTGCCAGATAATGAAGCTCACTAACAGGTTTTTGAAAGTGACAAGCAAATTGCTTGTTTCTTACAGTAAGAAGTTGAATTCTCCTCCTCCAATCAAGCTAAATTGCAGCATCACTATGAGGATCAGATTGTTTAGCTAAAGTCGAACAAACTTCCTAAGGGGCTGGTTATGCTTGAGGGCCTTTTTCATGGAGACTACATGAGGAAAGAGAAGGCAGTAATGTCTACTAACGAAGAAAATTATGAGAGTCCTCATCTTCAAGGATAAGCTTCTCAAGCTTGGGAAGGTAAGCAGCAAGGCTGAGGCACGCTTTCATAGCACTTTGCCAGGAATATGCAAACATTTTTGCTTGAGAGTACAGCGACATGAAAGGTTTTGATCCGAAGTTAGCCCAGCATACCATAGAATTGAAGGCAATGCCAAGCATGTAAGACAAAAGCAAAGGCCGATCAACCCCAAGATAGAAGAGCTGATGAGGAAAGAGTTAACCAAGTTGATTGAGTCCAAGATCATCTTTCCCATCAAACACTCATCATGGATAGCCAACTTGGTGCCCATAAGGAAGAAGAGTGGGGAGATTAGGTTGTGTGTGGACTTCAGAGATTTGAACAAAGTCTCTTTGAAGGATCACTACCCTCTACCATCCATGGAGCAACTTCTCCAAGTACTTGCAAAATTAGAACGCTTCTCTCTGTTGGATGGATTTTCAGGCTACAACCAAGTCTGGGTGAAAAATGAAGATCGACACAAGACTGCCTTCACCACCAAATGGGGCATGTATGCGTACCAAAAGATGCCCTTTGGTCTATCAAATGCTAGCGCAACTTTTCAAAGAGCCATGGACATGGCTTTCCAAACGCTGCTAAATCAAACTGTGCTGGCATACTTGGATGACATCACAGTTTTCTCCAAGAATGCCAACGAACACATGAACCACCTGAGACTGGTTTTTGAGAGATGCAGGGAGTATGGGATTTCTTTGAATCCCAAGAAGTGTATGTTTGCCGTGCACGAAGGCAAGCTGCTGGGCCACATCGTCTCAAAGGAAGGGCTGTCCATTGATCCTAATAGAATAAGTGCCATCTTGGCCTTATCCTTACCCATGCATAAGAAGGGGCTCCAAAGTTTCCTTGGAAAGATAAATTTCGTGAGAAGATTTATCCCTGATTTTGCAAGTTTGGTCAAGCCCATCACTGCTATGCTGAAGAAGAACCAAGGGTTCACTTGGTCAAATGAAAGTAAGTTAGCATTTGAGGCTATCAAGCAAGCCATTGCTCAAGCACCCACACTTATGAATCCTAATTTATCAAGGGATTTCATTTTGTATGCTTTTGCCAATATTGATAACATATCAGCTACGTTGATGCAAAGGAATGGTGAAGAACTTGAGCAGCCATTAGCATTTTTCAGTCAGGGGCTTGAAGGGTATGAGGTGAAGTATACCTTTGTAGAAAAGCAAGTCCTTGCAACAGTAAGGAGCCTGAAGAAGTTCAAGCCAATGCTCTCCAACAGCGAAATCTACCTTATGGTGTCTCATCCTGGAGTAAGAGGCTTCCTTCTTAACAAGGACTTGAGCGAAAAAAGCGTTGGTTGGATTACTAAGGTCATGGAGTATGACGTGGAGATCAAGATCACTAAGCTAGTAAGAGGTAAAGGCTTATGTGAGCATATGGTCGATAACCTTCATGAAGACAAAGAGGCCATCTTGGTAACACAAGATAACTCACAAGCAGATTCACCTCCACCTCACACTAGTTGGCTCCATGATATAACGCACTTTCTGCTAATAGGTGAGTTCCCTCAAGGTATGGACAAAGCAAAAAGAAAATATTTCAGACTTTAGTCCATACCTTATGGTTTGGTTGAGGGGTTTTATTTAGAAGGGACCTCAATGGAGTGCTCTTGAGGTGCGTAGATGATGATCAAGTAGCCAAGCTTTTGGAGCATTTCCATGATGGACCTGCAGGAGGTCATTTTGCTCCAAGGACTACAGCAACAAATATCATGAGGGCTGGTTATTACTGGCCAAGCCTCTTCAAAGATGCTTATACATGGGTGAAGAGGTGTCAGGAATGTGCTCTCTTCACGGGTAAGCAAAGGTTAGCAACTTTTCCTCTCAACCCAATTCAAGTGGAGCAACCATTCATGCAGTGGGGTTTGGATTTCATTGGTGTGATCAACCCCCCATCAAATGCAGGGCATAAGTAGGTGCTTACTGCAACTGATTATTTCACCAGGTGGGTGGAAGCCATTGCATTGAAGGATGCCAATGAAAGTGCAGTCTTAGATATTTATGACAACATTGTGACCAGGTTTGGTGTTCCATCCACTATCATATCTGATAATGCATTGGCTTTCCTTGGTTTGAAAACAGGTGAATGGACCCTCAAGATAGGCATCTACCTCAACACTTTTTCAAATTATTATCGTCAAGGCAACGGACTGGCTGAGTCCACAAATAAAAATTTGCTAAGGATCATCAAAAGGACTATGGAGGAGAACCAGAGGACATTGCACACCAAGTTGAAGACAGCTTTGTGGACCGACCGGGTAACTCCTAAAGCTTCTATTGGCAATTCTCCATATGTTCTAGTATATAGAAGGGAGGCCAAGTTACCCATCTCTTTTGCACTGCCTGCATTAGAACTGGCCCATCAACTAGAGCTGCTGGAAGAGGAACCCATGAATGTGAGATTGGCAGAACTCACAGAGCTTGAGGAGACAAGGGACCTTGCAATGAAGACGGAGTCACATCAAGCTCAAGTCAAAAAGGCTTTTGACAAGAGAGCCACGATAAGGAATTTCAAGGAGGGAGACGTGGTTCTCAAATGGAACTCAAATAAGGCCAAACCAGGCAACCATACCAAGTTTGACAGCTTGTGGAGTTGCCCTTATTTGATTCATGGATGCAAATAGCATGACGCCTTCCAGCTCGCTCAATTAGACGTAGAGGTATTACCAATCCCAATCAATGGGATTCATCTAAAGCCTTGCTATTGAGAGTTTGACATTTAGTTTAGTTTTTTCATGTTTTCTTCTAAGTGCCTTGTGCACATCCATTTCAGTTGTGTGTTTTCCCTTCCCTAAGTGCCTTGGTCACAGTTTGTTTCGTTTCGATTGTTCTTGTTGCTTCAAGGGAGATTTTCAGATAGAGCCAGTGTTGTCCAAAAAGCAGTGACTCCATGCCCAATGGATCGGATGAAGCAAAAGTGTTGGGTTCGTCAAAGGATAGTAGGCATGCTTCCTTGCGATGTTGGAAATTCGAGCAAGGAGACAGTTGACAGTTTTGATATCATGATACAGAAAGCAGTCTGAGGACGGAAGAGTTATCATTCCCATCTAAGGCAACATGGAATTGTCATTAATGTCAAAGGTTGATGCCCTTGATGTCATTGAGATTGAACCTGATCATGCATTAAGGTCAAAGGTTGAGTTGAGCAGACTTGTGGAGTAAATCGTGTTTGTGAAATGCTCTTACTTAGAAGAGGCAATCGGGATAAGTCACAAAGAATTGAAAACCCAAAATAATCTTGAAAAATTCCTTCGAAAGAAATCTTTCGGAATGAATGGCAAGGAAAATTCTTTCGAAAAAATTGTCAAGTCCTTCTCGGGTAAGTGGACCTTTTCAAAAAGTCCAAAGGGTATCTTTTGAACGTTCCAAAGGACAAGTGGACCTTTTCAAAAAGTGCGAAGGGTATCTTTTGAAAGTTCCAAAGGGCAAGTGGACCTTTTCAAAAAGTCCGAAGGGTATCTTTTAAACATTCTGAAGGGCAAGTGGACCTTTTTTAAAAGTCCGGAGGGTATCTTTTAAATGTTGCAAAGGGTATGTGGACATTTGCAGAAAAGCCGAAGGGTAGATTGCAGAAAGTCTGAAGGGCATCTTTTGAACATTGCAAAGGGTATGTAGACACTTGCAGAAAATCCGAAAGGTAGATTGCAGAAAGTCCGAAGGGTATCTTTTGAACGTTGCAAAGGGTATGTGGACACTTGCAAAAAAGCCGAAGAAGCGACGCGGACAAAAAGTCCGAAGAAATGTCTCACGGCCAAAAAGTCCGAAGAAATGTCTCACGGCCAAAAAGTCCGAAGAAATGACGCGGACAAAAAGTCTGAAGAATTGTCTCGTGGACAAAAAGTTCGAAGAAATGACGTAGACAAAAAGTCTAAAGAAATAGCGTGGACAAAAAAGTCCGAAAAAATGTTTCGGACAAAAAGTCTGAAGAAAAGATTTTCAGACATCTCCTATTAGAAGCCAATGACTAATTCTTTCGAAGAAATTGGAGGACATTTCAGGATGAAATGAACACATACAAAAAGTCTGCAGAAATTGCCCCGAAGACACAAAGGCCCGCAACAATTTGTATAAAAGAACCTTCTGAAGGAATTAAAGCAAGGTTAAAATACGAGCAAGTCTTGAAGGATTGATGTTGCAAGGAATGTTACAAGAATGCCGAAGAAAATAAGATCACGCCAACATGCCAAGTTTAACGCTCAATACAAAGAGTTAAGATCGAACATACCGAGAATAATCGAAAGAAGCGGAAGCGAACCCATGATATAGAAAGCAACGAGATGCGAAAAAGGAAGAAAAAAAGCTCAATGGTTAATGGCAAAGCAAGAATTCAAACTCATGTTGCTTTAAAAGATCAACGACTCATATCTGATCGATGCATTAGATCCAATGGTGCAAAGCAAACTCAGATGATCCTCCGAGTGCACGCGTATTTGACAAGTGTCAAAAGGTCATAAGGAAAGATCCAACAAAGAAAAGAACGTAAACTTGGCGTGACAAAAGAAATAAAAAACCCACAATCAATGTCTTCTAACTGTCTGTAAAAGAACAACTGAAACTGATGATGAACTCAATAAATCTTCACAGAGCTCGAGATAACTCAGTTGAAGTGATCCAAGAAGCGGCATAATTAAGTAGAAGTGCAGATGCCAAAGATAGTAAAGGCATTTGAACGTTGTCGTTTGAAGCATGAATAGAGACATGAAGTCAGAGTCACGTTGAATGCAGATCAAAAGTGATCGAGGAAGCGACATAGTTAAGAACAGTAGAAGTGCAGATGCCAAAGATATTAAAGAAATTTGAACGTTGTCATGTGAAGCATGAATCAAGACGCGAAGTCAAAGTCACATTGAATGCAGATCAAAAGCTCAAACCGGTTAAGAATAGTTGAAGCATGAACACTTTACAGATAAAAAACCCTAAGATGCAATTGTCTATATATACTACAAATAGAACATTTGAAAGTGTATTTTGTTGCTACTGCGATAATAATTAGAGTGTTAACTCAAAATTGTTGAGTGAAGACATATGTAGATAGCGTAAAAAGACAAAAAATAAGGTGTGTCAATACAGAAGATATCCAAACACAAATAGATAGAGGCAGATAAGCTGAGAAGGCACACAACGTGTAAGTGCAGTTACAGACAAGACTTGTAATAGAAAAGTGAACAAGATCCATTCTGAATCTCTTTTGTATTTTGAAGTTGCAGCTTCATTTCTCTGATAGGTTGGTGCCATCAGAAAAATTGAGTTGGTGCTCATTTAGAAAGTTGATGCTTCTTTAGAGTGGGTGCTTTTGAATGTAACCAATGAGGTTTGTCTGTGAGACCTTTTTTTTTAGGCTGGATTAGAACAGTAGCTTTTAGCAGCTTTTCTCACCGTGGTTTTTTCCTTTGGGTTTCTACATAAAAATCTAGTGTTAAGCATTCTTATGTGTGTATGATCTCTGTTCTTGTTCTTTACTTTACATGTACTTTAAGTATCTTGTTTAAAAGGCTTAAGAACCAGATTTTAGCTCATCTACTGATTCATCCCCCCCTCTCAGTAGATAGTGTGTTCAACAATTGGTATCAGAGCGCAAGTTCCTTAGGAGAAGCTTAATTGGCTCAGGTAGATCATGGTTGGTGAACACAATGGCCTGCTAAGAAAGATCTTCATCAAACAAGGCTCCTCTGTTTGATGGATCTAACTATGTTTTTTGGAGCATAAAAATGGAAGCATACTTGTCTTTCCTAGGGTTTGATGTATGGATGTCAGTGGTAAATGGTTACACAGCTCCTGTTGTAACTCCTGTTGATCAGGTGGCCAAAAAGGCTTATAAAAACAACGCCAAAGCTAAGAATGTTATTCTTTGTGGGTTGTCAAACTCCGAGCTTGTCAAAATTATGCACTGCCAGAGTGCAAAAGACATCTGGAATACGTTAAAAAGTATTTATGGAGATGTTAAAGTGAAACAGGCCAAGCTGCAAACGCACAAAAGAACTCGTTTGAAACCCTAAAAATAAATGAAGAGAAGATAGTTGACTACCTCCTCAGGGTAATGAGATAGGCAATGCCATAAAAGGACTTAGAGAAACAATAAAAGAATTGATTATTGTCAAGAAGGTTCTGAGATCCCTTCCATCAAGATATGACTCCAAAATTTTCGCTATTGAAGAAGCGAGATATTTGGACAAGCTTACCATGGATGAACTACATGGAACATTCACAACGTACGAAATGAGGATGGGAGAGACAGACACAGTGAAGAGAGAAGCAACATTCAAAGTAATAAAGTCTGCAAAAAAAGAAGCCTCTGTGCTCGATTCTGAGGAGACTGATGGTGAAGAAGCAAATTTTGTCAGAAAACTAAAGAGAGGATTAGGTAAGTATAAAGAAAAACTTTTGTTCAAATGTTTTAACTGCGGTAAGGTAGGACACTTCACTGCAAAATGTCCATTCAATAAGGACAACGCCAAGCAAGTAGAATATATCAAAAAGGTAAAACCACATTATGCTAAGAAGAAAAACTTCTTCAAGAACAAAAAAGGGTTATATATTAAAGAAAAAAGTGACTCAGTAGGAGAAAATAACAGTGACAGCTCTGATGATGAGAATGATTGTGCCTTTCTAGCTGAGGGAAATGAGTTTCTATTTATGGCAGAAGAATTCACCTCTTTGAATCAAGAACAAAATGAAGACGAAGATTGTGATGAAGGAGACGAAGGTGAGATTGATCTTGAAGGTTAACTTGTGTGTTCTCTTGAAGAAATCGAAAATCTGAGAAAAGAAAACTCAACGTAGAAGAGGCATGAGAAGGAGCTTGAAAAGGCTAATCAAATGATTGTGACGCTAAAAACTCAAGTTGAGGAAGCCAACAGAATAGTAGAAGTCGTCAAAATGGATCTCCAGTCAAAATCCAACGAATGCATGAGACTTGAAGCAGAAGTAGTATCCTTGAGGAAAGAACTTGAGAAGGCAAGAGACCAACTAAACAAAAGGTTAAAGCTAACGAAAGGATCAGAAACTCTTAGTGAATTGATCAGTGCGCAAAAGCCTTCAAATGAAAAGTCAGGACTTAGATACAATAAAGAAAAAGGATCCTCAGCTCGTACATCAATGAACTTGTATGATAACTTCAAGAAAGGAGGAGAAGCAAAAGTTATGAACAAGAAGCTACGAAGGCAAAGATCAGAAAGGACATAAAGACTAATCCAAGGAAAGATGCAGAAGGATACTTCAAAGTGGCAAACCTAAAAAAGCAGAAAGATAAAAGTTTTCGATATACTGCACCAAAGAACGTTATGACCAGGTACGCTCCTTCCTTTTATGGCTATTGTTTTACTTGTAATCAGTTTGGTCATAGGGCTATTGATTGTAGAGTTTTTCTTACTAAAAGATTTAATTTTGCTAGTAGAAATTCATTTGCTCCTTTGATAGATTCAAATTTAATATGTTACAATTGCAATAATTTTGGACATATAGCTAAATATTGTAGAGCTAACATTGCAATGACAAGAAAGTACAGCTTAGGCAAAGACATGTTTTTAAATGAGAATAGAATTTCAAAGGCCACCTTTAAAGAAAAGAAAAAGGCAGATGATAGACCCAAAAAGATGTGGAAGGTGAAAGATCAATCATTGTTGCTCAAATGACACTCCATGCCAAAGAGCAAAACTTGTGAGTCATAGACAATGGTTGCTCAAAGCATATGACTGGGGACGAGCAAATTTACCAGTTTAAGCAAATGCAAGGAAGACACTGTCAATCTGGGTGATAACACTGCAGTCGGAATCAGAGGGAAAGGAACCTTGCACATAGATGGCAAGCTTCCTACACATGGCATTCTATATGTTAAAGGACTTAAACATAATCTTTTAAGTGTAAGTCGGATGTGTGATAATGGTTATGAAGTCATATTTAATGTTGAAGGGTGTAAACTGAAAAGCGCTGAAAAAACCATTGCACAAAGAAGAACTGAAAACAACATATACAACTTGATTGAAGAAAATGATGCAAGTTGCCTCATGGAAAAAGTCGATGAGAGCTGGTTATGGCAAAAGAATGGGTCACGTCAACTTCGACAATCTAGTCAAAATATGCTCTAACAAGTGTGTTAGACATATGCCCAAAATAGTCAAACCTGTAGACGTCACATGCAAAGCGTGCCAACTAGAAAAACAGACAAGGTTCAGATTTGAAACAAAAGAATATGCGACCTCAAAACCCCTACAAGTAGTTCATACAGATTTATGTGGTCCTACTAGGACAAAAGGATCCAAAGGTGTATACTACTTTATGCTATTTGTAGATGACTTCTCTATGATGACATGGGTAACCTTCTTGAAAGATAAATCACAAGCCTTTGAGAGATTTAAGATCTTCAGGGCCATGGTTGAGAATGAAATGAAAAGAAAAATCAAATGTCTAAGATTAAACAAAGGTGGAGAAAAAACAAAACTGTGAAGGAGATGGCCAGGGGAATGCTGAAAGAGGCAAAACTTCCTGATGGATATTGGAAAGAGGCAGTTCAAACTGTAGTATATATCCTCAACAGAGTTCAACTTAGAGTAAAGAGTGAAAACTTCATATGAACTTTGGTTTGAAAAATCTACATCCGTAAAATATTTCAGAGTGTTTGGAAGCAAGTGCTACATTAGAAGAAAAGAGGCCAAACTTGAAAGTTTCAAGTCAAGATGTGATGAAGGAAATTTTCTTGGATACTCCACTCATAGCAAAGCCTATGTGTGTTACAACAGATGGCTGCATAAAATAGTTGAAAGCATCAACATCAAGGTAGAAGGATTCAAACAAGTTGAGCCTAATGAGGAGATCAGAATTGAAGAATCAGAAAGAGCAGAAAATGAAGTAGAAGATAGTGAAGAGGAGGAAGAAAAGAGTAAAAAAGCACCTGTAAGGTTTGTTCAAAAAGAACATCTCAAGGAGCAGCAAATAATTGCCAACAAAGATGAGGGTGTTCAGACTAGGAGAAGAGCTATAATAAACAAGGAGCAAGTAAAATTTGCTCTACTTTCAGAAATTGAGCCTAAGACCTTCAATGAAGCAAGCAAAGATGAAAAGTGGCTAACAATGGAAAAACTCAGCCAAATTGAAAAGAAAAAAACTTGGGAATTAGTTCCTAGACCTTCGAACAAGAATATAATAGAAACTAAGTGGGTTTACATAAACAAACTAAATGAAGATGGAGCAGTCATAAGAAACAAAGCTCGCCTAGGGTGCAAAGGATATGCACAAGTAGAAGGCATAGATTTCGAATAAACATTTGCTCATGTGGCAAAATTGAAAGCTATTAGAACGTTTTTGGCATTCTTTATTCACAACAAATTCAAGGTATATCAAATGGATGTGAAGTCAGCATTCCTAAATGGAAACTTAGAAGAGGACGTGTACATTGAACAACCAGAAGGATTTCAGTTAGCAGAGGAAAAAAATTATGTGTGCAAACTAAAAAAAGTTTTGTATGGTCTGAAACAGGGACCTAGAGTATGGTATTCACAATTGGATCAATACCTGCAACGACAAGGTTTCAAAAAGGGGTGCGCAGACAGCAATTTGTATTTTAAATTAGAAGGTGAGCATATGTTGATTGTTGTTGAATATGTCGATGATATTATCTTTGGAGGTGGTGATAGTAACATGTGCAAAGAATTTGCCACGCAAATGCAAAATGAGTTGGAAATGTCAATGCTAGGAGAACTCTCCTTCCTTGGTTTACAAATTACACAAACTAATGAAGGGATATTCATATCTCAAGCAAAGTACGTGAAGGAGATGCTCAAGAAATTTGGAATGGAGGACAACAAACCAGTTGGTACTTTCATGATGACTGGTTGCAAGCTAAACAAGGAAGACAAGTCTTTTGATGTAAATAATACACTGTATAGATCAATGATAGGCAGCATGTTGTATCTAACAACATCAAGACTAGACATCATGCAAGCAGTATGCATGGTTGCACGGTTTCAAGTAGCCCCCAAAGAATCACATGTTAATGCCGTAAAAATAATTTTCAAGTACATCAAGAGCACAATTCACCATGGATTGTGGTACCCAACTAGCGAGGATCTTACTTTGGTTGCATATACTGATGTTGATTGGGTAGGAAGTGTAGATGACAGAAAAAGCACAAGTGATGGTGCATTCTTTCTGGGTAACAAACTTGTGTCTTCACTGAGCAAGAAACAAGAATCAATTACACTCTCTACCGTTGAAGTAGAGTATGTCACCGCAACTGCTTGTTGCACTCAAGTCTTGTGGATGAAGCAAACTCTCAAGGACATAAAGGTAGAATATCAAGCACCTATCTCTATTTACTGTGATAGTTCAAGTGCCATAAATCTATCCAAAAATCCAGTGATGCATTCTAGAACCAAGCATATCTCCATAAAATATCATTTTTTGAGAGAAAAGGTAACAAGTCAGGATGTCACAATGGAATATATGCCAACCAAGGATTAGCTTGCAGATATGTTTACCAAGCCTCTTCCTAAAGAGCAATTTGAATATCTGAGAGAGAAGTTGAGAGTTGTAGCTCCCATCCCATATCACTAGACTCTTGTGATAGGTTAGAAGTCCAGGGGGAACATTGCAGGCATTTTATTAAACTCCTGGATTAAGAGTGTAGGCAATCTGTTATGTACCTTACACATCGTTTGTCATTTGATGTTAAGGAGCAGACTAAGGTATGTCGGATCTAGATTTCTATGCTCATCTATGTAAAAGATACATCTATTGTTGATTGGTCTTTCAAACCAATGCTTTATCCAGGATCGGTTGATGCATATGAAAGACCGGAGAATCATAGGAACAATTCAGGTTAGTGTGCATTATCCAAGGGGGAGTCTTTTTTCATAACGCTCTATCCAAACAGGTCCAAAGATCAGAACAACTCAACAGCAGTGTGTCTTATTGGTTTAGCAAACAATCTGTCATTACTGTCAAAGGGGGAGAAATCAAAATAAAAACAAGCAAGCAGAATGAGAAGGGACTTGTGAGGATGTTTTTGCTCTTGCGGGTGTTTTGCCATCAATGACAAAGAGGGAGATTGTTGGAAATTCGAGCAAGGAGATAGTTGACAGTTTTGATATCATGATATAGAAAGCAGTCTGAGAACTGAAGAGTTATCATTCCCATCTAAGGCAGCATGGAATTGTCATTGATGTCAAAGGTCGATGCCCTTGATGTCATTGAGATTGAATATGATCATGCATTAATGCCAAAGGTTGAGTTGAGTAGACTTGTGGAGTAAATCACGTTTGTGAAATGCTCTTACTTAGAAGAGGCAATCGGGATAAGTCACAAAGAATTGAAAACCCGGAATAATCTTGAAGAATTCCTTCGGAAGAATTCTTTCGGAAAGAATGGCAAGGACAATTCTTTTGAAAAAATTGTCAAGTCCTTCTCGGACAAGTGGTCTTTTTCAAAAAGTCCGAAAGGTATCTTTTGAACGTTCCAAAGGGCAAGTGGACCTTTTCAAAAAGTGCGAAGGTTATCTTTTGAAAGTTTCGAAGGGCAAGTGGATCTTTTCAAAAAGTCGAAAGGGTATCTTTTGAACATTCCGAAGGACAAGTGGACCTTTTCAAAAAGTCTGAAGCGTATCTTTTAAACGTTGCAAAGGATATGTGGACACTTGCAAAAAAGCCAAAGGGTAGATTGCAAAAAGTCCTAAGGGTATCTTTTGAACGTTGCAAAGGGTATGTAGACATTTGCAGAAAAGCCTAAGGATAGATTGCAGAAAGTCCGAAGGGTATCTTTTGAACGTTGCAAAGGGTATGTGGAAACTTGCAAAAAAGCCGAAGAAATGACGTGGACAAAAAGTCCGAAAAAATGTCTCACGGACAAAAAGTCCGAAGAAATGACGCAGACAAAAAGTCCGAAGAAATGTCTCGCGGACAAAAAGTCCGAAGAAATGACGTGGACAAAAAGTCCGAAGAAATAACGCGGACAAAAAAGTCCAAAGAAAAGATTTCCAAAAGACATCTATTAGAAGCCAATGATGAATTCTTTTGGAGAAATTGGAGGACACTTCAGGATGAAATGAACACGGACAAAAAGTTCGCGAAATTGTCCCGAAGACACAAAGGCCCACAACAATTTGTATAAAGGAACCTTCTGAAGGAATCAAAGCAAGATTAAAAGACGAGCAAGTCTTGAAGGATCGACGTTGCAAGGAATGTTATAAGAATGCCGAAGAAAATAAGATCACGCCAACATGCTGAAGTTTAACGCTCAATACAAAGGGTAAAGATCGAGCATATCGAGAATAATCGAAAGGAGCAGAAGCGAACCCATGATATAGAAAGCGGCGAGATGTGAAAAGGGAAGAAAAGAAGCTCGATGGTTAATGGCAAAGCAAGAGTTCAAGCTCATACTGCTTTAAAAGATCAACGGCTCATGTATGATCGGTGCATTACATCCAATGGTGCAAAGCAAACTCAAATGATCCTCTGAGTGCACGTGCATTTGACAAGTGTCAAAAGGTCATATGGAAAGATAAAACAAAGAAAAGAACGTGAACTAGGCACGACAAAAAAAATAAAAAGCCCGCAATCAATGTCTTCTAACTGTCTGTAAAGGAACAACTGGAACTGGTGATGAACTCGATATATCTTCATGGAGCTCGAGATAACTCAATCGAAGTGATTGAAGAAGCGGTGCAGTTAAGTAGAAGTGCAAATGCCAAAGATAGTAAAGGCATTTGAACATTGCCGTTTGAAACATGAATCGAGACACGAAGTTAGAGTCACGTTGAATGCAGATCAGAAGTGATTGAGGAAGCGGCGCAGTCAAGAACAGTAGAAGTGCAAATGCCAAAGATAGTAAAGAACTTTGAACGTTGCCGTGTGAAGCATGAATCGAGACGCGGAGTCAAAATCACACTAAATGCATATCAAAAGCTTGAACCGGTTAAGAACAGTTGAAATGTGAACACTTTACAAATAGAGAACCTAAGATGCATTTGTCTATATATGCTATGAACAAAATATTTGAAAGTGTCTTTTGCTACTGTTGCGACAATAATTAGAGTGTTAACTCAAAATTGTCGAGTGAGGACATATACAAACAACGTAAAAAGGCAAAGAAAATAAGGTGTGTCAATACAGAAAATATCCAAACACAAAGAGATAGAGGCAGATAAGCCAAGAAGGCATATAGCATGTAGGTGTAGTTACAGACAAGACTTGTAATAGAAAAGTGAACAAGATCCATTTTGAATCTCTTTTGTATTTTGAAGTTGTAGCTTCATTTCTCTGATAAGTTGGTGCCATCAAAAAATCTGAGTTGGTGCTCAGTTAGAAAGTTGATGCTTCCTCAGAGTGGGTGCTCTTGAATGTAACCAGTGAAGTTTGTCTGTGAGACTTCTTTTCTGTGAGGCTGGATTAGAACAACAGCTTCTAGCAACTTTTTTCACCGTGTTTTTTTCCTGAGTTTCCACGTAAAAATCTGGAGTGGAGCATTCTTATGTGTGTGTATGATCTTTGTTCTTGTTCTTTACTTTGCATGTACTTTAAGTATCTTGTTTAAAAGTTTTAAGAACCAGGTTTTAGCTCATCTACTGATTCACCCCCCCTCTCAGTAGATAGTGTGTTCAACATGCAAGTCGCCAAAATGTTGGCCATTTCTTGGCCCCCATATCAAAATTTGCTTAAGTATGAAAAATATAACTTTCAGGAAAGAAAATGGCAAGTCTTTGGGAGACTTCAGACTTTCGGCAACCCATGACCTAATTGCCTTCTTAAGTTACAGCATGCCAAAGTTCCGAAGTAGCAAGTAGCAGGCTCCTAAAACCCCGAATTGGTCTTGAGCAGAAGGGTTCGATTTTTCTCATTGGAAGGACTTCAAGTTTTCCAGTAGTGACAACTTCGGGTTTCTGGGGTAGCTCAACTTATTCCACTTCATGAGTAATCAGTTGTAAAAATCCGGAACTAGGAAGGGTCCAAAAGTCCAAATTACTCATGGTAGTGCAAATCAAGTTTCCAAAAGTGTTTTACTTATGAATGTTTTTCGAGTAGAAGTCATTCGGGTTCAAAAACCCGAATTACTCTCGACAATATAAATCGGGTTTCTGGGGGTACATGACTTCTTTCTTTTTAAAAGTCGCAAACAGTCAAATATTTGAAGTTGCAAGCAATGAGTAGTCCGGATTGAATTCTCGCAGACATTTTGTCCACGAAAAAATGACCAAGCAACATCCGAAGCAGGAAAAGGAGAAAGAGCAGGAACCCAAAACAATTTCTGTAGACATTTTGTCTGTGGGAAATTCACTGAGCAAAAGCGTCGAGAGAAAGGGGCGATCAAAAATCCCGAAGGGCACTTGCCCTTCGGGGAGGTACATTACAGAAATCCCAAAGGGCATGTGCCCTTCGAAAAAGATCAAAACAGAGTTCTGAAGGGACAAAGACGAAGTCCCGAAGGGCACTTGCCCTTCAGGAAGGTTCTAAATCGAGGAACCCAAAGGGTATGTGCCCTTCGGGAAAAATGCATTTACAAAATCTCGAAGGGTATGTACCCTTCGGGAAGGTTCATTTTCAAGGAGCCGAATTCCGCTGCCCTTCGGCAAAGATCATTCGAGGCGAAAATGGGGCACTTACAAAAGCCGAAGGGCAACTTTGAGATTTTGCCCGAGAAAGGAAAGGAGAAAGAAACCTTCAGACAAAAACTCTGAAGGAATTCCTTCGGACAATTTGTCCGAAGGAATTCCTTCGGGAATTTTGCCCGATGAAGAAAGCCGAAGGAGAGGCCTGCAAGAGTAAAGTCCGAAAGACTTCGGGAAACCAAGTTCGAAAGACTTCACCAGGGTAAGGTCCGTAAGACTCGCAAAGGACAAAACCGAAATACTTCGAGAAAACAAAGTGAGAAGACTTCAACAAGCAAAACCCGAAATACACAGCAAGGAGCAAATCGGGTTTCTAATGCTACATGACTTAACAAGCTCGGTCCAACGGCGCAAGTCAAGGATCTGAGGCAGCGTCCAATGGCCAATCAGCACAGGACAGGTGGCACAAAGGTGACCAATCAGAGCGGGAGAGTCCAAGCGACTAGTCGATGCAGATTTAATAAAGTTTACCATCCTTCAACATGGTCATCGACAAACAACTGTTTAGTTTAAATGCAACATGGCTCGAGCAGGTTAAAATAGATGGAGACCTCTTCTTTAACAGGACACATGAAAATGAAAGTGACCACGCCGTTTTAAATGCAAAATTCATTTCAGCCGCACAAGGAAGGGACGTTCTAGTTGCTTGTAGCATGGCTCTTTAGATATGCCAAAGAGAAACTTGAGAACAGGAGGGACTCGAGAGGATTGTTCAGCAATCCTGGACGGCGCATTTAGTGACACAAGGGAGGACAATGTCAAGGTCCCAGCCATCGGCGACTTCTTCTTTCTTCCCTTTCTCTCCCCCCTTTTCTGATATAAATAGAGGCCCTAAGAGCCAAGAAATCATCTTTCGACTGGCGATAAGATTACTCTATAGAAATCGCTTTGTAAAAGACTCTTTTGAAGCAATACAAGGAAGACGTTTCTGTTTCTAGTTAAAACAAGTGTGCACATTTGGTTTCATTTGCAGAATGTATGATTGTCATTCATCACTTGCGATTTTTTCCAGCACCTTCCTTTTAATCCTTTCGATTTTGTGAAGGATTGCGTGAAGTGTCTGTGTGTCAAGCTCTCTTTGAAGTGTTACCAGTCCATAGTGTCTCCCGTAGACCTATTTTTGTTATCCTTCAAAGCGCAAGGCTTCCCTTCAACCTCCATGCAAAAGCTCCATGACTATGGCCTTGAGATAGAACCGGAATACCCTGTGTCTTGTTTGGGTTCATCAGTAGTTGGCCCTTTTCCAGACCAAGTGGATCACTTCTTTTTGGTGCATCACCTTCCTTAGATTTCTTTTTAGTCATCCTCGTACCCCTTTTTCCTTAGCTAATAAGTAGATTTTAGTGTGAGAATCAAGAGTTGAAGTGAAGCCCCTGAGGAACTAGCCTCATAAAAAAGTCTAAAGGTTCAACCTCACCATAAGATACCCACATCCTGAGGTTGTCCTCATGCTTGTAGCTGGAAGCGAGAGATCCCGAAGAACCCTCTCACAAGGGTGCAATTTCTAGCTATAACAGTATGGAAGATTAATTCTCTCGATATACTACGCCTCTCCATATACCTCACCTTCCTATATAAATGAAGATACGTAGAAGAATGATAGTACGTGGAAGAGAGATGTACGTGAGAGTAGGGTGATACGTGAGAGTAGAGTGGCATTAAGAGAAATGACACATGTAAAAAATTTGGCTCTGTCTAATGGAATACTTGCTCATAGGAGGCAGTTCAGAGTTCATAGGCACAGTTGTCCGTCTAACATTGTTAACCCCTATGCCGGATTTACAGCGAAACGACAGATCCCACGAGAACAAAAAGAGAAGAATAAAAAAGATGTTTTAGAGATGTTTCGTTTGTTTTTGTTTTGCTAAATGTAGTGTTTTGCATTCCTATAATTGTTAGTACTTAGTAAATACACGATAAAATAATATAATACATTTGTTATTTTGACTTGCAAATTAAAAATTCAATGCAAAATTTTGGCTAGAGTTTTATAAGTTTTAGGTTTATTTAATACTTTTAAAAAAAACCTAGGATTAGATTATGTTTTTTTAAGTTCATATTAAATGTGTAATAATATAATATTTTAAAAAAATAAGCCTAACCCTAATAGGTTTAGGGTTAGGTTATGTTTTTTAAAGTTTATTTTTTTTCTATTTAATAGTTAATATTGTTGTTTTTTAAAGGCTATGTTTAATTGTTGTTCATTCTTAATATTTAAACAAATATCGTCTTTCAATATATTAAATTTGAACATATTTAATATTAAAAAAAACCCTAAGGGTAGGGTTAGGGTTTTTTAAATATATATTAGATGAACAAAAAAATAGGGTTTTTTTAGATAGGGTAAATATATTTCAAATTAAACTAAAAAAACCCTACCTTCCATGGTCTTCTCCTGAAAGTCGAAAACCCTAACTATCGAAAATCTCAGACTTCTTGTGTTGTCTCTTGAATTTTTTTCAAAAAACTTCTCTTGAATGTCAGAAATCTATGAAAAACAAGTTAAAATGATCCCAAAAAAATCATTTTACTATTTACAAATGAATAAATTGTGGATTTTAGACAAAAACGTGTTTAATTCGTGCAAAAATCACGATTTTTGACATTTTCCAGCGATTTCCCATGCTTTTCAATGGTTTCCTAGTCGTTGGCCATTGACTGTTCACAAATCACAATTTTCAGTGGGGAACAAAGAGGTTTGGGTGGCGTTTCAGGAGTAATCATGATTAATCGCACTTTATTCCCAATATATGCTACTATGGTTTAGACAATGCCTTTTAATTTCCATGCCCCAAATAAAATTTGCAGCACCTAGACTTTTCATATCAAACTAAGATAACAATTGAAATTTAACATCCTTGATCATTTCCTTGTTTCCAATTAACAACCTATAATACCAAAATAATAAACTAGTCACCAACCTATTTGAAATGTAAACAATTATCATCTTTGCTTCATACAAATCCAAGTCCCAACACAAAAGTATCGAACTTTTGATACCACATCCTTGGTGATTGCTTTGGGCCATAAAGGGACTTATTCAACCTGCAAACCACTTCCTCCTTTCCTTTAACTGTAAATCTTTCTGGATGCATCGCATATATTTCTTATTCAAGATCCCCATGTAGGAATGTTGCCTTGGCATTCATATGTTCTACTCCAAGATCAAAAGCAACAACAATAGCCAAAAGAAATCTAATAGAAGTTAACTAAGCAACATGAGAAAAAATCTCACCAAAACCAATTCCTCCATTTGGGAATATCCCTTTGCTACCAAGCGAGCTTTATACTTCTCCATTTTACCTTTTACATTTGACTTCTTGAACTAGTGTGTTTTCTATCAGTAGGCATTTTGACCAAATCCATGTCATATTTTTATTCAAGGCCTCCATTTCTTCATTCAGGGCCTTCTAGAATTTACTATCCTTTGAATCAAGTGCCTCCCCATCAGTTTTAGGATCTTCTTTAATAACAGATAAAAGAAATAAAAGAAAAGCAAAACGAAAATCAAGTGCTCTATACCTTTTTGGTTGCCTATTTTTTCGAACTAATTGCAAGTCTAGGGTTCGAGGTTCTTCCTCATTTCGTTTATCTTTTTCCTATGATTCATATTCAGATACAGATTCTCCATCATCCAACTCAAACTACACCTTTCATGGTTGTTCTTCCTCCTTTAAAGGCTTTTTAACCTCTTCCAAAGCTTGTATCCTTTTATACCACCACTATACCAAATAAAAATACAATTCTCTACTTTATAATATAACTTAGTTCTTTTTTTCCTCTGGAACATGCACATAAGCATCACAACCAAAAGCCGTAAGATGTCGTAGATAGGGTTTCTTACCAATCCATGCCTCCTACGAAGTTTTATCAACAAGGGTTGATGTAAGTGATCGATTGATTAGGTAACATGCAGTTGTTATTGTTTTTGCACAATTTATTTTCTAAACCTGCACCACTGAGCATACTCCTTGTTTTTTCCTTCAATATCATGTTCATTCTCTCTACCACTCCATTTTGTTGTGTTGTATACATAGTTGTATTATTCCTTGCTACTCCACACTGCTTATAGAAATGCTCGAATTCTATTACGCAAAAATCTCCACCTTATCTGTTCTCAACACCTTTATCTTCTTTTATGTTTGGCTTTCCACATGAGCTTTATACTCCTAGAATTTATTGAAAACATCATATTTATTTTGGAGCAAATATATCCATGTTTTCCTCAAGAAATCATCTATAAAATAAACATGGTATATATATTTTCCAAGTGATGAAAAACACATTTTTCCAAACACATCACTTTGTATCAACTACAAAATCCCATTTGCTCTAGTACCAATAGCTAGGAACTATATCCGATTTTGTTTGCCTATACATTGTTGATGATTAAAATTGCGCTGTTTCTAACACCAACAATGGAAAGTCTCAGGAATGTGTGACTTGCAACCTGAGACGACCTCCAGATTTTTAAGAAGCAGGGTCTTCTTTATCTCAAGTGTATAACGAGAAAAGGGGATAGGAATTAAACAGAAACACAAATGCAACGAAAGAAAAATCTAACTATGGCAATGCACCTGAATTTAATTTGACCCTTAATTCTAAGCACATCGAAGCTACCTTTAAGATTCTATTACATTAAAGAGCAAACAAGGCATGATCAATGTAACAGATGAAAATAGATAGGATCAAAGGCTTACAGTTTAGACGATTTTGCAATAACACAGAAAATATCAACAAAGGCACAAAACTCAGTCTTCTTATTTATTTTTCAGTCACATAAAAGGCACAGAGACATGCACAGTTACACAAACTTTCTAACTCAAGAAAACAGAACAAAGGCAAATGACATTATTGGCTACAGCAAGAAAGTCTAAAACTTCTTGATACAATCTCTTGCAGAAAATTCTCTCTGTCTTCTGATGATCCCTCTCTGGTGATCTCTGCACCCATATTTATAGCATCCAACTAGCTTTAGATTGCCTGTCCGTTCCCAATCTAACGGCCTAACTGAACTCTTACTGAACTGGAAGTGTCTAATAAAAGATATTTCTTGGATTTGAAACGTTCCGTCTCCCTGCAGTTCATTTGTTGAAATAGATACACAGGACGCTTCCCACTGCGAAATGGGCAAAGACACTTGGAGTGTTTCGCTTACTCTACTTGAAAACTTTCTCATTATTCAAAAGGCACCGAAAAATGACACTTGGCAGCTTCTGAGGCACTTACCGAAGACACACGGCACTTTCCGCGTAACTTATACTCTTTACTGTGTCTTTGCTCAGGAGTATTCCGTCTTTGACATCTGTCACAGTCCGCTTCTTCGAACTTTAACAATTTACAGAGAATGGGACCCACAACACTTCTAGTTCGAACAGCTTCAAAAAGGGGAACAGGAACAGGTGTCGCTTTTCGCGTATCTTTAACAAGGAACACATGGCGGCTTCCACTTTCTTCAGCTAAGGACACATGGCAGCTTCCGTTGATCTTTAGCTAGATTGTAGAAACATTCGGGATTCATTTTAGATTCATACGGATGGTGACACTTGGCGGCTTCCGCTGACTTTAGAAACAAAACCCGGGTCCCACCACAGTCTTTACTTATCAATGAAACAAAAATGAAGATATTTTGGATGTTGACATGTGGTGGCTTCCGCTTTCTTCGGCTAGGGATACGTGGCGTCTTCCGTTGCTTTTAGAAAAACATATTGAAACCTTCCACAGTGGCCACTTGGCGCCTTCCGCTTGAATCTGAGAGAAGCTTATTGAAATAAGCTTTTGGAAACGCATAAGAAACATGGAACGCGGATGTCGACACTTGTCGTGCTCCTCTGAGTTACTACGGGACACATGGCACGTTCCGATGCTTTTTAGAAACAAAGTATAATGTGTTCCGGACGATGACACTTGGCAGCTTCCGCTGAACCTTGATACTTAGACAAAATTTAGGCAAAAATGGAACTCGCGCCCGTGCTCTGTGTCAAAAAACTTCACTGCCTCAAACCGAAACGCGCAAGGACAAAACTTGGAGTGCACAACTGAAACTCAAAAATAAAATGTAGAGTATTTTTTACTCTACAGTTCATGGCGACCCCGAGGACTTTTGAGCCTGCTCAAAAAGAAGAATCCACAATCTCCCGCATGATCAAATGTGGAAAAAATTACAACTTCAGTAAGGTTGTTTGATAAACAGACCACTCATCATCAGATAATCCTTGTTTATTTTGCAATTTGTTGAAGACTAAATAAAGGTTAATGATATCCATGTGTGAAAAATTCTGCAAAATATGAACTGCAGCCTTCAATTGAAATTCAAGATGGGACATGGGCATCAAAACAGCTTCCACTTCAGGCACTGATGAATCATCTGTTAAACCTTGGAAAACTGACTGATCACTTTGCCTGGCTAACAACAAAGGTTTAATGTCGTCAACCATCAACACCGTGTTGCTATCAGGAAAAGGGGAGGGAAGTCCCAATTGTACCAGATCTTCAATGTGTTGTTTCATGTCTTGGATTCCTTCTTTCACCACATCTAGAAGCTCTTCGCATTTAATTGCTGCGGAGTTGCAGCTGAGAACTTCATTCACTCTTTTAGTAGCGATCATTCTGTCACTAATCCCTGCTGCTGACAACGTTCCATCAGTTGCATCATATAGCTTTTGCAGCAGCATTTGAGAGTCAAACACTCTCACAGAGACAGTAGACAGTGTCTTCAACTGAAGTCTCCACCTTTTCGCACAATTTTTGTGCATTTAGCAGAAAGGTGAGAGAGGGTCTGAGCTGAGTAATCTCCTCAGAGATTCTTTTCCATATTGATACATAAAGCTCCTTAACCAGATTTAAAACCCTTGCATCCTTTGGCCTATTAGCCAACGCAAGTGTCAATTGTTCTGTCATTTGTCGCTCGACTTGAAGTTGGGCTTGTATAGCAGCGGTATTGTTCTGCTCATTCAACAACCTCTGTTGAAGTTGAGTAACCTGTAGCAGATTTTCCTCACATTTTTCCTGTAATGCTGTCTTTTCCCGCCTTAAAGTTGTCACTGCATCTTTCACCTGCATTAGCCCTGCTTTCAAAGAATCATTTTGGGCCTAAATAACCTGGTGAGTCTGAAGAGAAACAGTATCTTGCAACTATTTATTAAAACTCTCTATTTCAATATTCTTAGTATTGATTTTTGTAGTCAAACTGCTATAGTTTGCCTTCTCTTGAGCTAGATCAGCTTCCATCTTTTGTAGCTTCTTTGATATTTTCAAATAATCTTCAGCTACTGCAGAAGTGGATTCATTTAGCAGCTCGACCCTATTTTGTGGTCTGAAAAGGGACATGTCTATAGCCACTGCATTCATTGTGTAATCTTCGGGCTGCATCTGCTCATTTGGCTTGACTATATTAGGTGACAAATGAGTCACCGTTAGTTGCTGCTAGATTGGGTCAAATTGTGACCTCAGATGTGGTGTAGCCAGGGCTTTATTATCTTTGATCCTCTTTTTCTCCATTCGGGCTTCCCTTGCCTTCTTTGCAGCATTTGCTTGAGTTTGGAAGGTAGAAGGAGAGGCAATGTGCCCACCCGCAAAAGGATAACCTTGTGGCAAGCCATATGAAATAGCCAAATGTTGGCTAGGGATAAACTGAGGAGGTACTTTCTATGGGATAGAGGGGAAAAAATGAGGCAATGATATGGCCTAAGTATGGATAGACGAGGCAAAATAAGAAATGGACATAGCAGAGGTGGCAGGGGATATTATTTGGCTCAACGAGATTGTCACCCCTATAGGAGAAGAGAGAGATTGAGGAGAAACAACACTTACCTGATGAGCAACTGAGATAATCTGTGTTTGGTGTTGTGAGGGTTCTGCCCTCTCCTCTGAATCAAGTTGAAACCTCAGCCTCTTATGTTTCCTTGGTGTTTCTTCTTCTGGCTGTGCTCTTCTCTTCAACATTTACCATTGCTGCTAGTGGTAATTGTGTAAAACTAGGAACCCCAAGGACTGACGCTGATGGAGAAGCTTTTGGTGGTGAAGATACCACACTCTTTGGTTTTTCAATGGTACTGAGAGATTGGGGCCAAACAGTTACAGCGACTGCAGCTGAAGTTTGCCCTGTGGTATGCGATGTTTGACTGGACTTTGCTCTAGCTTCTGGCTCTCCACCCTGTGTCTGCAAAATGCTTGTATTAGGGCTAGAAACAGGAGACAGATGACATTCATCCCAGAGTTCCTCCCATTTCTCATCTGAATCCACATTTCCAAAGGAGTGAGTTTTCTCACAAATCTCTTGCCTATATTTCCAATAGGCTTCTATTTTCTCAGAGTTTCAGTCTTTGTTCTTTAATGCTCTTCTTAAACCGAAAGTCATTCTGATTTTAGGATCAAAATCCTTTTGCTTAACACAAAAAGTTTCCCATGGTCTGTTCTCTTAAAGGGGCAAATCAGTCAATTCTACATAAAAATCAGGAATGTCTTAGGATTTCTTCTGTTTTCCCAAAAGGGACGGCCCTCATGCGCAATTTTGGCAGCAACCTTATTATTCTTGACCCATGAAGTTATGAAACCATTTGGGTCATATCCCCATTTATCTTCAATTAGAGAGAAACCCAGGAAGGCTAGCTTTCTCAGCAACACGATCTCAGCATCTCTGGCCTCTAGGGCCACGTTGATCGTTAACCATGGAACATCACACATTTTCTTCTTTTTCTTATCAGTGCCATACTCATTATCCACCATAGACACTTGCCTGGTGACCTCTAAGAATGCTAACCTAAAGGTCAAAATCTTAAGTAGCAACACGGGTTCTCCACTAAAACCATGGACTCTAATAATAATATGATGGATCCAAAAAAGTAATCACAAGGAATAGTGCAATTGGTCATAAGGCCTGAGACACTTGGAGTCAATCTATTTACAACCGGTTCTGGGCTCAAATGACAAAAAGCAGAGGCAACAAAAAGTTCTCAGAATTCGTATGGGTTGTTGGTTTTGGACAAGATATGTGTCAATGCAGACACAAGAATGGTCCTATGTAGACCGAAGTTTGGGTCATAAATATTTAGATGCATGTGTTGGGAAAAGATCTCAGAATTTTGATACATGAGATGAAACAGATAAGAGGAATTCTTGAAAACCCCTTTAGATTTGAACTGGGCGAGTTGTTCAACCATTGAATATGCAATCTGCTCAGAGAAATCAAGCCGATACTCCTGAGTCTTGTCAACAGTTTTCAATCTGAAGAGGATGGCCATTTGTTCTTCATAGACAGTTATATCATCTTTCATTCCGAAAATGAATGCCATCATAGAAAGTGCCTCTTGGCTGGCCTGCGCAAATTGTGTTCTTGCTGTTGGCAATGTCGACACAGTGGTATCATTGCCTAATTGCAACTCTGATTTCATAAACCTCAATTGAGTATTGACGTTTGCCCACGTTTTTTGCATTTTGGCAATGGTGGGAAATGTCGCTGTCTTGTCATGATATAGGGCCAACATGTCTCTGATAGCCTTTGGTGTAATTTTCACTATGAATGGACCCTGTTGTATGGTATTTGAGGGCGCATGAAACAATTCGGCGCATATTTCAACCAAATCAGGGCATGGATGCACACTTGGGACAATGAATTGTGCCAGTTGAGAAGTCCATATCCTCATTGCGAATGTTTCGTATTTTCCAACCCTGGCCCTTTGAAGACATCTTTGATGTGCTCCTTCTCTTAGAGCTTTACTAGGCTTGTGAAGGATTGGATCCATGATTCCATCTGCAAAAAATTTCACCTTTGCTGGGTCGTTTGTGTTGACCATTTTTTGCCCAACAGGCCAAAAATTGGTCCCCTTTTGTCCCTGCTGTTCTGGGCCATTTCATTTTTTGATTTTGCACGAGTCTTGCAATTTCTACGGACTTTGCAGGTCTATTTCTACGGACTCTGCAGATCTTCTACGGACTTCACAGGGACTTCTACGAACTCTGCAGGCGAGTCTTTTGGCGCATGAAGAACCAATTCAGAGAGTTGGGTTTTACAGAGCTTCTTCGGACTCTTGTCTGAAGAAATTCATAAGGAAAGAGAGCTAAAGTGGTTCAACGACATGATCTTTCAAAAGAGTTAGCGGCTTTGAACTGTTGAACCATTGAACCAGTTCAACGCCTTAGTTCAGTCGGCTTGGTTTATCGCTTTGGTTAAATTCAGTTGGTTCAACGGCTTTTGGTTCAATCAAAGGGTTCGTCGGCTCGGTTCAAAGCTTAGTTCATACGGACGGTTCAATGCCTTGGTTTGACGCCCAGTTCAACGCTTTGGTTCATTACGTTGGTTCAATCGGCGAAGTTCAAAGGCTCGGCTCGATTCAAATGGTTCAACGCTTCAGTCCACTCAGTCGGTTCAAATGGTTCAACGCTTCGGTTCAATGGATTCGTTCAACGGTTGGTTCAAAGGAGCAGTTCAAACGAAAGGTCAAGGGAGCCCCCCGAAGGACAAGTGCCCTTGCGGAGGGCACTTAGTCGATAAAGGCACCCTTCGGAAGGGTCGTTTTCAAGAAGGCCGCAAAGGTAAGTTCTTTCGGAAATTTTTCTAAGGCAGTTGGCAGAGGCAAGGAAGAAATCCTTCGGACTTTTTGTCTGAAGGAATTCGGAAGGGCCGCGAGCAAGAAACCTGAAAGAAAGGGACTTAAGGCAAAAGCAAAAGACAAGGACGATTTCTTTCGGATTTTTTGTTCGAAGGAATTCTTTCGGGCAAAAAGTCCGAAGAAATTCGGGGAGGCCGCGGGAGAGAAAATTCCAAAGAAAAGGACCCAGGGAAAATTCCGAAGAAATCAAAGCAACCGAGACAATTCTTGCGGACTTTTTGTCCACGGGAAAATTGTCCGTAAAAAAAGCCCACGGGAAAGAAAGCCCGTAGAAAAGGCCCGCGGGAAAAAGGCCGAAGCAGAAACCCGAAGGAAGGTCCAAGGGTGACGGGCCCGAGGACGTCAAAGTTAAACACGTCAAACTAGCTGTTGGGTATTCAAACGCAGTGACGGGTGCGCGGACGTCAAATTTAAGACGGTGAAATAGCCATTTGTTTTTAAAATCCCTGAGCGCCAACCAGAAAAGAGCCAAGGAGCCAGCGACCGCCAAGAAGATAGCCCGAGGGCCGAAGGAGCTAGAAAGCGACAAAACCAGGGAAAGCCAGAGCGCGAAAGGCGCCAAGTGGCAACCACAGAAGGCTTTGACATGTTTTCTCTAAAAGTGCCACGTGTCCCTGCAAAGCCCGGCGGAAGCCAACAAGTGTCAACACCCGCAATCTCTCCCTATTGTCCCGCGAGAACTTTGGTGGGCCCCGAACGAACTGCCAAAGAGTGCGGAAGCCGCCACGTGTCCTCTTCTGCATGACTCTCAAAAGGTGTTTGAAGCTTCTATAAACTCAGCGGATGCTGCCACGTGTCCTGCCTGTTTCAGCAGCGGAACACGCCACGTGTCACTTATTGAAATTAGCGAAAAACAGCCAAGGCAAGTGGGGAAGACAGGAACAAATTGTTAAGAAGGATGACGGACACGAGGACGTAGAATTTGTGGAAATGAAGTAGCTATTGGTCTTTGCAAACTTAAGCGTGAACCCGAAGGAATTCAAAGGCTTAAAAAGCAAAAGAAAGACCAAGTGCAAGAACGGACAAAGCATCCAAGTGGCGAAAGAACGTGTCGACTCAAGGAGTTACTCCAATAGGTGATACAGTGTCTGCAAATTGATCATTAGGAGGCGCAAACGGCTAACGACGCGACCCGTTTTCTTCATTTTGCATTAATGAGCAGACAAGCCGCGTAATCGCCTTGCGGTCTTGTAAGCAGACAAATGGCGCGGCCCATAATTTCTCATATGATGTTTAAGCGGCTTGCTCTTCCCAATGATCGGAACGCACATGGGTCATTTGTAAAAAGGGCGCCAAAAGGCCTCCTTTCTTCCTCTATATATTGTAGACTTCTCATTTGAGAAGGAGGAATCTCTCAGCCTTAAGGCAAAGCTCTGCCCAAAAATCTCTCAGGCTTGTAAGGCAAAACTCTGCCAAATTTTACCTTGAAACAGGACTTAGCATTTTTACCTCTATTTGAGCTTGCACTTTTGGATGTGTCTATGCCTTTGTTCTATGTTAAGTCATTTTCCTTATGCTTTCACAGGGTGATTTCAGCATGTCTAGTGCATTGTGAGTTTCTCTTTTGCAGGTTTGCCAGAAGTGTCCCTAGAGGAGTGTAGGTCCCTGTGAATAGGCTGCCATAAGTGTGTCTGAAGACGCCTCTGTTAGTTTCTTCCTCCCTGTATTTCCACGAACCCCTAGCTCACTGATGCAGAAGATTTTCCCACATCAGATGAAGTGTATAGGCGCTTTTTCTTGGTGAAAAGTGTATGTTTCGGGCCTGAGTGGATCAAACTTTTCTGGTGTATCACCCTTTTTATTTTTAGGTTTAGGTTCTGTTTCAGCATCTCTCTCTCCCTTTTCATCCCCCCCACCTTTTTTTTTCATTTCTTTGTTAGCAGTAGGAGAAACTAGGGCCTAAAAGATACATAAGAGGGAGCTAGCCCTTATCTAGAGACTCTCCCCTCCAGCTTCGCCGGTCCCACAGGGGAGAGGGGAGTTTCCATTGTTGTATGTGGAAGGCGGGAGCCCAGCCTCCTGCCCAGGGTGCAATCCACTGTGTCAACAATTTGCATAACCAACTTCAAGGGCTCTAGTCCGCGGATAGATCTTTAAGGGTTGTGCAGGGGCCGAAGCATATGATTTGCTTGTGAGAAACTTATCAAGGAATTCATAAATCCCAGACCGTTGTTGCGAAGACTGAGCTCCCTCCATATCTATATCTATACTTGGAAATAGTGAACTGTGGTAACAGGTATGGAGCTTTGCAATAGGGAAGGCACTTTCACTAAGCAGGTTTGCTATGAACTGAAAACTTGCAGGCAACAGGGATTTTCTTAGCAAACGCAGGAATCAGGGATTTTCTAGCAGACGCAGGAATGTTTGAGACACTGTTAAGCTTTAACGCTTGTTATGGGGTATTTAATGACCCATCAAGTCTCAAAATTGGCATTAAAACCTAATAACCGTTGGTAAATCTTACCAAATCTGCGTGGAACAGCGAGTCAGACACGTCACGAAATCGCTGCGTAAGGTACTTTGGGGAATGTTGGAGATTTGAGAGAGATTTAATGCGTCGAGAGTTTTCAAAAATTTGAAAAGACTCTGAGCCGCGGCCACGTGTTTAAAGAACACTTATTTAAAAGAAAAACGGGAAACAAAGCAACAATAAAAAAGAAACTATCTAACTATGATATAGCTAACCAGGTATATTTGCCTACCTCCTGGGTCAAAAGGAAAATTTATGAAGTCTCCTTCATGGCAAGGAGACTTGTGGTGCCAAACAAGTGACTGAATGGGATTGAGCTCTGGTGACTTGCTCTTCTTGCTTGCCACCTTTATTGGGCTGCATCCGAGTGGATCAGAGTCAAACATGCTCCCAACATATACATCTTGTTCTTGAAAGCTTGTCGGATGTTGATTCTTCATGCTGTCGTGTCTCATCAAGAAATCGATGGCTATTGGCTCATCACCACAAGCCCTTTGATATACATCATTATTTGGCTTGTCTCCTTTTGCCTCATGCTCGGGTTCCATTGCATGATCATCCTCCTTAATGATTTCAACAATATCATCATTGGACTCACCAACCTCTTGAAAGGATAAGCCTGAAAGTTTGCAGCAATTTTGCATATTTATTTGAGTCTCAATGCTGTCTTGTTCATCCGCAACCAACTCACAGCCTCCTTGAAGAATAGTGTAACCTACCCCAATGACTTCAAACAAGTCATTCAAAACATGATCAAGAAAGTGTTCATGTTCCTCCATAACGTCTTGCAAAGTGAGAAAAGGGTCAGAAATTATCTCTTCCTCATCAGAGATAGAGGCAAAAGCTTGTGACTTGTCCTCTTGATTATCAAAGGATGTACCTATGGTGATCTCTTCCTCATCTGCACTCATGAAATCTCCCCGACCAGCCATGAACTGAGCACACTCCCCTTTACTTGCTTCCTCCAAAAAAAATTTCTCTTTGAGAAGGGATGAAGTGGAAGGCTGATGGTTATACATATGTGGGAGAGGAGGCGATCCTTGAGTTAGAATCGAATGATTCTCCTCTTTCCATTTGGACAACACTTCATCTATATTAGATGTGGCTTGATAGCTCTTCTGGAGGGGTGTAGATGGGGTGTGTTCAAATGTAGGATCTTCTGTTTGATCATCACCATGAGTAAGAGCAACCTCGACTTCTTCAAAGCTTTGAGCAAAACTTTTCTCCTCCTCCCTTCTGCCCCATGATTCCATTGTTTGTTTCCAATTCATGACCTTGGGTTTAGAACTTTTCCCTTGGGAAGACAGGGCTGCAAGGTAGGGGGAAGTGAGGGTTTGGATTCCACTTCCCATGCTGCCAACATAGACTGCTGCTTTTGAAGATTTGCCAATTCAATTTGTTTATCAAGATTGGCCTTAAACACCAGATTTACTGTTTCAGAACTTTCTTCAACATGATTGGGGAAAGGACCTTGACATGCTCGACTTGGCTCATGAGTAGGGGCTGCGTATGTCTGATATGAAACTTGGGGAGCTGATATGCAGGTTGATATACTTGGTAAGGCTGCCTCTCATGAATACTCAGCTTCTCTTCCAAAGATGCAATCAAGCCACTCACATCCAACATCTCATTTGTAAGCCTTTGCCAATTGGCTCTTTCAATGGGAGTCCATTCACTCTTAACCAGGTCTAGTGCATTTCTTACTTGATGGATGACATGATCAGGAATTTCTTGGCCGCATTTCCTTCTGGTGGCAAGCTCTATTACATGCTTTTCATATCCCAGCAGTGCTTGTTTGAAGGTGGAAATGAGATTAGGTTGAGTATGAGATGTGACATATTGGGAAGACTAGGCATAAGACTGATATAGCTCATGACAGGGCTGAGACTGGTCATATTGGACCTGTGAAGGGCAAAACTCATAACCATATACATCCTTGTTGCTTGAGGCGATTTTACGAGCAACCTAAACTTGATAAAAAATATATGGAGCATAAGACCCATGGCTCTGAGTAAAGGAATTATACATACCTCACGGTGATTTCTTGATGGCTTTGATTCTTTCAAATAATCAGTGGCAACAGCAGATTGAGATCTTGTTACTAGTCCACAGCTCTGACTCCTTGTAGCTTTTTGGATACATCTTTCTTGAAAGAAACTTCAAAAAGTGTTGGTCCCACCGGGCGTGCCAAAAACTGTTGATGATTAAAATTGCATTGTTTCTAACACCAACAATGAGAAGTCTCAGGGATGTGGGACTTGCAACCTGAGACGACCTCCAGATTTTTAAGAAGCAGGCTCTTCTTTATCTCAAGTGTATAATGAGGAAAGGGGATAGGAATTAAACAGAAACACAAATGCAATGAAAGAAAAATCTAACTATGGCGATGCGCCTGAATTTAATTCGACCCTTAATTCTAAGCACAGCGAAGCTACCTTTAAGATTATATTACATTAAAAAGCAAACAAGGCATGATCAATGTAACAGATGAAAATAGATAGGATCAAAGATTCACAATTTAGACGATTTTGCAATAACACAGAATATATCAACAAAGACAGAACTCAGTCTTCTTATTTATTTTCCAGTCACATAAAAGGCACAGAAACATGCACAATTACACAAACTTTCTAACTCAAGAAAACAGAACAAAGGCAAATGACATTACTGGCTACAGCAAGAAAATCTAAAACTTCTTGATACAATCTCTCGCAGAAAATTCTGTCTTCTGATGATCCCTCTCTGACGATCTCTACACCCATATTTAAAGCATCCAACTAGCTCTAGATTGCCTGTACGTTCCCAATCTAACGGCCTAACTGAACTCTAACTGAACTGGAAGTGTCTAACAAAAGATATTTCTTGGATCTGAAACGTTCCGTCTCCCTGCAGTTCATTTGCTAAAATAGATACACAGGGCGCTTCCCATTGCGAAATGGGCAAAGACACTTGGAGTGTTTCGCTTACTCTACTTGAAAACTTTCTCATTATTCAAAAGGCACCAGAAAATGACACTTGGCAGCTTTCGAGGCACTTACCGAAGACACACGGCACTTTTCGTGTAACTTATACTCTTTACTGTGTCTTTGCTCAGGAGTATTCCGTCTTTGACATCTGTCACAGTCCGCTTCTTCGAACTTTAACAATTTACGAAGAATGGGACCCACAACACTTCTCGCTCGAACAGCTTCAAAAAGGGGAACAGGGACAGGTGTCACTTTCCGCGTATCTTTAACAAGGAACACGTGGCGGCATCCGCTTTCTTCAGCTAGGGACACGTGGCAGCTTCCGTTGATCTTTAGCTAGACTGTAGAAACAATCGGAATTCGGAATTCATTTTAGATTCATACGGATGGTGACACTTGGCAGCTTTCGCTAACTTTAGAAACAAAACCCGGGTCCCACCACAGTTTTTACTTATCAATGAAACAAAAATGAAGATATTTCGGATGTTGACACGTGGCGGCTTCCGCTTTTTTCGGCTAGGGATACGTGGCATCTTCTGTTGCTTTTAGAAAAACATATTGAAACCTTCCGCAGTTGCCACTTGGCGCCTTCTGCTTGAATCTGAGAGAAGCTTATTGAAATAAGCTTTTGAAATGCATAAGAAACATGGAACGCGGATGCCGACACTTGTTGCACTCCACTGAGTTACTACGAGACACGTGGCACGTTCCGATGCTTTTTAGAAACAAAGTATAATGTGTCCCGGACGATGACACTTGGCAGCTTCCACTGAACTTTGATACTTAGACAAAATTTAGGCAAAAATGGAACTCGCGCCCGCGCTCTGTGTCAAAAAACTTCACTACCTCGAACCGAAACGCGCAAGGACAAAACTTGGAGTGCACAACTGAAACTCAAAAATAAAATGTAGAGTATTTTTTACTCTACATACACAATGCTCGCAAAAAGCAAAATCTAAGGGGTATTCAGAAATTTCTTCAGCCATACCTTTAGCGTGCAAAGGTCGAAGGCCTTTTTCTTCAATATGTCCCATCAACTAATGCCAAACATTGGGGTTTCATTGTTAACCTTAGGAACAACAAAGCTATTACATCCATCACTCATAGTGCTTGCATCAACCTTAAAGCCTTAAACAATGTTCAAGTGTGAACTCCTTTTGCCAATACCATTGATCCTCGAACCATCTTGCAACTATCTTTGTTATATATTATTTGCACACTTGCATCACTCATTTTATTTAAATATAACAGATTTCTAACCAACCCTAGAATATGCAGAACCCCAAAGAGGGATTTAACCCTTCTATCTTTAAACATCGCCATGACTCTTCCATGTTCTATGATTTTATATGACGAATTGCCTCCTGAAATAACACTGCCTCCATTGTATTTTTCATTTTCACAAAACCACCCCTTGCGGGGTAGTCATATGAAAAGAAGCACTCAAGTCGACCAACAATGCATCATGACATAAGTTTGTTCTTGAAGATGCCAAGCATACATCTCAAAATTCTCAATTGGAGGTCTTTGTTTCTGTGGAAGGGGCATTGTCAAGTGCCTTACCTTTGTAAACCTTTTTGAATTTTCGTTGCTTCTTAAAATGTCTAGTTTTGCCACAGTTCCAACATTTCTTCACAGGTCTTCCCAGAGATTTAGTTTTAACTCTAGACTTCAATTGTCTATCCCCTAACCTGTTCTTATTTCTTTCTTGTGGACGACCTCTCATAAACAAGGCAGCCTTTGTTAGATGATCCTTCATCAATTTCCACCTCATTTCTTTGGATAACAAGGATGCAACTACATCCTCAAGCTTTAATGTAAGAACAATACTAATAATAGCCATAACAAGATTATCCCATGAATCTGGAAAAGAACATAACAAAGTAATACATTAATCTCCTTCATCCATTTTAATCTCAATTGAGGCTAAATTAATTACCACAATGTTAAAAGCATTCAAATATTTTGTCATGGAGTCTCCATCATTCATCCTAAGAAAATACAACTTCTTTTGAAAAAAAAGTTTGTTTACAAGAGACTTTATCTGATACAAAGTCCCTGACTTAGTCCATAGATATTTAGTGGTGTCTTCTCCTAAAACATTCAATAACATGGAATCTTAAAAGGACATCCTAATTGAACTCTTTAGCTTCCTATCCATCTTTTCCCAATCTTTTACCTTCATACTCTTGGGTTGTTTTCTTGCAACAACAAGGCACAGATCTCAGTCCACAAGAAGATATTCCATCTTAAGCTTCTATAACTCAATGTGTTGACCATTAAATTTGTCTATATCTATCCTTAAGCTTCCCATCATCATTCTTCCCATAAGATTCCCCTACACAAAGATCCCACTCAAGAAAAGGTATATCATATAGCCGAGAGGCATTAGCTCTTCAAAAACTAGCTAAACCACAAATTTGATAACAAATGAACAAAAAAAACAGTATCAATAAACCTTTGTAGGAGAAACAATGCTAATAGAATCTTAAAATATAATAAAACAAATAGCACGCTCACAATATACAAGAGATTTAACCTGGAAAATCCTTTTTGAGAAAAACCCCAACAAAACAACACTCATTGTATTAACTCAATTGTTTGCAATACAATAAGGTATTTCTCCTTCATCTATTTAACTCTAATCCATGTGTGTATATATTGTAGACATCCAATTTATAACACCATTTGTGTTGAAATTGTCAATCTTACTCGAATTTCACTCAAATGCACATTTAAGGTCAAAATCCATAAAACATGCTAAATGGTTCGAGCTTGTCGTTTACAAGTGCTGATTTAGGCTAATGTATCCCTAAATGGGGCAATGCATTTTATGTGATTCTTAAATTTGATCAATTCATTTCAATTCAAAAAGACAATTTTGTCTTTTTGTGCTCTGGATCATTTTTTTCTTCTAATTCATCAGTACACGTTACGTACCTTTGTTATTTTGTGTCGATAACATCTTAAATGGGAATACGGTTCCAACACATCTAACATTGCCTTCCAATTCTTCTCCAGTCAAATTACGACCCAATAATATGATTTTCTAACCATTTTGATTAATTGAGGGCCAATTTTCAAGTAATTGCACAAATGTTGATTAACCTTATTTAAGACTAATTAATCCAAATCAAGAGCTTAAGTGGATTTTCCATGAGAGTTGTTGAATATTTCTTTTTAGAAATTGATTTCTATTAACTGCACCACCTAATGACATCATCATATGGAGTGGCATCCATAAGCTATAAATGCATAAAATATCAGGATTATGGGTCTTCCATGTCTCATTAAGACTCTCCATGCCTCTTAAATGCCCCTCTATCTCAAATATTTATGAAGGATATTTATGGATTTAATTCTATAATTGGATTAATTCATGGCCACACATCTCAATCTTGAGATGGACGGTCATGGTTGATACTGATCAATCTCAAAAATCTATAAATAGAGAGGCCATGAACATCAGTTTCAAGTTTGATTTGTGCAAAGTTATAATACCAAATTGTCTCCACAATACTTTGAATTAATCATTGTTTTTCATTAGCAAATTTCATTTGATAGGCTAGATTGGAGATTTCATCTACTTTGAGCCTAGGTTATGCAAAGAATTCTTGAGACATGGGAGGAGCTACCACCATTGTTGATGAAGACAAGAACTCTTGATCAAGGGAGAACATGCTTTTGAGCCGCACTTGTATGGTGAATCCACTTGGGAAGATAATCAATGTTGCTTTCTTTCAATTGTTTATTGCTATCTTTTGTAATTCCCGCATGAATAGATAGGCTAAGTTTTGTTATGTCTTTAATGCATTTTTCATGATTTCTTGACTAATGCTTGACTAACTCTCTTTGTAATCCTCTCTACATATATATAGGCACATCACCACTAAGCGGCAATACAATACTATGGGTATAAAACCAAGGGCTTATAAACCACCCATACAATACCATGGGTAGTAAATCATGGGTCATAAGCAATGGGTGAAAACCACCCATACAGACCCGAAACCATGCATAAGGATCAAAAAAATATTGGGAGTTTCAGCTTCCGAAACCCTCACGGGTTTACCCATATCCCTCAGGTGGGGTGATGCCTCGAACCCCCACATCGTGGCAAGTTGTACATTCTATAAAGGGTGTAAATGATTTGTAATTTGGTAGATAGTCCACTCACAATTCATCAATACAGATCTTATTCAAGTTCCTGACACACATGCATGTCTATTTACTGTTATGCCTTACTTTGCTTAGGAAAATAGATATTATTAAGTGTTGAACATGAAAGAAACTGAAATAGCATGAAAGCAAGAAAACTATGCAAAAAACACGACACAAAGATGTAGCCTACAGAAACTCGAGACGAGGAAATTCCATCAGAGTGAGGATTTTACTCCTCATTCTACTACATCACTCTCAAGTACAGGTTTACTGCCGATTGATGGCCTTCATGGACACAATTACAAGTAACAATTGTCCAAATGTCTGCACAATGCATTGCACTTCTTACAACTCTTTTCAGACAATTCGCAACACCTGACAAGCAACATCAATTAGGAAAACAATGGAACACTGAACCTTGAACTCAAAACTTGCAACTGCACTATTGAACCCAACTTCTATTGAATGTTTTGCCTCTTCTAAAGGCATGTATTTATACACAAACTCAGCACCATGAGGTATACAGATTGCCCAAGAGATGAACTGAACCATCAAAAAGTTCAAAAAACAAGCCACATTTGTAACTGTTACTTGTTTGAACTCAGGCTACGTGATTTGTTTTTATGAAAAGGCATCGTGCCATGACGAGTTTTTTTTGAAAAGCCACAACGCCAACTATGCATCAAAACAACATGTTCTCAAAGTGTTCGGATTACTCCGAGACTTCTCTCGACTCTATAAGCTCTTCATGCTCCTTTCTAACTGAGAATTTTTGGTGAATTATCTTCAATAAGTGTCTTATAAGCATTTACTACATGGATGAGAATAGTGGAAGTAGTTAGCTCACATGGCTAACTTACTAGATCCGAATTGGAAATTGCCTCCCGAATTAGAGGCTTTTGGTCCCCAAAAGCTTTAGAAACTCAGCAAATGAATACATTTCTTCCCCATGTCTTCTTTGGAATACCATTGGCCTTATTGGGTAGTTGACCCTTTAACCCAACCAACCATCTTTCTTGCACTCCTCTCTTCATTGTCCTTTCTATTTTCTACAACACAATATCCTTCTCCAATTCCATCTTATCACTAGGAGTAAGGTCTTCAATAGAAGGTAGCAATATATCTCCATCATCTAGCATCAAAGGCTCAAAGAGACATAAGTTCTCAACATTGACAATGGAATATATTTTCATATAAGGAGGCAAATCCAATCTGAAAGCGGTCTTGCCCACTTGCTCCAAAATGACAAATGGACCATATCTAAGGGGCTTAAGCTTATTAGTTTTACCTTGGAGCCTTTCTCTACTCAAGTACAGTCATACCTTGCCTCCAAGAAGGAAATTATGTCCAATTCTATGTTGATCAAATCTTGCATGTACTTAGCTTGCGACTCCTTTAACCTCTCTTGTAATTGGAGGTGAATTTGTTGAATTTTCTCAATGAACTTTTCAGCCTTGTGGATCTCCAGATCCACTTTCCCAATTCCTTTTGTGTGGTTGTATCATAATAACATCAAATGGACATAGAGATAAATAACTAAAACAAGTTTCAAAATGAAATTTATTGGTAAAAGAATGCAATATCCTGTTATAGGAATGTTGAATATACACCAAATTTTCATCCCAAATATTAGAATGCTTCCTATTGTACCCTCTCAAGAATTGTACCAAGCTTCTATTTACTACTTCAGTCTGCCCATCCTTTGTAGATCGAATGCTATATATTATTTCATTCTAGTATCCATCTTCTCCCACAATAAGGTCCAAAATTAGCCAACAAATCTTGAATTCCAATATGAAATGATAGAGCTAGGCAACCCAAAGTGAACCCATAACATCAACAAAAAACAACTCAGTTGCATTATTACCTTTAGGGATATTTTTACAAGGAATAAGAATGCATATTTCACTAAACCAGTCTAAACCACAAACGAATAGTCATGTCCCTTTTTTGACATAGGCAACCCACCCATGGAAATGCTTTCCCATGGTCTAGAAGGAAACTAGTAATGGCATATACAAACCCAACTTTTTGTTACGAGGCTTGCTTGTACTAAACAATACACATCTTCTTATAAACTTTGTCGCATCAATTTTTATATTTGGCCAATAAACATATTGTTAGTAATTTGGCCTGTCAAGGCCAAATTACTACCCCTACTATTTGAAGCTTTCCCAGAATAGTCAAATCCCCTATGCGGATGGCCAAACTAGTCATCTATAGTCTAAAGGCATGAATAAGGTGATATGTGGACAGTCAAAATATCAAATGCAGCCATGATGAATTAGGGAGCCAAAGCATGATCAAAGGGTCATAAGCATTTATAAAGGTGTTTGTAGATCTTCAAGGGCATCAAGCACAATCAAGTGAACACCTACAGCAATGTTATAACAGTTAGGTTTTTTGTCATGATGTTGTGATAAAGATGAAGATGAGAGATACTTGAAGACTTATACGCAACAAGTCACCTTGTTTTATTTCAAGAGAACTAGGGTTGATCAAGGGGCAACATGGATATGAGAGAGAATTTGCAGGCCTTGGGTAATATGATACAGTGAAGAAAGTCAAGAAATCCAATGAAGTCATAAGGTTCCAAGAATAATGGTCTCCATATATATGATCAGTGGAAATAATCTCATCAAGCAATCAGAGGAAGAATTAAGATCAAATCTGCTTTGGAGCCTCCTTTGAAGTCATTAATGAGCTATAGCCATGCAAATTTTAAAGACACCTACAACAAGTTCAAAGGCCATATCTCCTTTTCGAAATGTCATATACAGTTATAAAGCTACAGGCCTATAGATTCACTTACAAAAGAAAGGCAAGTGTTTTCTTTCGGATTTTGCAGGATTACAATTTTGTTTTTCAAACTATACAGTAGCTATGTTTTTCCTAAGTGTTTTTCTTCCCCATAATTGTTTTGGGCTAAGAGATGGGCAATTTTCTTGGACTTTTTGTCCGCGGGAAAAGAATTTTCAGAGGACTTTGCAAAAGTCCGAAGGAATTACAAAAGGGCAGTTTGGCGAAGAAAAGGACTCTTTCAAAAATCCCGAAGGGCACAAGAGGGATCATTTCAAAAATCCCAAAGGGTAGGTACCCTTCGGGAAAAGTTCAAAGGCCAAGTCAAAAAAATATGACGGGCTTCTCTCTCAAAAGAATGGTTCATTTCATCTTTCCCAAAGAGTATGTGCCCTTCGGAAAAGTACCCTTTCAAAAAAATTGAAGGGCATGTGCCCTTTGGAAAGGTCATTGACAAGAATTTTAAAGGGCACCTGCCCTTCGAAAAGGCTCATTTTAAGGCCGAAGGGTCATTTTTAAGCTTCCGAAGGACAATTTCAAAAATCCCGAAGGGCACCGGCCCTTCGAAAAGGTACACTTCAAGTTGGAAGGGACGTTTTCAAAAATATCGAAGGGCACCTGCCCTTCAGGAAAGTTTATCTCATGAATTTTAAGGGCTTTTACAAAAGCCCGAAGAGCATGTGCCCTTCAGGAAAGACACTTTCAAAATTCCCAAAGGATATGTACCCTTCGGGAAAGTTACTCTATAAGCCGGAAGGAACAAGCCAAAAGGAACAAGGAAATAATTCCCGCGGACTTTTTCTCAGTGGGAAAATGACAAAGGACTTGAACAAAAAGTCCGAAGGAATTCCTTCGAGGGGGTTGGAAAAACAAAAATCCGAAAGAAATAGGACATGACCAATAAGCCCTAAGGGAAATAAACTAGGAACAGGGAAAGCCTTGGATAATTCCTGCGGACTTTTTGTCCGCGGAAAATTTGACTGTGCAAAAAGAAGAAACAAGGGACAAGCAGGATAATTTAAAGATGAAAAGAACAAACCCGAAGGAATAAAACCCGAATCAAATACAAGCAGAGGTATGGACCAAGAGTTAGACAGAGACAAAGTCCAGAGCATAGACCAAGGCAAAAGCAAAATAATTCGAAAAGAATAAACAAGCCAAGGGGAAATAATCCCAGGAAAAGTCCACAGGAAAAAATCCGAGGGAATGGATACGGAAAGTCACAGACTTTTTGTCCGAGTAAATCAAGGAATGGATACAGCCAAAAACCATAAATAGATAAGCCCGAGGAAATACATGCAAACGACGGAGTCAACATGGAATTCCATACAAAGCAGAGGCTATTTACGAGTGACTAGTCAAATCTTCCATTGACTGGTTGTTAAAGTCACGCTTCTCCATGGTTTGACTAGTCACTCTCATGCATCCAAACGTTCCAGCTCAGCTCAGGCTTGACTTCTAATTTTGGCATTCTTCTCATGGCTCTCAATGTTCTAGCAGTCCAAGTGGAGTTGACTGGACAAATTTGTTGCACATCTTCCTTGTTTTTCATGCAAACGAGAATATCTCTTCTTCCAGCTCAGCTTGCAAACAAATCAAATGGAGTTCCTTCTTTAGATATTGGAGTAGTATACCATGCAAAGAGAAGTTTGACTTTCATAATTCCACCGTCCATCCTTCTACGCCACCTGGGATTCATGCATGTTTGGAGTTTTCTTGGAGAGTGTCTTGTTTATTTTAAGAGTTAACCTTTCAAACTTGGCCTCACTGTGATACTTCTACACCAATGTTTGAAAAGGCATGTTTTTTTTGTAAAAGAAATATTTTATTGAATATTCTATATTGTAAAAAGGTGTTAAGTCTTGGTTAATTAACCAAGACTAACCCTTTCCTCTTTTAGAACTGCACTTAAGGCTATTTCAAGTTTTGAAAAAAAGCTATTTATTGGCTTAGTCAAGCCATTGAAAAAGATCCATGAAGTTTGAAAGAAGAAATTGTAAGTTGGACCAGTCATCAATAAAGAAGTTATTATTCTGAATCTGAGTTTTGACAGGACAGTGTGTGTAATTTGATTGTGTATCAGCGTATAAGTGAGATTTATCTCCTTTTGCAAGTCCCTTCCTCACCTATCTCTTCCTTTCTCACCCTTTTGCAGGTCATTTGAAGAGGTTTCCAACCCTTCATCTAAATTATTTATGCTTAAGGACAGAATTATAGATTTCATTTGATTATATGTGTGCATTGATTTCAGTTACTTTAGAGGGTTTTGACAATTCATGTGTATCACCCCTTTTTAATTATATTTCTCTTTTCAGTTTCCTTCTCCCTTTTCACTCCAAAAATCACAAAAAATCACAGTAGTAAAGTTTATTGAAAAAATCTAAAGGGAACCAGCCCTCTCTAGAGGTTCTTCTCATCAAAGAGTCACCCATGCTCAAAGAAGTTCCATCAGCTAGAGTGAGGGTGTGCTTTGCACATTTTCAAACAAGGTGCACTCCAGAGTGATAACACATCTCTATAAATGTGCTACTATCTTGATAAATCTAAAGGACCTGTAACTCTTGAAGTATGTGCTTCTCTCATTAGCTAAACTCTTTCTCCCATAGTAGCAAAACGTACGATTAATTCTTATACTTGGCCCAAAACGTTTTTTTCAACCCGATTTTTTGGCGCTTTTTTTAGCAAATCAATCCACAAAACCTCGTATGATGGGTCAATTTGAAATGTTGTCTACAGTTTTAAAAAAACTTAAATACACCCAAAACTTAAAAAAAACTAAACCTAACCCTAACCAGTAAACCTAACCCTCCTTTGTAGTAGATGTTATATTTGACATTCATTTGAACATATATAATTATTTTAGTTGTGAAATATGGTGGAAATATTTCTCTTATAACACCTTAATAATCTACCCTTTGATTAGTATCTCGTGGGCTAGATGTAGGTAGGGGAGACATTTAAGCCTTCTTTAGCTTTCGCACTACACATGGAGTGCAAACCATGCTTGAAAGTATAGGTTGGAAAAATCTTGATCATGAGCAAACAAAGAAGACAATCTCCAAATTTTGGTACAACTTTAGCTTATCATTTAAAGTGGTCAAATCTCCATACTGGCAAAATATAGTGGATGCAATTGCAGTTGCAAGTTTTGTTCACTGCCCCATCATATGAGGCTCTGCATATTGATTTGTTGAAAGAAGTTATACAAGATGTAAGCGATGTTCTTGCAAAACATCATAAGGAATGAAAAAAATAAAATGCATTATAATGTCAAATGGATAGACAAATGAAGTCCAACAATCACCAACTTCCTTGTGTCGTTTGACATTGGCACTATTTTTATTAGGAGTGTCAATGAGTCTGAGATGATAAAAATCGAGCAAGGCACTCTTTCATCTATTTGATGAGGTTGTGATTGAGGTGAGGCCACAAAATGTGGTCCAATTCATTACAAATAATATTGTTGTTTACATGGTTGTTAGGAGGCCTTTTATAGACAAATATGAAACTATGTTTTGAACTCCATATGTGGCACATTGTCTTAATTTGACCTTCGATGACATAGGCAAAATTCCATAGATAAAAAAAAGTGTTGCAAAAAAACCCACATAAGAGTGTTTAATATAATGCACACATTCATAGATGGCAATAAACTTCTTCAGTGAGGGGTGGCATGGTTTACAACCCACTTCCTTGCGTTGCAAACTCCTTTTCAACAAAAAATGAATTTAATATGAATGTTCATTTCAATTGAGTGGATGGAATCTTCTTTTGTGAAACATATGGAGGATAAAATGGCGGTTGATTGTTTTATCACTATCTTTTTGGGAAGAAGTAGATAAAACTTTGTTATTCTCTAAACCTCTAGTTCAAGTTTTGAAACTCATCGATGGGGATAAACCCCTGTGGCTTATCTTTATTAAGCAATTGATAGAGCCAAAGGCACTATTAGGAGCAGATTGGAGAATAACGAGACCAAGTACATGCCATTATAAGAGATAGTAGATAAATTATGGAATTGATAGATGCATTTTTCCCTCCATGAAGCTAGATATTTCTTGAATCCAATGTTGTTCTTTAGCGACTAATTTCGAGATGATGCAGAGGTCACAGAGAACCTATTTAAGTGCATGGAGAGAATGTTTCATAGGGATCTTTTGAGGCAACTATGAGAGAGTTGTCGATGTACAAACATGCAAGGGGTTTCTTCTCTAGTATGACAGTCATCACAAAGAAAAAGACCTTCAAACCAGGTAAACAATTTTTCTACATACGTATAGTTAAAATGTTAAATTTTGATTGAATTGTGTATGTTACAATGTTGAAAAAATCTATTTTTGCAGCACAATGATGAGATTTTCTTGGCAAAAAAACCAAACGCCTTTGATGGATAGCAATGCACATTTTGAGCTAGCCATGCAGTTCACCCGCTTATGAACGTAGTTCAAGTGTGTTTGAACATATATATTCACTAAAAAATGCAATTGATGCACTCAAAAACAGATGAATGATTTGGTGTTTGTCCACCACAATCTTTACCTAAAGATAAAAAAAGCTCAAGGTTAAACAATGTTGCATTTCTAATTCTCAATTCATATAGAAAGTTGATTTATAATCTTCTAAAGTATTATTCTTTGATCACTAACATATGCATTCTATTTGATAATGTTAGGTACCATCGAGGAAGATCAGCTGATTGAACTTGACAAAATCAATCCAAAATCCAAACGGCTCGAAAATAATGATGACCCTATTTATGATGACATTGACTTTGATTTATTGGAGAAGGTTGGGTGCAACATTGAGATTGTTTCTCAATATAGGAGAGGCTATAATCCTCGAGATTCAACATCTACACTTGTTCATCCCTAGTCTACCTCATTGCCATTGACTCACTCTCATTTTTTGTTTCTTTGTAAACAACAATAGTATGCATTTTGAAATGCAAATTAAATAGTCTAAAAATTAATGAAAGTGAATATTGCATTGATTTTGATAATGTACAATCTCATTTAACTTCCTCTCATAATTTGTCTATTCTCTATGTAATTGAAATGCCTAATATGTATCTCTATGCCTTTAATTTATTTTTTTAAACTGTTTTTCCTCCTTTTTCACAATTTTTCGACAGTTTTATGTTTTCCCGATTAATCACGATTTTTTGAAAAACACTTACACTTCTAAAAAAACAATTTTTTCTCCATACGAATTTTTCTACCATGTGATTTCTCCTTTAGGCAAACAAAGCTTCCCCATCTTGTAGAAAAACCTAACTTGAAGACAATAAGTCCCCTTGCACTCAAAACCTGCACCTTGGGGCCTCTTTTCTTGAAAAAATGCTTTCCCAAAATCTGCATTATGCTCATATCCTTCTACATAAGATTCATGCACAAAGCGTTATGGTGCCCATAGCTGAAATCAAAAGAGGTCTAGACAACATGTCTGCTAACTTGTTAGTTACATCTTTCATATATTTGATAACCAAACGAAATTGTTGCAAAAAACCCATCCACTTATAATATCTAGTTTGTTGAAGTTCAGTTTGTGGTTGCAAATATTGAAAAGGTTGGTGATTTGTATGAACAATGGTTTCCTTGCCCAGTAGATAGTGTTTTCATTTAATGACAACTTGAACAAGAACACAGTTTTTTATCATATGTACAATAATTCAATATTGCACCATGAAAAAAATTGAATGGTAACATATAGGCTTACCTCCTTGCAATAGGACAACCCCCATAGCATAGTTACTAGCATCCATTTCTACCTCAAAAAGTTGTTGCAAGTTAGGTAAAGCTAAAACCGAAGCATTGTTAATCTTATGTTTAAACTCAACAAATGCATCTTGTTGCTTTTTACCCCAAGTAAAATACTTACCTCTTGTTGTAATGTCATGCAAAGGTGTTGCTATGGAAGAGAAATCTTGGATGAACTTTCTCAAATACTAAATTGCACCAACAAAACTTCTTGTTTTGGTGACATTGAAAGGCTTAAATCAATTCACGATGGCCTCTACCTTTGTCGGATCAATTCTCAACTTTCCATCTCCAACCACATGCCCCAAAGAGACAAGTGATCATTGTGCAAACTCACATTTATTTTCATTCAACAACTTGTTCTCCTTCAACACTTACAAAATTTGTTTTAAATGAATTAGATGTTCATCATAAGTTATATTGAAAATAAGAATACCATCCAAATAAGCAATAACAAAAGCATCTATAAATGGCCTAAAAACTTCATTCATCAACCGCATGAAAGTAGCCAGGACGTTGCACAACCCGAAAGGTAATACCAACCATTCATATAACCCTTGCCTTGTCTTGAATATTGTCTTTCATATGTCCTCTTCTTTAATCCTCACTTGGTGATACCCAAATCCCAAATCCAACTTAGTAAAGTATTTGGCATGTTGGAATTAATCTAAGAAATCATCAATCCATGGAAGGGGTACATACTGTTGACGGTGATTTTATTGAATGCTCTATAATTAACACACATTCTTCATGAACCATCTTTCTTAGGTACTAAAACAATTGGCTAACTATATGGAAAAGTATTAGGATGGATTATACCTTGATTAATCAAAGATTGTAACTATTGTTTTACCTCATTAGCATCTACCAAGGATTGCCGATAGAGACCCAAATTTGGAGGAGGACAATCCGGTAGCAACTGAATCTCATGCTCAATAAGCCTCATGCATGACATATTTGTGGGCTCTTGGAAAACTTCCTTGAACTATTGCACTAACTCTCACATTTGTTTATGTTCTTTGTGAGTCAACGTGCTACAAGAAGTCTTATATACAGTGACTTCTTTATCTTGTACATCTCTTTGAAATAAGTAAAACAAACTTCCCACTAGCATTAATCAGTGTTTTGGCTTGAAAGACACTTACCAAGGAGATCTTCGAGTTGTCTTTATAGACTTTAATGATATAGTTTTTGCCATCCTTCATCAAACGCTATTGATTGGCTCTTCTCATGAAGATGGCATCCCAAATATACATGTAAGAGTTGTTAAACACTACACCACACACATCGAGAAGAACAACATCCACAATAACTTCATCAATGAAATATTTATCAATACCAAACATGACCTTGCATTGCTTGGTCAACTTTAACTCTACTCCTTGCTTTACCCAACCCAAAGCATATGGATTAATGTAAATTTTTAACCCCGACTTGTCCACTAACTCCTTGCTTATCAAATTTACTTGAGAGCAAGAAACAAAAAGAGTACCCACTTTATTCTTCTTAATTTGAAATTTAATATGAAAAAGTTTTGTAAGTTCACATTGATCTTAAGCACTATTACTACCCAAACATACTTCTTTGTGAATAGAGGTAGAACACAATGTCTCATCCACCTCGCAATTGCACCCAACTTCTTTCCCTTGGAATGAAGCCAAAGCCTTCTTTTTTTTCTTGCCTTTGTACAAATGCAACTTCCAACAAGTCTCCTTTAAATGGCTATCAACATCACAATGCTCACAATGCCTTTTAGTATCTTTGTGAGAAAAAGTAGTAGTAGTGTTATGCTTACCTTTCCATTTACCTTTCCCCTTTTGCTTAGAGCCACCTTGCTGTTTTGTTGTGTTTGAAGAGGTAGATGGACCCTTTTTTTTGTCCATCTCTAAGTAGTGAGTAAGCTTGAGAACAAGCCTCATCTACATCCATTGGCTTGGCCAAGAGCACGGGTCTCTGCAAATGGCCATGGAGTCCACCCATGTACTTCATCAAGATGTCACAGTCTACTATATCCTTGCCCATTTGGATTGTCTTCTTTTGGAACTCACTTGTATACTCCTACACATTTTTGTTGGTGTCATATTCACACTTTATGTGGAGTCCACCTTAGCTGGTTGTGTTATCAAGGTGAGATGTATTATGTGCACAATATTGTTGATATGCACAAACTAAATGTGGTAGTTATCCTCACGTATGAGAAGCATTAACTTAGGTAGTTAGCTTAAGTTTAGTTAGTGTGTGCACATGTTTAGGCTTAGTTAAGTAATGCTTACTCTCACATATGCCTCCCACCATTAGTGGATACCACCTTTAGTGGAACCAATATTCATCTCCCACTCACCTCTTGCTTTTCCTATATAAGGAACCTCATGTCTTTTATGGAAAGTAGAATGGAGATTTGAGTCAGTTCTCTATAGTTGGTTAAGATGTAGTCTCTTCAGAGATTTTGTTTTGGTGCAATCATTGTTGGTTGCACATTCACATTTATGTTGTATATTCTTATTAGTTTAATACAGTGTGTTTATTGGTGATTTCTCTATTTTTAAGTACATATGTGTGGATGGTGTGTTATGTTTGCATGTTCTCTCATCTTCAATTTGGTATGAAACCATGTTCCCAATAATTTTGGCCTTGTTTTTGCCTAAGATATTGTCAATACATGGACATCTCTTCCTCATAACAAATAGAATAAAATTGTTTCTTGATCAGCATTTTAAATTCATCTCACTTCGTGATTGGAGGAAGCTTCTTAATAACCAAGGTATGAACATAACTTTCAAACCAAGTCAAACATGATTAGTTAATTTTAGCCTTGCAAAAGAAATTTGTTGACTCTCATTATTTGATGCAAACTGAAATATACCTCAAGTTGAGCCTCTCCTTCATATGATTAAATCTCAATCTTTGCTTCAGCTTTTAATGGCGGTGGAGCTTGGTTGGTAGGGGGCTATTCTTCCACATTCTCATGTTTGGAAACTTTCATCTCCTCTCTTGCTTTTGGAGCTTCTATAGAAACACCTTGCTTCACCACGAGAATCCCCATAATGGACTCCAACTTATCGAACTTATCCATCTTGCCCATGGATAGAGAGATAAGAACATTATCTTCCAACTTGCAGAACTGTTCTTCATCGGATAGAGGTACTTCATTACCAGGATGGGCCATGCCCTTGATTTCTCTATTCCACTTCCTTATGGAAATATCTTGTTGTAAGGAAACTAGGATACCTTCACCACTAGCACTTGCTGCTTTGGTAATGGGCATAAAAATGCAAAAATAGTCATACAAAAACCATACACAATGGAGCTAAACCACCTCTAATACCCAATCTGATCCATAATCTGGTGGATAGTCCACTCACAATTCATCAATACGAATCCTATTCAAGCTCCTAACACATACATGTTTGTTTGCTTATTGTTATGCCTTACTTTGCTTAGGATAACAGAGATATCAAGTGTTGAACATGAAAGATACTAAAAGAGTATCCCAATAGGAAAACTATGCAAAAACACATGACACAGAGATTTTGCCTACAAAAACTCTAGATGAGAAAACTCTACCAGAGTGAGGTGTTTACTCCTCATTCCACTATATCATTCTCAAGTACAATTTTACTCCCAAATGATGGCCGTTGTGTACACAATTACAATTCACAGTTGTCCAAACACTTGCACAATGCCTTGCACTTCTAACAACTCTTTTCAGACAATTCAAAACACCTAACAAGCAACATCAACTAGGAGAACAATGGAACATTGAACCTTGGACTCAAAACTTACAACTGTACTACTGAACCCAGCTTCTATTGAATCTTTTGCCTCTTCTATAGGCCTATATTTATACACAAACTCAACAACATGAGGTACACGGATCAACCAGGGGATGAACTGAACCATCACAAAGTCCAGAAACAAGCCACGTTTGCAACCATTACTTGTTTGAACTCAAGCCGGGAGATTCTCTGAACACTTTGGGAACATCTCTCTATTTTGAAGCAAAGCCGGTGCCACAAATTTTCCTAAAAAAGTGCCACAGATTTCTCTAAAAAAGCCACGGCACCAGCTCTGCGTCAAAACAACGAGATGTTCTCAAAGTGTCTAGATCTCTCTGAGACTTCTCCTGACTCTGTAGGCGCCTCACACTCCTTTCTAGCTGATAATTTTATGTGAATTGTCTTCAAGAACTGTCTTATAAGCATTTATTACATAGATGAGAATAGTGGAGGTAGTGAGCTCACTTGGCTACCTTACTAAATCCGAATTTTGGATCAGTAAATCATGCAAAGTTTATTACACATTTCCAACAATGTTAACCTGTATTCCCACTTTGTCTTGCTTTTGCATTTCAGTTATGATGTAAAATTGGATCCAAAGGCCTCCTTATTTATTTCTACACTTTGAAACGTATTTTTTCAAGCAAATATGATGGCAGCACTCCATTTTGCAGCAAACTGATCCGCCCAAGACATTCTTAGTCATCTAAAAGGCAGAGAGTGAAACCCATGTGCAACATATTTTCAGTTTTCAAATCCATAAGATGCTTTCTTTCTTTTTCAAGAATCTGTATATTTTTGGGAATTTTTATGCTCGTCAAAATTTGTGTTTAAACTCAAATTTGTTACTAATATTAATACTGATAATTATAGAATACTCACAAGGGTAAGATCAAACAGTAATGTCATCTCTAATTCAAGATTTGTATCATCTCAAGTGCGGAAGACATGCTATATACCAAATGTTAAATGCTAATATTAATAATAGTAATATAGAAGATATAAAACAAATAATTAAATATAAACAATAAATTATAAATCCCTGTATATTCACACAAAGCCTTCACCATGTAATAATAATTGCAATAAGAATAAAGGATATCGTCCTCAGCATGAATTGAACAATGATTTCAGGTCACCTGCCATGGATTCACCATAATCATTGGAGTAAACATTTCTAGATCATTTACTTAAGCTACGAAATCTAATAATATCCCAATAAGGGCTGGTTAATGGAGTGTGTTATGCAGATCACAGTGGTTGCCAATGCAAGCACAAGGTTGCAGGTTCTGATATCTCTCATAGTAAATGAGAAAGTTTCCAAAGGCTATCTTAATCGTTCACAGCTTTTGAACACATGGAATCATATTTATTTAAACCTGATCTAATGGCTATTTGAACAGAACCAAATAAGAACAAGAACCTCAACTACGTTCCATCTCTTTAAGTACTATTTAGAACATCATCCGATAACCATTCACTATCTTGTCATCAAGATTTTTGCAGTCTATCCAAGTGATGTAGGACACCCAGACTAAGAAAAATCAATAAAATAAATCTACTGGTATTACATTGTAGTCATTCACAATTTAATCACTTAAGATTTTCATCATTGTATACTATTTCTGAATTGAAGTGTCTTGAGCTTATTTTGAACTTCTTATCACCGTATAATATTCCAAGGTATAGATTCTAGAGCATAGTCCAATAACACGTTAATGAGGGTTCTTCTGATCCTTAATTCTTGATGTTATGGTTTCCTTCTAAGCATTTTGATTATTATTTTGTCGAGAATATAATGAAATATGTTCAAAGCAATCTCTTCCCTACTCCTACATGAAGAGCAATGCTTACCAATGAGGATGACGAGATTGTACTAATTTCTGTCTAACCTGCAAATCCAAGAGCGGCTAAAATTGTCATGGAAAAAGTGATTTGTAATTAGCTTTTAAGAAAATCAGTGGTAACATCTTTCACATTAACATTGCAATCATGGGTTTCGATGTCCACAAACAATTAACATCTTAAATAGTGTCACCTTGGGATCTTGCATAGCCTGGGTAGTTCTCTCCCGTATCCGGGCAAGAGTCTCTGTGTGTCATTAGAAATAACAATTGGTCCCTGGAACCTGTAATTTCAATGTGCAATACATAAAAAATAAACCACAGCCAAATCTCTTTGAATTACCTGGACTATGTTTTTTGCCCTTGTTCCAAGGTACCTTTCCTTTCTTTGCTCGACCAATTCCAGTTATTTTTTTATGCTCTTCCTCTTCTCGTTTTATCATTGCAAATGCATTTTCATGTGATTTAACTGCTGGAATAGCTTCTACAGCAGAGGATTTTAGTAATGGCTGTGCATTGTTTATTTGTGAAAAAATGCTTATGGCATAATTATCCTTGATTCCAGTCAGTCCAATCACAGGATCTAGAGCATAAACACAAAAAAGAGAGGGAAGCTTGGACTTTAAACAGCCAATTCCAAAAACATGTGAATTTATCTCCCATTTTAAAGAGAACCGTTTTCCCTTCAAACTAGACAAATTTGCTTTGAAGTGTGTTTTGCTTGTCAATGCAGGAATGAATGAATGCAGAAGAGCTTTGCAGCTAAAGAAATCCACAGAGATCGTAGAGTGACTTCTGCACAACGATGAATAAAGAAAGGATCAGAAATATAACCTAGAGCCACAACTCTTTCTTACAAAAACACTAAACAGTGAAATGACGACGTGTGATTTAAAAGTATCATATCAGGGTTTTTTTTTAAATGCCATTGGAGTTTCTGAGAAATGCCGAATGAGATGACACTGAAATTTGAAATAAGATGCTTTTGTCTAATAGACTAATAGTTCTTACTTGACCTTTGTAAAACAGTGGCTATTAGATCAACCCTTGTTGAATCATGTAATATGCAAACACCATATAGGTTCCAATGCCTAAGAAGATTACACCTAGCTATTTGCAACCTAAGCTTAACTGCTTGCAATAACCCCCCATTTTACAAAGGATGAAGTGGCATTTATCTAGTTATTAGAATGGTACTTACCTTTGTTATCTGCTGTTATGATAAGTCAGTAAACACTCGTTTTAAATCAGAATCCAGAAGGCAAGTACTGTTCTAATAACTATTTGAGGCAGTCTTCCAAATTTGGGCCATTGAGGTGAAAGACTCTGATCTATGAAGGAAACATGAAGCAGAACTGGTATGGCTCTGTAGGAAATGGGGTTAAGGGAGAAATCTGAATTAGGGTCATCAAGCAACAAAAGGCATGACGTAAGGAAGTAGGATGAATTTTCAATTGACTTCAGTCTACCAGTTTAAGTTGCACTCCATTTTCTAAAATTCCACATCATCCATAAACAACAATACATAGACCAAAACAAACCACAGGTTAACCACTTATACATATAGTTTATCAGGCTCACATCTCTAGGTTTGACTTTTTCTTTTTCTTTTTTTGAGCTGGTGAGGCTCGGGGCTCAAATGCTTAACCATGCTTGTTAGGGCGCCAGAGTTGAAAAAAATCTCCAGCAAGGACCATACACAGGTTGCCGGACTTTAAAGAAATTTTCCAGCAGAGAGCATACACAGGTTGCCGGAGTTTAAAGCAATTCTCCGGCAGCGAGCATACACAGGCCGCTGGAGCCCAGCCAATCCCAGTTACCCGGAGATTACATCTAATTGCAGAAGTAATTGCCTAAGCTCCGCAAACTATTTAAGCCCAATAGTTGCTTCCGTATACAGGCCAAGAGGGTTGGTCTTTCAAAGAAGGATTCAATAATATTGTTAGATCATACCACTAAGCCATAAATCACAAGTTCAGTTCCCAACCAATTTCCAAGAATAACGATGCCAGCCAAGGCTATGCATATTTCTAAGTTGTAGGAAAACATGCAAACCATGCAAATTTAGTAACCAAAAACTACCATTCCCAGACTGCATAAAATTCATGAATTGCAGCCTAAGGAACTTTAGTTTAATGGTAATGGGGGAACTTGCAAGACCATAACCCCGGTTCAAAATCCTCCATTGCAATAAGGCCTCTCATAACTCCATCCAAAATGTGGCAAGGTCATGGTCTAACAACTTTGTTTCCGACCCACATTTACAAATCTTGAAAAAGTGGCCCACTTCATGTTGTAATTTGGAGATATCTATACAAGGAATTCCTATCTGAAATCTTATAATTCATTCATCAATGGCCTACAAAGTGTGACCTAAACAATAAAATAAATTTATTTACATCGCAATTTCTCTTCAAAGCTTGTTTACTAAATCTCCAACATGTCCCATCTTTATAAACCATAAAAATGTGTCTCGTGTTTACAAATCTTAAAATTAACATAAACGAGTTGGATATTCAACAGACCTGATTAGCACAGGAGACATATTGAAAGAAGCACCCAAAAGAAGAAGAGCTCCCTTTCTTTTCTTTCTCCCTGTAAAATGATGAACTTCCAATCTTAGTTGAATAACTATGGTGTCCAAACAGTGTAGTATAATTTATGCTGTTTAAAGCCATAATTTTGCAAACGAAGTTGTCAGCAACCTTAAGCTTGAATGAACCAGTGCTGCAGAGCAGCGAGGAACAGGAGATTGTCGAATGAGAGCCGCATAATCATGATAAAATGTCTTAACGTCGGGGTAGGAGGCGGCCCGTTTGGTAATGAAAATATTTCTTGGAAAACATTAATAGAAAAAAACCCGCCCTTGCTAATGGCTTCCTTATATCGTGTAAAGAGATCGTCGTCTTCTTTTTGTAATTGAATGCATCATGCATTAGTGGCATCCACAAAATTATCTAGAATGTCATTATCTCTCTAGATATTTGATTTAGAGAATCAATTTTATGGTGTAGATGTTTGTAATCGTAATTGTTGATTTAGATTTACGCTATTCGGTATTGTAATTTATTTAAGTTATTTTTTTAATTGAATATTAATATGAAGTGTTATTTTACAATGGAATGGCTATGTTAGTAATATGATGGTGAAGAAAATGTGTTTTTCAACGAGATGTTATATTGGGTGGTCTCATATATTGTAAAGTATTTTACAGAACTTAAATAAGGTATAGGACATTCTAAAATTTAAAAAAGCATTTCTTTTCTTTTTTAATATTTGATTGGTTGTAGGATGAAAATCTAAACTTACTATACTTTCTCCCTTTCTTTCATTACGACTTCGTCATCTTTAAAAACCTCATTTACATGTTTTTAAATTTATATCTTATTATCTCAACTCAAATACTTAGACTTCAATCAAATTACAATACAAATATCCAAAAACATTTAATTATGCCTAGACATAAGAAAAAGTAAATTAGACTTAATTAATTTTCTAAAATAAGAGTAATAAATGACAAAAGAGGGGTTTAGAAAAGTATCTTGATTTTCAATAGTTATGGAGACATTCACTGATGTTTGAAAGTAAAAATTAAGGTTTTTTAGCAACATAGTGAGAACCCTAAAAACTTGTGGCAAACAAAGAACTTTGTCCAAATTGTCAAATTTCATTCATGGCTACCATTACCATAGATAATACAATTATGGGAAGTGTTAGGTAAGCATAAAAAAAATTAATGAATTTGTTCGTCAGATTTTAGGCTCCAAAAACCTCATTCATCTTTCTGAAACTTTGCATCAATCAATAGGAAGTGCACTTCTTCTGTAAATCTTAGTTGGGTAGTTGAACCTTAAAATAATAAGGAAAACAATATGTTTTAAGGCTTGTGTTACAACAAAAAAAGTATAGCTTCCTTGATATTTGTCAAGCCCCTCAACGATGTACAATATCGAAAAAAACATACTAATAAATACAATAATTCTTTAGCTAAGCCAACTAATGTAATGTAATATATCACTATTTTGAACTTCAGCACTACAATGAATGCTCTCTAAATGCTTGTTTTATCTCTCTAGAATGTTTAACAGATCACTATGATAATAAATGTTAGATGCTCTTTCAAATGATCTCTAGATATGTAAACACACTAAGATGCAAATGTATTTATAGATTATTTGAATTCAAATTAGGATCATATTGACACACAAACCGACAATAGTCGGTTGAAAAAATAAACAAGACAACACCCAAAAGAACAAAAAAATCAAAAGTCGCCTCCCGTCCCCTCCCCCCTAATTTTACTCAAGACATTTATGGGCCCTTGAAATGTCCTAGGTGTGTTTCTAAGGGGCCACTAGAAACAAGTAAAGAGAGAAAGGGAGGAGAGAAGAAAGAGGTGGATGATACAAAAACTGAAAAAAATATGTTATTAATGCCTTATTTCGACCAATAACCAACAAATACATGGGTGACCTATAAGAATGCAACTTTATGGTTGATAAATTCATATAGATCATTTTTAGGTGTCTACATAATGTTCCACTTTGACTATGTACATGCACGTCAAAATAAATATGCATGATAAGGATACAATTTTTTGTGCTCCTGAAGCAAACTCCCATGTACATGTGAATCATGCAAGAACATTTATATATAGATAAGTGCCAATAATAATAATCTGATGAAATCTAGAAAGAAAGATGGAAAAATATACATCTAGTTGGATTGAAGATCTGATGATGCTAAAATATCGATCTTAGTACTACATAAAACTCATGAATGATGGTTAGAGTTGTAGTTTAGTGGTAATGGGGGAACTTGCAAGAGGTCGTCGTCTTCTTCTTTTAATTGAATGCATCATGCATTAGTGGGATTCACTCAATCATATAGAATGTCATTATATCTCTATATATTTGATACAGAGAATCAATTATAGAATCAATTTTGATGGCGTGGATGCTTGTAATCGTAATCGTTGATTTAAATTTACGCTATTCAGTATTGTAATTTGTTTAAATCACTTTTTTAAGTAAACTTTAATATGAAATGTTATCCTATAATGAAATGGCAATGTTAAAAATATGATGGTGAAGAAAATGTACTTTTTAATGGGATGTTATTTAGATGTACCAACTGGTGTCATATATTGTAAGGTATTTTACATAGCTTAAACAAGGTGTGTGGCATTCTAAAATTTAAAAAGGTATTTCTTTTCCTTTTTAATATTTGATTGGTTGTAGGATGAATATCCAAACTTGCTATACTTTCTCTCTTTTCTTTCTTTATGACTTCGTCATCTTTAAAAAACTCATTTAAATATTTTTAAATTTATATCTTATTACCTCAACTCAGATACTTAGACTTGGATCAAATTATAATGCAAATATCCAAAAACATTTAATTATCCCTGAACATATAAAAAAGTAAATTAGACTTAATTAATTTTTTAAAATAAGAGCAATAAATGACGAAAAGGGGGTTTTAAAAAGTATCTTGATTTTCAATAGATTTGGAGACATTCACTGATGTTTGAAAGTAAAAATTAGGGTTTCTTAGCAACATAGTGAGAACCCTAAAAACTTGTGGCAAACAAATAATTTTGCCCAAACTGTCAAATTTCATTCATGGTTACCATTACCATAGATAATACAATTATGGGAAGTATTAGGTAAGCATAAAAAAAAATGTATTCATCATATTTGAGGCTCTAAAAACCTCATTCGTCTTTCTAAAACTTCGCATTGATCAATAAGAAGTGCACTTCTTATGCAAATCCTAGTTAGGTAGTTGAACCTTAAAATAATAAGGAAAATAATGTGTTTGAAGGCTTGTGTTACAACCAAAAAATTAGAACTTCCTTGATATTTGTCAAGCCCCTCAACGATGTACAATATCAAAAAAACCACACTAATAAATACAATAATTCTTTAGCCAGGGCAACTATTATAATGTAATATATCACTATTTTAAAGTTTCACACTATAATGAATGCATGCTTGCTTTATTTCTCTAAAATGCTTAATAGATCACTATAATAATAAATGTTATATGCTCTTTCAAATGATCTCTAGATGCGTAAATGCACTAAGATGCAAATGTATTTATAGATTACTTGAATTCAAATTAGGATCCTATTGACACACAAATCGACAACAATCGGTCAAAAAAATAAACAAGACAGCACCCAAAAGAACAAAAAAATTGAAAGCCGTCTCCCTCCGCTCTCCCCTTCCCCTCTCCCCCCAATTTTACTCAAGACATTTATGGGCCCTTGAAATGTACTAGGTGTGTTTCTAAGGGACCACTAGAAACAAGTAAAGAGAGAAAGGGAGGAGAGAAGAAAGAGGTGGATGATACAAAAAAAAAAAAAAAAATGTTAGTAATATCTTATTTCGACCAATAACCAACAAATACATGGGTGATCTATAAAAATGCAACTTTATGGTTGATATATTCATATAGGTCATTTTTAGGTGTCTACATAATGTCCCACTTTGATGTGTGTATATGCACGTCAAAGTAAATATGCATGATATGGATACAACTTTTTGTGCCCTCAAGCTCCTGAAGCAAACTCCCATGTACATGTGAATCATGCAAGAACATTTATATATAAATAATTGCCAATAATAATAATCCAATGAAATCTAGAAATAAAGATGGAAAAATATACACCCAGTTGGATTGAAGATCTTATGATTCTAAAATAATGATCTTAGTACTACATAAAATTCATGAATGATGGTTAAAGGAGTTGTAGTTTAGTGTTAATGGGGGAACTTGCAAGAGGGTAACCCGAATTCAAATCTATTCATTACAATAATGTGATAAATCCAACCAACATGTGGCAAGTTTATGGTCTAACAACTAAGTTTCAACTTCACCACATTTACAAATCTTGAAAAAGTGACTTACTTCCTGTTGTAATTTAGATTTATCTATATAAGGAACTTCGGTTTGTAATATTTTCATTCATTCATAAGTGGCCCATGAAGTGTGATCCAAATAGTTAATTAAATATATTTACATCCCAATTTCTCTCCAAATCTTGTTTTCTAAACATAATGGATTGTGAAGTTTGAAGTCTCTAACGTGACCCAACTTTATAAATATTAAACATGACCCATTTTTACAAATATTAAGAACACACCGTGTTTATAAATCTTAAGAACATACCCCATGTTCACAAATATTGTAACCCGTCTTTATAAATCTTTAAAATGTGACCCATATTACAAATACTAAGAATGTGCCCCATATTTACAAATCTTTAATAATGTGCCCAAAACATGCCTTTTGTGTTGTTAAAGGCACCCATAACCTCACCTAGCATATAAAGTTTGCAAAGAATAAAAAAATCATTAAAGGATTGTTAAGGTATGTTCACATTATTAAGTTTGTAATAACGTAAATATTGTTAGTTAAACAATAATACGTTAATAAGTATTTGTGTGGTATATTATTGTTATGAATAATAACAACAATATACAGATTATTTTTATTTAGTTTGTTACTTATCGAAATATGTTTTAGTAATAATATATTTTGTATATAGTGGGTTGGTTGTTTGTGTGACAGATTATAGGGATCTCACCATCCCAAATATAGGAAACATATTTCCTATATAACCTTGTAATGCTTTGAATAATACAGAGTATGCAATATATTATAATATATGTATTCATCTTGATCTATATTTAATTAGTTTTCTTTTGTGTATAATCTCCACCAATTCTCTACAATCATATCAGAGCGAGCTTGCTTCAATGAGAGTCTTGAAGCTTTTCGTATGAGTTTCATTCATAGATCTGCATTGGACAAAAGTTCTATGTTTTGATTCAAGAATCGAATTGAAACCTACCTTGGATTCATTTCAGGTGCATTTTACTGAGTGTCATCATTAGTAGTGGCAAGACTGCTCAAGACTTGTATCAGATTTGAGGTGCATTAAATCCCTTGGCATTAACTATAGTGAACCCCTCAAATCTATTCATATGATGCAATGTTGCCTCTAATGTCTCATCTACTAGATCTTTGTGCATTACCTCAAGCCTAAAATTTATATCTCTTCCATCATAGCTCGGCCCAGTTTTACATTAATGTTATACATGCCAGATCTCATTTGACAAAATAGATTTTTTTGGTTTTTTCATGATCAGTGCCTAGCTCTCTATCTAGCAACATTTAGATTAAAAGATAGGCATCTCATTGTTGTCCATAACTTTTCACTACTTGCATCACATTTCATAGTTTCTTTGTGCATATTGGTTGTACTGGAGATGCGTTCAAAGTTCATAATTACTTTCAACTCATCGTAACCTGCTCTATCATGCTTGTTACACCAATCCTATCATGTTTGGGCCATGGATTTGATCACTGTCATCAGCTAAGAATTGTCTTGTCTTTTGGTTTATATGTTATATTAGTAAAGGCATGTGTTATGTTATTTACCATATAGTTTTTAATATTAGTTGGGTCTAGTCGTTTAGTTAGTTTTATTTATATAGATTCCTTTTATGTTTAGTCTATATTTGGCCAATAGGTATTGGGTCAAGGGACATGTATATATTTTAATTTATTAATGTCTATCATTAGATAATAGGTGATTTAGGCATCATTTCTAGTAATGGTTAGTTTAAATAATTTGAGGGTATTTGTTAATATAATGCCATAGTATAAGTTTTTAGTCAATTAAAATTTTAATTATAAATTTTAACTATATTAAAATTTAATGATTGTTTGGCATTGTTATGTAAAAGGAAAATTCACATCTCTCAAGTCAGTAGAGTCATTTTTGTGTCTTAGTTTTAGGTGAAAGTCATAAGTAAAAAAGTATCAATTTTCAGGTCATTTTAGTATCATTTAGAAAATGCCAATATTGTGTCATTAGTCATGTCGGTCCAAGTCAAATAAGTCATCTATTTTCAAAACTCTATTTTTTACAAATCTTTAAAGGATGCATTATCAGTGGAAACTGACGTCCTGTTTCAAGTCTAAGGTCATAATGGATAAAATGAGAAAAAAAGAAAAAGAAGGTAGAACAAAATGAAAACAACTTCAAAATCTATATATTTAAAGTGTTGAAATAGGTGCACCTAAATGTTGATATTTCTAGCAAAGGTATGTGTATAATAAATTCCTTCATTAATAATATCTTTGAGAAATTGGCTCAAGAGGCATCTATGCTTGCTCATCACAACAAGAAGCCAACTATTACATCTATGGAAATTTAGATATTTATACGCCATGTCTTGCCATGAGAACTTGTTAAACATGTTATTTCTAAAGGTACCAAGGCTATCACCAAATTTTCTAAGTTTTAAGTAATCAACTTTCTGACTAAAGGACAAAGGAAATGGAGGAAGGAGGCTTTTTACACCTCTTGTTAGCCACTAGCAACGAGGCCACATCTGCTTTAGTAGTGTATTTTATTTTTAGTTGTGTGTTTGATTTTAGTTTTGTGTGAATAAGAATAAATGATGTATGCATGTTTACATTTGTAATAAGTGACCTAAAAATTCCTGTGTAACTTCTCTGAAAATGTGAAAGGGAAAAGAGCTAGTAATTGTATTGCACATCATGATGTGGTTTGTGGTAAGCCACTTGTAAAACTATTATTTTGTGGTTGTTGGTAATCCACTTGAAAATCATCTCATTTTGGTTGTTGATAATCCATATACAAAACCATCAGTAAGGTTTGTGATTGTCTTGTGAAAATCATCGAATCATGAGTATAGGTGTTGATATGGGATAAATCTTTTCCCCATGTTCACATTAAGGGGGTGTAGACTAGGGGTTAATAATGTTCACAAGGGGGTGAATGTTAAGGTGTGTTCACATTATTAAGTTTGTAATAACGTAATTATTGTTAGTTAAATAATAATACGTTAATAAGTGTTTGTGTGATATATTATTGTTATGAATAATAACAATAATATATGGTTTAGTTTTATTTAGTTTGTCAATTATACGAATAGATTGTAATAATAATATATTTCATATATAGTGGATTGGTTGTTTGTGTGAGAGATTGTAGGGATCTCACCATCCCGAATATAGGAAACATGTTTCCTATATAACCTTGTAATGATTCGAATAATACAAAGCATGCAATATATTATAATATATGTATTCATCTTGATCTCTATTTAATTAGTTTTCTATTGTGTATAATCTCCACTAATTCTCTATAGGGATGTGGTGGGCTAGAAGTGGAATTCGGTAGTAGGAAACAATTAGCACAAAATTTTTGGATATTCAATAGACCTTGTTAGGACATGAGGCATATTGGATGAAGTACCAAAAATAAGAAGAGCTTTAGAATTTATAGAGACCCTTCCTTTTCTTTTTTTTGTCTGTGTTGGTAGGATTCTTCAACAAAAAGATAAATACATAGAATATCACCACAAAATCTCTAGCCCTACATCAATAACATAATACATATATGGATTGACATAACAAAGGATTCTACCTTCCCAGGCCACGTGGTATGGTATGCCACTTCATGGTAACAAAAGAAGCACTACATGAAGAATGTGTATGCCGTATAAGACATGTCTATTGATTGGGTAGAGGTATCAAGTCAGTACCTATACCGCACTATTGTAAAATAAGTAAAGAGAGGTAAGGACATAGATATTAATACATAGAGAGATAAAGTGAGAACATAACAACAGTAAGATAAATGATAAAGTGATATTGTAAGAGTGAGAATAGAGGTATAGACTAAAATATATATGCAGATCATAAGAGATTTTATAATATATGAATATAAAATATAGACTATGAAATATATTACATGTTGGTGTATATTTGAGTAAAAGTATACCTACTTCAAAATTCTTAATTGCATAACTCATTAAGTAATAATTTTTTTAACGAAATTTGGATTAACATGGTAATTAACCCTAATTAAGATAAATTAAATAGAATAAATTAGAATGTTGTAAGTGACTTTTGACAAGCATAATGAAATTAAATGATGGAATTTGACAAGGTGAAAATAATTGAAAGAAAACTAATTATACAAATGAAATACAAACTTAGTTATCTTTACCTAATGGTTGACAGTGTTGAGTGGTAGACAACTAAAAAATGAAATCATGAACTATGTTTTGCAAGTGCCCAGAAGCTGGATCTAAGACTATAGGAGGACAAGAATGATAAAGAGGGATATGATCAACTCCCACTACTATCCTTGTTGGGTGATTTTATCTTTTTGTATAAAATTATAAATTGGGGCACAATCACTTGTGTAATTAAAATTAGATCTATATGCACATATTTGACCTTTGGAATTATGCAGAAGACTTGCAAATAGATTTTGAAAGGTTGAAACCATAATACGGCTTGTAAAGATTGAAAGACCTAAAAATAGAAACATATGGAGTGTAACTAGGCTGAGTTGACCCCAATACCCCCATGATGATTGAACACTACCTATGTATCCAATACTCTAAAGAGGGAAATCAAGCCCATATAGTTCTCTAACTTAGAGTGTTTTGTGCAATTGTGCTCCTTTGAATATATGAATGTATCTAGAATCAACTTGTATACCTGATCATGTTTTGCTTAGGGATGAATAAAATAGGCTTGTGACTTAGTTGAGGATTGTTTGAAATTGCTTGAATCTTGAAAATTGAAAATGTTTGAATTTGAAAATTGCTTGAATCTTGAAAGTTTAAAATTCTTGAATTTGAAATGAGAGCAAGGGAATAATACATAATGCATGTGTGAAACCAGCGTTGATTTTGTGATTTTGCTTGGAGATGATCATTCCTCAAAGAATTGGTGTTTCCCGTGAAGCAATTGGAGAAGATTGGTTCCTTAGCTGAACTCGTAGAGAATTTGAGGTTGATCAAACCCCAAATTTATTTGCACTTGTAGAATAGAAATAACACCCATTGAGGGACATATAAATCATAATTTAACACAATGGGTCTTTGTAACCCAAAGACATGAAATGATTTGGAATTCAAAATAGATTCATAAACATTATGCTAGAGTGTGTAGTGATCTCCAAGTTATGCATTATACACTTAAACTTAGTCAACAACTATAAATTGCTTGTAAATTGATTTTCAACTTTGTTCTTAAAAGCATGATCAAAAGAGAATGGATTACATCCTTACCTACCATGTCCACAACTTAGAAAATATAATTTTGAAAATTCGAAAAATAGCATATTTGGCATGAATTTGTATAATACCCCCATTGTAACTATAGAATCTATAATTGCATGTAGATGCCAATTGTGAATTTTGTTTGAAACTTGTGCATAGATCTGTGTCATCACTCAAAATTATTTAAATCTATACTTTGATCTTGAAATATGAGTGAATATGCATGGTATATGCCCCCATAATATGTGTTAATGACTAAATTTTGAACCATCTTGCAACTTTTGAAACTATATTTTATGCCAAAATTGAATTTTGCTCTTGAATAGGCTTATCTCATGTATAAAAATCCCACTAAAATAACCCCCTCCTTGAGGTGAGGGATTGATCCTAAAAGTCACTCATCTCAAAATAAAAGTTAACTACAACATGTGTAGTATAATGTAATCATTGAAATATGTAGCATGTGTGAATAATATGTTAGCATAGTAAGATTTGCATCATTTGAATTATGTATGGAACAAATGAGACAATATCTATACAAATGTGTCAATCAAAATTGTAGTAATATAAAGTAAAATTAGTATATTAATGTTAATAGTGCATGATATGGATCATAGAACTCATAATTATCACATGTAGATAAGATGAGCCTAGTTTAACAAGGTTATTGAGTAAATACAAGTCCAACACCTTGATCTTTGTAGAAGTTTGTATGTCTTGCATAACACTCATGATTACTAGTGAAATGCATGCGTGATAGAAGGATAATATGCTATCTACTAATCATGAGATAAATAACATATTGCAAAGATGTAAACTAGATGTCTAATCATGTCCAAGTCTTGATTTTGGATTTTACATAATATTTTAAACATTTTTTGCATTTTAAAATATTTTATTTTATTTATTTTTTAAATTTGAAAATAGAAAAAACAAAAAGTAGTGATATTCAAGGTGTCAAGAGTATAATAAGTGAGAAATGTCATAATAATTTGTAACATGTGTTAGTGTAAGATGTGAACTAGCAATGATTTATATCTATGTGTGAGCAAGATTCCCCCACTATATGTGAATTGTAACATTGATAAATATATAAGAGATTGATAAATAAATGCAAAGGATTGATTGTATATTAGTGTTTCATAAAATGTATGTTTGTTTAAGTATGTCACATTTATGAACAATATAGATCTAAAAATAAAATATTTTTAATGGAAAATAGTGATTTGCATACTGAAAATGGCTCAAATATCTAAGAATTAGAAGTATTAAGGCTTTGTGTGTTGAAATTGTGATTTTTAGGTAAAAATCAACATAAGACAAGATCATCTGACTGGGACAATAGTGGCAGTCGGTTATGTGTTGTATTGGTCAATGTTGTCCTTGAGGGAAAATGGTAATTTATCAATGTAGACTATGAAAGCAAAGATATAAAGACAAGATCATCTAATTGGGACAATAGTGGAAAGCAGTTATGTGTTGTATTGGTCAATGTTGTCCTTGAGAGAAAAGGACAATTTATCAATGTAGACTATGAAAACAAAGATATAAATGTTAGAAACTGGTACAATAGATTATTATTTTGAACTGTTCAGATCTAAAAAGTGAAAAAAAAGAGCCAAAAGGCCTAATAAGTCAATAATATCCAAGAGATTAGAATAATTGATAAATTGATCATATATACAAGCAAATAGAAGAAAATGATGCAACAATCAAGAAACTACATACAATCATAAAATGTTAATGTAAGTCAATGATCTCAGCAAGATTAGGTTTCTGCATAGGTATTATATCATATGTGTTATAACCATCAATTATATTTCTATATTCATCATGCATGTTAGTCATATAATTCCAATCATATTCTGCATAATCATTATCATGGTCATAATCACCTTTTTTATCCTAATAAAGTGGTATGCCACTCTTGTCTTCTTTTGCATCTGTGTATGAAAAACTAATTGTACCAAATATTTATTAATTTTTTTTATTGAGTATGTTCATCATTATTATAACCTTGCCTGCCATGTTGAACTAAAGAAGAATTACTATTTGAATACTAGAAATAGAAGTAACTTATGCTTTGACTTATTGACTTGAAGATGTAATCATAGTTTTTATAGTGTATAATGTTTGAATCCTTAAAAACCATATTTTTGCCATTAGACTTTATAAGAATATTTGCTTTGAAAATTCATGCATGAGAAACCTTTTCACAAGATGCTTTCTTGATTATCTTGAATTTGTTCTTATACCTTCTCTTTTGGTAATTTATCTTTTAATAACTGTAATGAAATTACTTAGATGTTAACAAAAATAGAATAATATAGCACAAAACTAAGAGTAGAATAAATATATCCACAATAATTATTAATGAAAGAGTAGAATAATTAATAAATATGACTGGACCAATTCGAGGGGAAACATCCACAACAATGTAATAAGATCAAAATTCATAATATGATGATGAAAGACTAAGCACTACATCTCATATATAGTCTACTTAGTGATTGTTATCCATAGGCCAACCTTAATAATAACATAGAGAAATAAAACAAGATAATATGAAAGGTATGTAAGCCACAAGTCGACCACACATATCCCTAGACATGATATATGCTAAGGGTGTAGCATGCCCCTACCCTTAAAAACAACTTTGCCCTCAACATTGAATCAACTTAAGATATTATTGCAAGAAATATTCATCCTCCCATGTTGCATATTCATGATTCATTCTCTCATTTGATAAAATACTCTTTAATCTCTCTTACTCACATCCTTTTAGTGTGTGTGTGAAGGATCTCCTCGGGTTCCATAATTAATTTTCATCCCTCATCCAATTCTAGTAAGTCAGTCTAGGTATAAAATCTTTATCTAATTACCTTCTTCAAAAAAGATACATCAAATATAGGATGCATGCGAGTAGAATGGGGTAGCTCCAACTTGTATGCCATGCTGCCAATTTTTTGCAAGATATGATAAGGGCCATAATACTTAAGAGAGAGTTTTTATCATTTTTATTTGATTTAGAGACATTTGTTTCTATGGTTATAATTGCAAAAAGACTCAATCATCTATGTTAAATGCCTCTCACTATGGTGTTTCTCTGCTTGTTGCTTCATTTTATTTTGTGTCATTACAAAATTCTCTCTCAAATTAGCTAGTACCTCATGTTGATGTTGAATGTGTTATTCAATAACTCAAACATGAGGATACACCTTCAGGGATGAAGTGATGGATGGGGGATGATAACCATAAAGTGCCATAATGGAGACATTTTGGAAGAGGTATGGAAGGAAGTGTTATATCACCATTCTACTGTTGGTAGCCAGTGAACCCATCATTCATATTTATCTAATGCAAAACAAGACAAATACCCTTCTAGGAATGTGTTTGCCCATCATATTGAGTATGATATGATGAGCTACGAGCCAATTGAGTACCCAAACATGTGAATAAATCAATCCAAATTTTACTGGTAAAGATTGGACCACGATCACTTAAAATGATCTTTGGAGCATCATGTAACTTTTGAACTGCATTAAGAAAATAAAAACTACTGCCATGGCTACAAATGGCTATGATAAGGGAAAAATGAGCTTATTTTGTGAAATTATCCACAATTATCATGATGGCATTTTTACCTTCAAAACTCAACAACCTTGTAATGAAATCCATGTAAACCTCCTCCTACCTCTAGCTAGGGATGGATAAAGGCCGATCAAGACTCGGTGTCTTAATTGTTTCACCTTTATCATGTTGACACACGATGCATTCTACCGTAAATTTGTATACATCCCCCTTGAGTCCTTTTGAAAGGAAATCATGCTTTATGAAAGGTTTCAAAAAAATCCAAAGTGTTCCCCTATTGGAGATGCATGAAGCTCTTAAAGGATCTTGTGTTTGAGGATAAAATTCTTACATAGGTATAATCTATATGTATACCATAATGCATTCCCTTTCCATTCAAATTTGTCAGAAACACCATAACCATGATAAAGATTCTAAATAAAAAACTACATATCTCTATCATTCTCTCATTTAGATCTTGTCTCTTCTAACCAATTTGCCTACCAAATGGTCATTGTGCATAACAATATATCAATGGATTCATCCCTCTTAGATAATGCATCTGTTACCAATTGTCTCTTATTTCCTAATAGACTATTTTAAATTCATGTCCCAAAATTTTAGTCACCCATTTTTGTTGTTCTTATAATGACAATATTTGTTCCAAAAACTATTTTAGACTATCATGAGTAGTCTTTACCGTAAAGTGTCTACCCATTATATAAGGTCTACTTTGCTTGACTACATGAAGAATAAACATCATTTATTTCTCATAGATTGCCTTGAGCTTTTTTCCCCCTTGATTTGATGACTCAAATGAAATGGGTATTCCATCCTACATGAGTATTGTGCCCATGCCATATCATAATGCATCACATTCAACAACAATAGTTTTGTAAAAATTAGGGGTAACCAAAAATGGAGTGGTGCACACAACCTTTTTTATCTTCTCAAATGCCTTGGTAGTTATTTCACTCTAATGAAAGAATTATTTATTCAACAAGGCGATGAGTGGATTTGTTATGTTTCCATAATTTTTTATAAATTTGTGATAATAACTTGTTAGCCCCAAAAATCCATGAAGGTTATTCAACGTCATTTGCACTTGCTACTCCATCATAGCTTTGATCTTCTTAGGGTCAAATTTGAATTCTTCATGTGAAATAATATGACCCAAGTAGTCCACCTATTGGAATCCAAAATCACATTTGGAAGGTTTGGCATAAAGTTGACATTATTCCATAATTAAAAATATCTATTTCACATGCTTTAAATGTTATTCCTAAGTTTTGTTATAAATTAGGATGTCATCAAAAAACACCAACACAAACTTCCTCAAAAGAAGTGTAAAAATAGTATTCATCAAACTATGAAATATTGATGGTATATTTGTGAGACCAAAAGGCATGACCATAAACACATAATGGCTTTCATGAGTTATGAAAGTTGTTTTAGGGATGTCCTCATATTTGATCTGAATTTGATGACACCTAGAACAAAGATCTAGTTTGGTAAAATAAAAAATATTATGTAATTCATATAAAAAATCATCAATTACTAGAATAGATAACTTATATTTGATGGTGTACTTATTGAGTTATTTATAATTTAGACACATCCTCCAAGTGTCATCCTTATTATGCTCTATGACTGCTAGGGATGAATGTTGACTTTGTCTATGTCTGATAATACCTACCTCCAACATCCTTTATACCATCTTTTTAATTACATTCATATGGGAATATGGATACCTATATGGTATGATGTTTGGTGGTGTACTACCTGAAATCATTCTTATGGCATGATCATGTTCTCTTATTGGTGGTGGTCTTTTTGACATTGTAACAAAAATAGTTTAGTGGTCATTAAGAATCATCTATAAATCAGGATGTGTAAGCACACTTATTGGTAGAACTTCTATGGAAAATAATCATGCTACAAATAATTCAACCCCTTTTTTAATAATCTTTGTCATCTGATACAAATTAACTAATTGTGGAAATTTTTCATGCAATCCACATTCAAATGTCTTGCCTTCATAATGAAAGCACATGAACAATTTATAGAAATTTATCTCTATTGTGCCTGAAGTTGTGAGCCATTGTCATCCAAAAATAATGTTAGCCCCACCCATGGAAATAACAAATATAGGAGAATAGATCATGTAGTCTCACATAACAAGCCTAATACTATGGTATTTTCTAGAATGGTTGATTGTGCCACCATCTAAAATCATGGCCTGTAATTATGGAGTTGGATAAATGAACTAGTTCAAATGAATAACCAGCTTATTATTGATGAAGTTGTGTGTACTTCTTAAGTCAATCAATACTATCACATTCTATTCAGGAAACTCACCACTTAAAGAGTTTGAGGAGTATTAATACTTGAAAGTGCATGACAAGAGATAGTAGGGAGATAATCTTCATATTTCTCCTCTGGTTCTTCCATACCCTCCTTTGAGGCCTCATCGTATTCTTCACCTCCATTAGCACCTTAAATGTAGAACAAATTATTTTCATAATATTTATGTCCTTTACTCCACTTATTGCCATAGCTGAAACCCAACCCTTTTACATGCTTGTCTTCAATTTGTTGAGGGGTAAATCTTGTAGGCTAAGGAAATGATTGTGCTATGGAATTGTGTTCATGAACTTTAGTGAAAGCCCTTCATTTGACCGTATATTTTTATTCTATCTTTTGCACTAATGGTATGGATTTATATAATAAATTTAGATTAAAAATGCAAACCTCCAATTGGATGATATCCTTGAGTACACCCAATAATAGGTTAGTCATGTTGTTCTCATTGATGTCATCCTCACATAAGGATAGATTATGGAATTGTTTAATAGATAATACTTAATAGTACCTATTTATTGCAACTTTGTTAATTGACTGAAGTAGTTTTATGAGACATTATTGCAATAGTGCAAATACATTGGTGCATGTATTTTCTTTATTACATTTACTTGTATTTATTATTTAGATTGGTGCACTAATTACTTATTGTAATTAGTTTATTATGTTAATTAATAATTTACACAAGATAGGATAAGCTTGTTTAGCTATTAGTCAACTTGGACACCTATCTTGTTATAGTGGAGTTCCACTCCACTATTCAGGGTAAGATAGGATAAGATTGATTAACTAGTAGTCAACTTGTGTTGATCATTTACACAAGTTGGACACCTATCTTGTTAGTGTGGAGTTGCACTCCACTATTCTTGTAGTCAAATATCAGTTGAACTGCACGTGTTGTGTGAGTTCCCTGACCTTTATCTTGCACACCTTGCTCTATATAAGAAATGGCTATTTGTGTATTCTATATCAGATCAATATTGAATTATCAGAGTAATTCATCATGTTTGAGTTATTCATTCATTTATGTTATTGTCTCAGATATATAGTTATTATTTATTACTATTACTATTTTATCTCTTGTTTATGCTTTCTATTAGATTTATTAGATCCTGTAGCTAATTCTAATAAGGTACCAGAGCTATCTTAAATATATAAATTACTAAATATTCAAAAGAAAAATATCTAGATATAGGATCATTTTTTTTAATTTTGTATACAGGCACAAATTAGAGCTTTATGGAGAATTTCTAAGCTCACAATTGAGTTCAGAGTGCCCAAGATAGTCAAAATCATCTACAATTTTATCCAAATTAAGCGTAAGAGACAAAATTGGCAAGGATTTGATCCAGAAGCACCATGCCCAAATTTAGAGGGTACATAAAAATTGAAGCATTTTAAAGCAAAATAGACCTAATGGTTATGTTCGAAAGGCATCAAAACCTACAAATCCATATAAATTTTGTCCAATTTGGACATAGTCACCTAGAAGACAAATTTTGTTTTGCTCCCAAGTACAACGATATGGACCATATAAACTATGCAGGCAAAAAAAAAAATTAGCAAGCGTCATGAATCAATAGGTAGATTTGATAGGGCAACTTTGAGAGACCGCTATTTGAACATTAGAAGGTATTTTTGAGTGAATTTTTTTTTGAAATAGCTTAAAATTTTGTGCTCTTCACTGTTGTACTTTTAGTTTTTTTAGATTTTTCTAGAATTCAAGTTTTTCTACAACATCTCTTGCCTATCCTCATTTTTACAACTTTAGAGGCTCATAAATTTCACATACGACCTCGTATTGAGGTCTCAGTTTTTTAAAAGTTAATATTTTTTCGAGCATAATGCATTGGTGTAGAATTTTTTTGTAATAAAGTGCATATTTTTTGTAATTTTAGACTAGAGGGCCTAATTGAGCTTTTTATAATTGAAAAAATTATAATCCAGCCTTGTAACTACGCTCAATTATAAAATGCCAACAAATACTTGATAGGTGGGATAAAACTAAGTAATTTAGGGGGGTTTTGTAGTGTGTTTTGTGTTGGTTGAATATTTTGTCTATCAATGTACTGGTAAACAAAATAGGTCTTATCAGCCAAAGCAAGAAGATTAGTCATCCTAATGTGTAAGTTTATCACATCAAAAGGAGACTGCTCTCTCCTCTCATCAAGGGGAGGTTCCCTGTGGATATGCTATGTATATGTATAAACATAAAATAATACTCAAGGGTAGGACCAGACATCCATCTCTCTTTCTTCAGAGATGATCTATACAAAACAAAGGAAAAACTCAAGAGAATGACAAACAACTCTCCTCTTCTTTTAGAAGAACTATTTAGCCAACCACAAGAATACTTCTGAAATAAAAGCAGAATGTAACTGAGAGTATGGTAACCAGTAAATCTAGACAGAGCACAAAGTCTCTACCTGAAATGCTTATGAGTAATATACAAAGGGCAATGAAAGCTCAAAGTCCTTTACATAGAAATAAAAAGAAAACACACTGAAGATAGCTATGGGGGCACAAAGTCTCTCCACAGTTAATTCTTTAGGACACCTTCCTGACTAATTTTACTAATCCTGCTTATTAAAATTAATGAAATAGAAAAGATATCACAGCACAAAGTCTGAAAAAGTCCCTTGCTTTCATTAACAGAATATGATCAATAGACTGAGCACAAAGTCTCAATGATGCCTCTCAATTTTGGCAGAGTTTCGTTCAGATTATCAAAAATAAGATATCATTACAATGAAAGAAAGTCCCTTATATAGCCACTTGAAGAAAGACTTGAGAACAGTAATACATCATGATGCATTGGGAAATGTTAGGAAGATAGGCTGGAACTTTGGGGCATTTTACCCATTTGATCTTTTCAATGTAGATAAACAAGCCACGCAATTGAAAGATTACAACTTTCAATGTTCAACTGGCGGTCTGATCTTGTCTTCATCATTTCTCCTTTCCAGATTAATTGAATCGAGTCTTGGATTCATCCATTGTTCTATTTTTCCTCACTTTCAGCTGGTTTTTGTCTTGAATTCTAGAAATGCATTCAGCTCTGTGGATCAAAGGATCAACGGCTATTTCACTGTCTTTAAAATTGACGTTTACATGCCCGTCAATGTGATCTCAATCGCTAGTTCATTATCCTAAATTTGACATCTTTGTGGGCATCACCCCTTGGTCTTCTTTTGGCTTTGCCTTCCTGGATTGGACTTGCCCTCTTGGGCCTTGAGAAATGGCCTGTGTCAAGTTGGAATGATCCTTCACTTTGGCCGTCGAGAGTCCTCCGCAAGGGCACCTACCCTTCGGGGTCCTTCGACAGCCCCTTTTGCTTTGGCAGTCCCTGCAGGTAAATATTTCCCCGATATTTATTCTTTGAAATCTCCCCACAGACATTTTCCTCAGGTGTTTTCTATTTGAGTCTTCCACAGGTAATTTCCATGGACATTTGTCTCGCGAAAAATTCCCGCGGACAATTTGCCTGGGGAAAATTCCTGCGAATAAAAGTCTGCAAAAATTTGTTTCGCAAAGTCTTTTGAGCCCTTTATTTTAATATGCCTTAAACAAATCTAAAAGAATTACCTTTTAGCTTACTTGAAAAATGATCTTCCAGAAAGGTGCTTTTCTTGATTAAGTGCCCTCCGCAAGGGCACTTGTCCTTCAGGAAGTCTTCTTTTGTGTTGAACCGCCCCTTTGAACCTCGACGTTGAACCAATCGGTTAAACCAAAAATAGTTCAAGCCGATGGTTCAAGCCAATGGTTTAATGAATGAAACAAGCCGATGAACTAAACATTGAACTTCTCCTTTGAACTTTCCTTTGAACCAACAGTTGAACCATCTTGTTGAACCAATCGGTTGAACTTGCTGTTGAACCGGTTCAACGGTTCAACGAAGCGCGCTGAGCTCCTTTGAAACAAAGCTGATGAATCGTCCAATGAGCCAAGTGATTGAACCAATCGTTGAACCAAGATGTTGAACCAAGTTTTGGTTCAACGGTTCAAACAAAGCTTTGAAAAAAGGTCTTCGAACCTGCTGTTGAACCTGTAGACATTGAACCAAAGGATGAACTAAAAGAATGAACCAACTGAATGAAATAAAGAGTTGAACCACTTGGTTGAACCAAGCCATTAAATTGTTCCTTTGGTTGAACCTGCCTTTGAACCTTGAACCCGTTGAACCTTTGAACCAAAGTGGTTCAATGGTTCAAGCTATCTTGAATGTCTTGAAGCCGATGAACTAATTGAAGTGATTGAACTTTGAACCTTGATGAAGCACTTAAATCTTGTCAAGGATGAACTTGTTGAACTTTGAACCCATTGAACCTTTGAACCAAAGTGGTTCAATGGTTTAACGGTTCAATGGTTCGTTTCCTTTTATACTTAGATGCTTGCCGATGAAGATTTTCAATTGAACTAAAGCTCTAAACTAATTCTGGAAAATGACCAAGCATTGAAAAACAATTCTTTTAACTGAAACAACCTGTAGAAGCCTTTGAACCTGCCTATAGAAATTGAAAATACAAAGTCCGTAGAAATCAATCATGCAAAATCCATTGAACTTGACTTGTAAAGTCTGGAGATTTTCTGAGAAGCTTTGAAAATGAGAAATCTGAATGTCTAAGACAAATTTTTGAAAATGAAAGATACAATTTTGGTCTGTAGGACCAAAATAGTTCAAATTTTGTCCCAAAAATGAATGCTACGTTTGGTGAACAACAGCTGGCTCCAGTTGGGGAACTTCTTTCAATTGAAAAATGAATTGAAAGGAGTAGAATCCAAAATTTTCAATGTCTTCAAGTGTACCATTGGGCTTCAGAGTCATGATACCCAGAAATGAAAAGCACCAAACAAAAAAAGCATTAAAAATTGTAAAAATATACATATATATAGAGGCAATGATCTGATACTTCAAGAGTTGAAGCGTTTCAGATGTTGCCCATTATGGGGCAGCGAAAAGAGTGTGTCATCTTGGTATTTCAATAAAATGTTGTTTTCACCCATGTGCTGATGAATTACGAATGGGCCTTTCCAAATAGAGTCAAAATTTCCATGCATCCCCTTTGGCTCTCTTCTTTTGTCCCACAGCAGGGCTTGATCCCCAATCTGGAAATCATGATTTTTGGCCTTCTGATCAAAGAGTTTCTTTACTAGACTTTGATGAGCAGTAATTCTGTCCACCACCATGGTTCTCTGTTCTTCTAGTTGAGTCAGGCACATGATTCTTTTGTCAAGATAACTCTCATATGTCTGATCTTCAATGACCTTCACCAATTTCAATGCTATAAACTCTAAAGTGATTGGTATCTCAACATTAATACCGTAAAGGAGTTGAAAAGGGGACATACCAATTGCTTTCTTTGTTGTGATCCTGTTTGCCCAGAGAGCATCCACCAATGCTTTATGCCATGTCCTTTGATTATCATCTACTAGCTTTTTGATAATGGTTACCAAATTCTTATTGCTGGACTCAGCTTGTCCATTTCCTTGGGGAAAATAATCAGAAGAATGAGAGAGCGTAATCCCATAATAAAAAAAGAATTGCGTAATTTCTTGAGAGGTGAAACAAACTACATTATCAGTAACAATATTTAATGGAACTCCAAACCTAGAAATGATATTCTCTTTGAGGAAGTTGCATACAACTTCTGAAGTAGCATGCTTAGTCAGGATTGCTTCTACCCATTTCGTGAAATAATCAGTTGCTGTAAGGACATAATCATGTCCAGCACTTGAAGATGGGTTTATTGTTCCAATAAAATCAAGTTCCCATTGCTAGAAAGGTTCCTCTATGATTACTGGCTTGAGAGGCAGGGCAACCAACTTGGGTCTTCCAACAATTGCTAGCAAAGTTCACATCTCCTCACCCACTTATGTGCATCTTGGAAAAGAGTCAGCCAATAATACCTGGCTCACAAAATTTTGTGAGCAGTCACAAGGGCAGAAAAATGTCCTCCACAGGCTAGATTGTGGAAAGATTTCAAGAGCTGGGTCTATTGTTCTTTATCTACACAGCAAAGGAAAACTCCATCTATGCTTTTTTTGTACAGGCCATTGTCCCAAAGGACAACATTGACAGCTTTCAACCTGATAGTCCTTCTTTCTTTGTAAGACAAATGGGCAAGACATTCACCATAAGTCAGAAAATAGGCAATATCTTAGTACCATTCATTGGTAGTGGAAACAAAAAGGACAACGACATGATGAATGCAGTCTTGTGTTGGTCAGCTTCAGCAACTTCAACTTGGTTATAACCTGAGAAGCCATCCAACATTGATAACATTTTTGATCTTGTTACTGTTTGAAGCACTTGGTCCATGATTGACAAAGGATAATTATCTTTTAGAGATGACTGATTCAGATTTCAAAAATCTACACAAATGCAGATTTTGCCATTTTTCTTCCTTACAGGTACTATGTTCGCAATCCATGTAGAATGATGGATTGGGAAAATAATTCTAGCATTTAACATTTTTTGAATCTCAGACATAATAGTACCTAAATTTTTTGAATTGTATTGTCTGGATTTCTGCTTGTAGGGCATTGAATCAGCCTTGAGAGGAATATGATGGCAAATTTCATCAGGTCTAAGAGACTTTAGGTCTTCATATGAATACGCCAAGACATCAATGTATTGATGGAGCAAAGAAGTGAATTTGAATCTTTCTTCAGGTGTACAACACTTACCAATGTTGACTATTTTGAGATTTTCTTTGTTGGTCAGATTCACTTGGTCAAATCCCTGAGAGAAATTCAAATTTGTTTGCTGTTGATTGACGAATCTATCATGCTTGTCAAACAGCTTCTCAAGAGAAACCAGGCCTTTAGGAATTTTATTTCCTTTCAACTGTAGAAACTCTTCATTTACATCTGAACTAGATTCAAAAACAAATTCAGACTTCTAAGATTCGCTGCCTTCAAAATACAACTATTCAAAATTGTCTTTTTGTTCCAAGAAAGCAATGATCTGATGATCATCATTAAATATTTGCCAATAATCAGCATTGTCAAGAACACTTGGTCTATAAACCAGCTCAATGGTATATTTGTTTTCTTTAAAATCAAAATGAGGAACTAAAAGAGTTTCTGAAATAGCAAGTGTATCAGCTCTGTCATTGAACTCTCTTAGAATGGCAAAAATATTGAAAGCATCAAAGCTTTCAATTTGATCCCAAACCAAGTTACGGTAGTGGCGTAACCTCTCATTCTTAGTCTGATATAAATTTCTCACTTGACAGACCACTAATTCGATGCCCCCTTTAGCATGAAGAAACTTGATGCCTCTTTCTTGAGTAGCCTTCATGCCCAGCAACAATGATTCATATTCAGCTGTATTGTTTGTGTTATTGAATTGTAATTTATAGGATGAAGGAAACAAATCTCCTTGAGGAGATATCAAGACAATTCTAGCTCTCAAACCAGTAGAAAAATAGCTACCGTCAAATTCCAGAGTCCAAATCTCATTAGATATTGACTTTACTCCAGACTTTCTCTCATCAGAGATGGAGGGTCTTTCTTCATGATATGTATATAAAAAGTAATTACCCATACCTACGGATTCAAAAAGGATTTGAGCTTCAGGAGTTGAAGTCTTGGTAACTACATACTTTGCTTCCTTTTCAGGAAGTAATCTTTTCATCACGCCTTGAACAGGGATCTTTGCCTCAGATAAATCCATGTTTAGTTATCCTCCCACATCCTTGCAAAAATTATGCCCAAGCAAAATGCCATAAGATGCTGGGACGTCAGCCACTAATACAGTCATTTTAATCCTCTTATTTAGAAAGGCTGCGAATGTAAATTGAGCATCTTTGATTTGCCCCAGCAATGGCACTTGCTTGTTCTCCATGGAGAAACATCTCCCAAACGTCTTGGTCAGTGTGAGACCAAGAGACTCAGTGACTTTAGCAGGCATAACATTGTCAGATGCGCCTGAGTCTTTTATACAGGTACTCAACTTGTGGCCATTGATTAACAGGGAAACATAGAAGGGTTCTATTTTTCTAAGAGCGGCTGGAGGAGTAATAATCAAATTATTTGGAATAGGCATATTCATTGAAGAATCAAAAGTTACTTTTTTAGCCTTTTGTCTTATAGGGACGGTCTGATTTTTAACATATTAGACCAGCTTATTCAGTTGATCCAGATTGGACTGCAAGTATTCAAATTCAGACATCTGTATTTTTGTCTTTTTGACATGATCAATTATGTCAAATGGTTGAATCGAGCTAGGTATAGAGAAAGGTACTTCAACTTTTTGATTTTTTAGAGGGATAAGAGGTGGACTGGTTTGCAAATTAGAAGTAGAAGAGGAAGGCACAATGGATGTATTTACCTTTTGAGTAATGACTAGATCTTTTGATTGAAAAGGTAGAGCTGTCCCACGTTTGACAATTATGACTATTGGCTGTGGTTGTTCCTTTGTCTTTTCTTTATCAGCCTGCTGGACTGATTGGTTCTTAGACCTGGTAAACACTGCATATGATCCATCTGAAGCTTCTTCTTTACTTTTGAGTTCATCCTGGTAATTTAGAAAACCAATGTGGGAGTCGCCAGCTAATTCTTTTTGACTATCTTCAATGATATCAACATCATTTTCTTGATTTAATTTAGGCTGATAAGAAAATTTTGATTCTGCTTCAAGATATCCCATTGCTAAATTGGTTGGAGGAGCTTCCAAGGCAAGTTTCCCTTGTGGGGGAGGAAGGCGATTTTGTTGTCCTTGGTTTCTGGCAACATTGCCCTGATATGACTGATTTGAGAATGTCCTTCTGTATGTAGGAGCAGAAGACATTCCTTGAGCCATTTGCTTTTTGAGAGCAAGCAACTCATTTGCTAATTTTTGCACCATTGGATCTGTGGTGCTTGTAGAAGCAAATTCAGAAGATGATGAAGCTCTATTTCTATTGGGATCTCTTCTTATCTTCCTTGCTAAGATGAGATCATCTTCTACTTTAGTGGCCAAAAGTTGAGCTGCAGCGAGATCTATTTGACTAGCACGTCTCAAGAGGAAGCTGACTTCAGGTAGCTGAGAATTAATGAAAAAGCATTTGATATTCTTAGCTGTGGGTCTAGCAATGATAGGTATTCTATTTCTCAATTTGTCAAATTTAGCTATGAAATTTCTCATAGGCTCATGAGGCTCTTTCTTCATCTGTGTAAGTTGAGCCAAAAGTGTATGTGCATCTTCTACAAGTTTGAATCTAGCTTCAAACTTAGCTTTTAGAGTATTCCAATTAGTCACAGATCGAGCCTGTAAATGGTAAAACTAATCTGCAATAGGACTTTGTAGTGTTTCAACAAAAAGTTTGACTCTACATCTTCAAACTCTACTCCGATTACTCCATAAGCTATACTAAATGAACTTTTCCATCACCATAGAATTTAGGAAAATTCTTCCTAGAACTGCATGGAAGCTCATGTAGAGGATTAATATTGAGAGGACCAAAAGCATTACCCCAGGAGCCTTGAATTGCCATTATAGGAAACTAAAAAGGAGGGATAACAAATCTCAATGGGGTAATTATAGGCATAACTTTATCAATAGCAGAAGTAGATACTTCATCTCATAATGGAGATCTGGATTTACTAGGAGGGAAGCTCTTGGTTTGTTGGAGATGAGATGGTGAAGAAAATAGATCAAAATCACTTTGTTGTACCAGCTCAAACATAGGATCAACGACACCTTTAGCCCTTTGGCTTCATGTATACCTTGAATCTGCCAGATGTAAAACAAAAATGGAAAATATTTGACTTTCCTTCAGTTAAAGCTTAGGGCTTTGAACTATGCGTTCTTTCCCTGTTGGTGTGGAGGTGAATGGAATGGATAGACTATAAATGGATAATGGGTATTCCCCCAGCGGAGTCACTAAAAACTATTGGTTGAATATTTTGTCTATCAGCGTATTGGTAAACAAAATAGGTCTTATTAGCCAAAGCAAGAAGATTAGTCGTCCTAATGTGTAAGTTTATCACATTAGAAGGAGATTGCTCTCTCCTCTCATCAAGGGGAGGTGCCTTGTGGATATGCTATGTATATGTATAAACATAAAATAATACTCAAGGGTAAGACCAGACATCCATCTCTCTTTCTTCAGAGATGATGTATACAAAACAAAGGAAAAACTCAAGAGAATGGCAGAGAACTCTCCTCTTCTTTCAGAAGAACTATTTAGCCAGCCACAAGAATACTCCTGAAATAAAAGCAGAATGTAATTGAGAGTATGGTAACCAACAAATCTAGACAGAGCACAAAGTCTCTACCTAAAATGCTTATGAATAATATAATAAGGGCAATGAAAGCTCAAAGTCCTTTACACAACAATAAAAAGAAAACACACTGAAGATAGCTATGGGGGCACAAAGTCTCTCCATAGTTAATTCTTTAGGACACCTTCCTGACTAATTTTACTAATCCTGCTTATTAAAATTAATGAAACAGAAAAGATATCACAGCACAAAGTCTAAAAAATTCTCTTGCTTTCATTAACAAAATATGATCAACAGACTGAGCACAAAGTCTCAAAGATGCCTCTCAATTTCGGTAGAGTTTCATTCATATTATCAAAAAGAAGATATCATTACAATGTAAGAAAGTCCCTTATATAGCCACTTGAAGAAGGACTTGAGAATAGTAATACATCATGATGCGTTGGGAAATGTTAGGAAGATAGGCTAAAACTTTGGGGCAATTTACCCATTTGATCTTTTCAATGTAGATAAACAAGCCACGCAATTGAAAGATTACAACTTTCAATGTTCAACTGGCAGTCTGATCTTGTCTTCATCATTCCTCCTTTCTAGATTAATTGAATCAGGTCTTGGATTCATCCATTGTTCTGTCTTTCCTCTCTTTCAGCTAGTTTTTGTCTTGAATTTTGGAAATGCATTCGGGTCTGTGGATCAAAGGATCAACGGCTATTTCACTATCTTTAAAATTGACGTTTACATGCCCATCAATGTGATCTCAACGGCTAGTTCACTATCTTGAATTTGACGTCTTTGTGGGCATCACCCCTTGGTCTTCTTTTGGCTTTGCCTTCCCAGATTGGACTTGCCCTTTTGGGCCTTGAGAAATGGCCTGTGTCAAGTCGGAATGATCCTTCACTTTGGCCGCCGAGAGTCCCCTATAAGGGCACCTCCCCTTCAGGGTCCTTTAATAGCCCCTTTTGCTTTGGTAGTCCCCATGGGTAAATATTTCCCCAAGCTTTATTCTTTGAAAGCTCCCCATGGACATTTTCCCCAGGTGTTTTCTATTTGAGTCTTCTGCGGGTAATTTCCACGAACATTTGTCCCGCAGAAAATTCCCGTAGACAATTTGCTCGGGGAAAATTCCCGCGGACAAAAGTCCACAGAAATTTGTTCCACAAAGTCTTTCGAGCCCTTTATTTTAATATGCCTTAAACAAATCCAAAAGAATTACCTTTCGGCTGACTTGAAAAATGATCTTCTAGAAAGGTGCTTTTCTTGATTAAGTGCCCTCCACAAGGGCACTTGTCCTTTGGGAAGTCTTCTTTTGTGTTGAACCGCCCCTTAGAACCTTGACGTTGAACCAATTAGTTGAACCAAAAATGGTTTAAGTCGACGGTTCAAGCCAATGGTTTAATGAATGAAACAAGTCGATGAACTAAACATTGAACTTCTCCTTTGAACTTTCCTTTCAACCAACAGTTGAACCATCTCATTGAACCAATCGGTTGAACCTGCTATTGAACTGGTTCAACAACTCAACGAAGCACGCCGAGCTCCTTTGAAACAAAGCCGATGAACCATCCAATGAGCCAAGTGATTGAAGCAATCGTTGAACCAAGATGTTGAACCAAGTTTTGGTTCAACGGTTCAAACAAAGCTTTGAAAAAATGTCTTCGAACCTGCTGTTGAACCTGTAGACGTTGAACCAAAGGATGAACTGAAAGAATGAACCAACTGAATGAAATAAAGAGTTGAACCACTTGGTTGAACTGAACCATTGAACTGTTCCTTTGGTTAAACCCGCCTTTGAACCTTGAACCTATTGAACCTTTGAACCAAAGTGGTTCAATGGTTCAACGGTTCAATGGTTCAAGCTATCTTGAATGTCTTGAAGCCAATGAACAAATTGAAGTAATTGAACTTTGAACCTTGATGAAGTGCTTAACTCTTGTCAAAGATGAACTTGTTGAACTTTGAACCCATTGAACCTTTGAACCAAAGTGGTTTAATGGTTCAGTTTCCTTTTATACTTAGATGCTTGCCGATGAATATTTTCAATTGAACCAAAGCTCTGAACTAATTCTGGAAAATGACCAAGTGTTGAAAACCAATTATTTTAATTGAAACAACCTGTAGAAGCCTTTGAACCTACCTGTAGAAACTGAAAATACAAAGTTTGTAGAAATCAATCATGCAAAATCCATTGAAGTTGACTTGCAAAGTTTGGAGATTTTCTGAGAAGCTTTGAAAATGAGAAATCTAAATGTCTAAGACAAATTTTTGAAAATGGAAGATACAATTTTGGTCTATAGGACCAAAATAGTTCAAATGTTGTCCCAAAAATGAATGCTTCTTTTGGAAAACAACATTTTGTACTTTGATTTCTACTTTGTGACGTTTTATTTTCAATTGCATCATAGGGAATCCTAAGTTCCCACTATTAACAGCATACAACTATAAGACATGGAAACATAATGCTTGTAATGCATTAATGATGCTAAGATATATGCCTTACATAACAAATCTTCTTACTCTACCTACTGATGCAAAAGAGTTACACCACTTTCTCTTTGAAACTACTAAGGTAATTGGATGCATTCGGTCTTACATGTCTTTAGATTTGAATTTCCATATTGAAAAATGTACATATATAAAAGAGGCTTGGGATAAATTAGCATCATTATTTTGAAAAATAGATGAGGTTCATGGTTACCAAATTGAAAATGAACTCATTAGTTTGGATTTTAAAAATTATGCTACAATACAAGACTACATCACTAAAGTTAGATCTTAGAGCACAATTTTTTGAATGTAAAATTGATAAAAAGGATATTCAATTGATTTTCAGTGCCTTACACAAATTAAGTCCTAAATATTCATCCTTTGTCTCTAGCTTTCAGACTCATAGGCTCACATTGATCATAACATATCAAATGCCCACCTTTGAGGTATTCTCTGAGATTCTAATGGCCAAAGAAGAAAATTTAATAGCTATGGGTCTAATCAAGGCATCCAAGTCTCAAGATCTAATTCCAATTCAACCTCAGCATAAGCAAGTTTCAACATCAGCATCAAATACAAGTTCAAGTAAAAATAAGTAGAATAATTAGAATAAGTCACAAAAAGATAAGAATAAAAGGAAATAATCTTCCTCACAAGGAGATTATAAATCCACTAATAAGAAAGGGGATTCACAGAAAAGGACCAGCACTCCTTGCCCTTATTACAAAAAGGGGTTTCATAGTGAACAAGATTGCTAGAAGAAAGAGATTGATGACCTTAAGGGTCTTCTTAAGAATAATAACATCAATCAATCCTCTTCAAAGGATTCTTCCACTCCTTCAAATTTAGGGAAATGGAAAGCTACGACACTAGTTGCACTGAGAAATTCTCCCAAGTCATGGGTATTTGACTCAGGTGCTTCACACCATATGGGTTCTGATCAAGAACAATTTTTTGGAGTAGAACCAAGTTCCTTGCCTCATATTCTCATAAGTGATGATTCTAAAGTAGATGTCATAGGAAAAGGTATAATTAATGTTGATAGTGGTGTATTTGAGGATGTCCTTTGTGTGCCAGAGTTATCAACTAACCTTCTCTCTATCTACCAAATCACTCACTTTGATACTAGTAGGAAAGTTGAGTTCACACCTGATTCTGTATCAATCAAGAAATTGGAGGATAATGCCTTAGTTATAGTGCGAAAAGTCAACAATCTAGATTTATTCATTCTCCCATTTTGTGCCTCAGTCTTCCTCTACAACTCTGCTCTCATACACTGATTCAGTGAGTAAGCTATGGCATGAGCGGTTTGGTAATCTGAACTACCTCTATTTATAATAGCTTAGTCAGTAGGAGATGGTTACACGACTTCCATAGATTCAGTTTTTAGGGGGTGTATGTCATGGTTGTGCCATAGGCTAACATACAAAGGATAAGTTTGATAAAGGGAAGGCTTGGAGGGCTACACAAGTTCTCAAACTTGTTCATAGTGATTTAACGGATCCATTATCTACTTTGTCTTTTAGTAAAACCCATTATGTTCTCACATTTATTGATGACTATTCCAAATATATTTGGGTTTATTTTCTAAAACTCAAAAGTGAAGTATTTGATAGATTTCTAGAGTTCAAAGCTCTAACAGAGAAATAATCTGGGAAGTATGTCAAGATCCTTTTCACCAATAATGGGAGGGAATATTTGAACAAGTTTGAATAATTTTATGCTTTTGAAGGAATTTATCTTTAGTATTTAGTTGCATACACACCCCAACAGAATGGTGTCGTAGAGAGGAAGAATAGATTCTTAAAAGAGATAGCAAGTTGTATGATTCATTTAAAATCATTAGTACTTGAGTACTGGGCAAAAGTGATTAATTGTGTTGCATATATACATAATAGAGTTCCTCACAAAGCTTTAAAGGGGATAACACCTCTTGAAGCTTGGTACAAAAGGAAGCCAGATGTGCATCATTTTAGAGTTTTCGGTAGTCCAACATGGGCTCACATACCTTCAGATAAGTGCCACACTTTAGAACAACAAAGCCAAACTTACATATTTGTGGGATATCCTAATGGTGCTAAGGGATATCAGCTCATTGATCTAGATTCATATGAGCTTATTATAGTGAGAAGTGTTTACTTTGAAGAAAGTCCTTTCAGACTTATCTTCTAACATTTCCCATTATTCTTCCTTAGAAGAATTAGATAGCAACAACAATGATACTCCTGCTTCATCTATTCATAAGGATGATGAGGTAATACCTCCCCAACAGGGTTTAGTAGGTCATGTTCCACCACCTCCTCCTCCATATCCTCATCCATTGATGCCTTTGTGGGATAAATAGACTTTGGTGAATGTAGACCCTCTTGTTAGGGATCCATTAGATAGAAGGAGAGCACGATCACAACATGATCTTCCACATTCCTACATTGCCATAGCTTTCAATCTATAGTCTTTTCAAGAAGCCATATGGATAGTTGAGTGGGATTCAACGATGGAAGAAGAGTATGACTCATTGGTTAGGAACAATACTTGGGATCTTGTTTCTCTTCTTAATGGAAGAAAATTAGTATGATATAGGTGGATATGTCAGACTAAGTTTGCAACAAATGGAAATATTGATAAGTATAAAACACGCTTAGTGGCCAAAGGTTTTTACTAAGTGGATGGCATTTACTATATAGAAACCTTTGAGTCTGTTGCTAAGATAAATTCCATTCAATTGATACTGGCTATTGGTGCAACTCATAGTTGGGTTGTACATCAAATGGATGTGAAGAGTGAATTTCTTCATGGGGATATTCATGAGGAGATATATATGGAGTAACCACAGGCATTTATTCAAGATTCTTCATTGGTGTGCCACTTACAGAAGTCTCTCTATGGTTGAAAACAAGCCCTCAAGGCTTGGTATTCTAAGATGGACACATTTCTTCTCTTAGTTGGGTTCTCGAGATGTCACTCTGATCCGAATCTCTACATTCTACGGTGTGAAGATTCACTATTGTAATTGGTGCCTTATGTTGATGATATCATTATTATAGGGAACACAACATCCATCATCAGTAGTGTTAAGACTGCACTTTTTGACAAGTTTTTTATGAGAAACATGGGCCTATTGCACTATTTTCTTGGGATTTAGATAGCACAATCTTCTTCTAAGATTACACTTTCACATCCCAAGTATGCCATGGACTTGTTAGCTTAGTTTCACATGGTTTATTGTAGGCCTGTATTGACTCCCTTCTTATCTAGAGTTAGACTTGAGATTCATTGTTTCACTCCCTTGGTTGATGCCACATTATATCAACAACTTATAGGTAGCCTTATCTATCTGACTCATACATGACGCAACATTTCATATGTAGTTGGCATGGTTTCATGCTTTATGCAGACACCACATGAGCTTTATTGGAGAGCCACCAAGCACATTTTGAGCTACATTCAAGGCACTATCAGATACTATATTCCCTATATAGTAGGTATAGGTTCAAATTTGGTGGGATACATAGATTTTGATTAGGCTAGAGATTATGATGATCGTAAGTCCACTTTTGGTTATAGCTTTCAATTTATGTTTGGCCCCATTTGTTGGTAGAGAAAGAAGCAACATGCTATTTCTCTTTCATCTATAGAGGCTGTGTATCATGGCACTGTTAATGCCATTATTGAGGCTATTTGGATTCAAAATATTCTCATTAAGCTTGGTGTTCCATTTTGGAAGCCATCAGTCATCTACTATGACAACCAGAGCACTATCCAAATCTCAAAGAATCTGGTTCATCATTAGAAAAGAAAACACATAGAGATCCATATGCACTTTATCAGGGAGCTGATTTAGGCAGAGATCATTGATCTTCAATATTGTCCTATGGAAGAGTAGATTATAGATATTTTCACTAAACCTTTTACTAAGAGCAAGTATCTTTACTTGTGATCTCTTTTGGGGATGCGAGACATTAGTTCTTCATAGGACATCAGTTCTTCAGGGGGGGTCTCCTAGACCTTCATTTTTAGGAGGAGTTTTTTCCTTTGGATTTTCTCCTTTCCTCATCTATTTGTACAGAGTACCTAATATGGCTACACATTATCAGGACTCTTATATGCATAACCCTACCTAAGCTTCACTTATGGTGAATGTTGGTGCATTTATTTTATTTATTGCATTTACTTGTATTTATTATTTAGATTGGTACTCTAATTACTTATTATAATTAGTTTATTATGTTTATTAATAATTTGCACAAGATAGGATAAGCTTGCTTAGCTAGTAATCAACTTGGACACCTATCTTATTACAGTAGAGTTTCACTCCACTATTTAGGGTAAGATAGGATAAGATTGATTAACTAGTAGTCAACTTGTGTTGATCATTTACACAAGTTGGACACCTATCTTTCTAGTGTAGAGTTGTACTCCACTATTCTTGTAGTCAGATATCAGTTGAACTACATGTGTTGTGTGAGTTTCTTGATCTTTATCTTGCACACCTTGCTCTATATAAGCAATAGCTATTTGTGTATTCTATATCAAATCAATATTGAATTATTAGAGTAATTCATCATATTTGAGTTATTTATTCATTTCTATTATTGTCTCAGAAATATAGTTATTGTTTATTACTATTATTATTTAATCTCTTATTTATGCTTTATATTAGATTCATTAGATCTTATAGCTAATTCTAACAATATACAACTCCTTAGTAAACACCAACCAGGTAACAAGAATTCCCTACTTTTTATTTTGAGTGCATAACCACCTATACCAAATGAAATGCTTAGGTTATAGATATAGATATTCTATAACCACCTTTTACACACATGGGATTTGATGTAGATCAAATAAAATTTCTATTTGATTGATCCAAGTGAGTGGATCCTTATCGTAAAACTTACACACTTATATTTATTGGCATCATGTGCTTCAAACCAATATTGGAGTTATGATTGTTCTGATTGGGAAAACCTAAAAGGAGTGGTTGAGAATTATTTTGTGAAAGTTGAGTTGTAAGAGTGGTCAACTTCCTACTAATAGTTTCCAACTGATTCTTCACAAAATGGATGTCCCTTATTACCCCAATGATGTCCCATTTTACTACATCGAGAGCATATTGATTCACCATGCTTTGAATATCTAATTAAAGTTGGTGAAATGCCTCAAAAATTGAAGGATATAAATCCCATGACCCTGTGTCATCCTTGAGAGGAGTTTTTGGAGTGTCTTTCCTCTTCTTGTAGCCATACGTGTTAGGATTAGCCATGCACAAACCCTAAGATGAAAGGTTTTGGGTCTAAAAAAAGTGTACCAACATATTATACCATTGCGATCATCTCACCGAGATGAATCCAATGACTATTAATTTTGACAAGGATGCAAAAGTATTTTCCAAACTTAAAAAAAAAGACTTCAAATAATATTACAATGATGAAAAAAATAAATTATTCCCAGATCACAAGTTATATTTTTTTGATCCTTCAGCACTCTAGATAGCAAAACTCCACATCTAAAAAATAATGCCATGTAAATTTATCCAAATAGATGCTCTGATATCACTTGTAATGAAATTTCTTATATGTTTCACAATAATAAAATAATATATCATAGAATTAAGAGAAAAATAAATAAATCCACAATAATTATTGACAAAAGAACATAATACTTGATAAATATGACTGAGCCACTTTAAGTGGGAAACCTCTACAACAATGTAATAAGAACATAATTCACAATATTATGATGAAATACTAACCACTAGCTCCTATATATATTCTACTTAGCCATGGTTATTTAGGCCAACTTAATAAAAAACATAAAAAAATGAAACAAGATAATATGAAAGGTATGTATGCCACAAGTCATCCACACATATCCATAGACATGTTATCGGTTGAGGGCATATAAATAACTTATCTTGATGTGACTTATGTGATCTTTCCTTTTCCTTCATAATTTGTTCTTTTAATACCTTATCATTTTCTAATTGTTCTCTTTATAATGTTTGCTTTTCAAACTTTTCCTTTTGTAATTTTTTTTGTATCCTTGTTTGCTCATCTTATTCCTTATGTAATCTTGCTTGCTCTAATTTTTCCTTGTGTAACTTTTCTTGTTCTAATTTTTCCATTTGTAATTATTTTTGCTCTGAAATATCCTTTTGTATCCATGATTGCTTTTCTTTTGCTAGGTTAATGGCTTTTGACCAGAGCCATAATCAGTTTGGGACACGATCGAGGGCCTAGATCCCTATTTGATATTAGTACCACAAGTACAAGATATTACCGAAAACTATCGAGCCACAATCGAGCTAATTTCTAATAACATTCACATCTAGCTTGAGAATCATTCCAATAGCCAAGTTCTAACAATGGCCACAACCAACCTTGAAGATATAAACAAACACAACCAACCTTATATGCCTTCCCAAATATTTGAATCTAAGTGGTGCTTAGAAAACCACTTAAACAACTCACCCAAATCTCATTGGCAGTATCCATGCTTATTTTTGTTTCTTTTGAAATAGTTTTTTTGTCACTTGTTCTACTTGCACTTGTTCCTTAGGAGATGCAATCATAATGTGAGTGGGTTAATTGATTGATGTGTCTATTATAGGATTTCCACTATTAATTATCTTTTGTATGTTATTATTCAAATCCAAACAGCTAACTGTATAATGCCCATGCATTATATGATATGCACAATAGCATTTTGATCTTCTTAGAGGATGTATAAGTGGTAATTTGATCAACTTATTTTGAAACATTTCTCTTAAAATTCCACTTGAACTCTTATTATCATTTTCTTCACTTTTTGAAACACTAGTTGTATATGTATTTTATTTTGGCTTCCAATCTTGATATAAAGTCTTGTTAGGCACTAAACAACTAAATGAAGATATATATGAATGACTAACACTAGCATACTTTGGATTATTTATATGTGCTATTATTTTTCCATGATATGATATTTGAGCTAAAACAATGCCTTTTTTTTGAAATTCTTCTATTGAATTTCTCATAGTGATGATTTAATCTTAAAAAGATTTAAAATCACTAACCATAGGTATTTTAATTGAATATGCATACAAACACCATCAAGAGGAGATGTGGGAGGTGGATGGAGCTAAGGAAGGATGTGTTGATTACTTTCATTTATAATAATAGAATGGGTCACCTTATCTCTTAGGATAATGACAACATGGACCTAGTTAAAGGGCAAGTAGTTGTCACAATCCTGAGCGGGGTTAGTGGAAGTTACTTGGGAATCCCTAGACATAAAATATGTATTATGATTGATTGCATCCATGATTTTATTATACATTAGTGTTCCCAAATTTACATCATTAGTATGAAAGATATTGAAAATTTCTATTTGATACCATGCAACTAGAATAATTATTATTTAAATTAGAAAGTATACACCAAGAGTAACCCATTAGCCATTATATTATTTGTGCAGTAAATAACTGACCACTAAAGTGGATCTATTAGGTATTTTCTAATATGAAAAAGGTTTTTTTTATTAATATCAATAAATAAATGAAACCCAAAAAATAATTTAAAATTAGCTACACCTTTCATCCCCTAGGCTAAATTTGCTAAAAATAGTAAATTATAAATTCTAGAAAATCCATATAATATTTTGGCAAATGAAAGCAAATTTTTTATTCTTTCAACATGACTATGAAAAACTTTAATAATTTCAAAAATAGATTGGCTATGAAATAAATATTAGCCAAACAAGTGAGAGAATAAGCCACAAGTCTAGGAAAGGAATCCCTAATAAGAAATGAGGGTAACACCCTAGGTCAAACAATAAAACTTTTGATTTTAATAAAGGATAAGGGAAAATTAGAGATCAAATATAAAACACTAAAACAAAAAATAATGAAATCTTATAAATAAGTTTGAAACCCTAAGGGAAACCTAGGTTTGAAACAATTCTCAAATAAAAAAGTGGGTTCACCAATAAATGTGCATAATAATCTTGAGTTCACTACTATGTTTTAATGAAATTTGATAATTAACCCTAATTAAGATAAACTGAATAGATTAAATTAGAATGCTGTAAATAAATTTTGACAAGCAAAATGAAAGTAAATGATTGAAATTGATAAGGTGCAAATGATTGAAAGAAGACTAACTATGCAAGTGAAAGATAAACTTAGCTATTTTTGCTTGATGGTTGACTATGTTGACTGGTAGATGATTGAAGAAATAATTTAGGAACTATGTTTTGATTAAGTGTCTAGAAGTTGGATTTAAGATTATAGAAGGATAATAATGGCAAAGAGGAGTAGGATTAACTCCCATTACTGACCATATTACACGATCCTATCCTTTTGTACAAAATTATAAATTAGGGTTTGATCACTTATGATAATTTAATTTAGTATTATATGTGCATATTTGACCTTTGTAAGTGTGTAAAAGACATACAAATAACTTTTTAAAGGTTGAAACCCTAATAGAGCTTTCAATGATTGAAATACTTGCAAATAAAAAATCTAGAATGTAACTAAGTTGAGCTGACGCCAATCACCCCCATGATGATTGAATGTAACATATATATCCAATAATCCAAGAAAGAAAATCAAACCCATGTAGTTCTCTCACATAGAGTACTTTATGAAATTGTGTTTTTTAAAATATATGAATGAATCTATGATCAGTTTGAATACTTGATCATGCTTTGATTAGGGATGGAAAATAGGCTTGTGACTTGGTTGAGGACTATTAAAAATATTTATAATCATTAATTAGGAAGAATAAGGAAGTTTTGATTAGTGTGCAATAGTGCAAATATGCCTCTATATTGAAATTGCCAAGTGATTGAATAAGTTACTTGAATGGGCCTTTATGGTAATTTAAATAGGGAAACCACATGTTAGGAAGCCTAAAAACATAAAAGAGAGCTTGAGGGAGGGTATAATTTTAAAAAGTGACTATTGGCAGGTAAAATATAATGCCCCATAGGGACATGAATGCTTACCTTAATTTTCCCTATTAAGTGTTGTTGTCCCATGGGGAAACATGCATATATTTAGATCTAGGTTTGTCCTAATAGATGCTTAAGGGATTTTTAGCAATTAGAAGTCTTTTTTTGATTGATAGATGATGGTTTGTAAAATAAATAGTCTTCATAGGTGCTTTAGAAATGGTAAAGTGGAAAATATGTACCAATTAAGTGTACAAGTTAATTAAGGATAAAAAGCCTAAATATAACATAATCAAGTATTTATGATAAGATTTAGGTTACTATAAAAACACCAATGCTAATTGTAGAGAAGGATTATAAAGCTAGTTAGTTCATGTGTTGGTAAATAAATTATATAATAAGTATAGAGAATGTAACATGTTAAGCATACTCCATCAAGGGGTGGTGTTAATGAAATCAAGAAACTAATTTAGAAAGCATGACAAGCAATACTTTCCCATAGTGGTTCTCCTTAAAAAATGGTCAATAAACGTGCTTATGCCTAGATTTAGTCCTCTAAGTCTTTTTTAATGCAGTATAGCATGCACCTTCATCATTTCTTAGTTAACCAATGGATTTGGTTCCTTGATTTGGTCTATTTTGGGGAATGAGTAAAGTTTTTCTAGCATTATTTCTGCATAATAACTTCGCACAACTTAAGCTTAAAAGTTATGTCCATGGCTCATGTATTTATAACTTTCCATAAATGTTGAGAATTAATCGTGACCATCCATATTGAGATCAATATGTGTGGCCAAGGATTACTTTAATTTTGGAGGACCAAATCATTAATATTTTAGAATAAGGGAACATTAATGAGACATGGGTGGGCTTAAACTTGATATTTATCCCCATTAATGCCTAGTGCTTGACACCCTTTTGATGATGTCTCAGACGATGTCATGGCCCATATATTTTGAATTATGAATTTTAAATAATAGATATTCAATAACTTTTCATGGATTTCACACTTAAGCTTTTGATCTGATTTGATTTGCTTAATGACTTTACTTAGTATTTTGTAATTCTTGAAAATTGATCGCACATTTAATCAAACTGGTTAAAAATGTTAATTTACTTGGTTGTGATTTGACTCAAGTTGAATCAGAAGAAGGTGATGATTATGTATATGGTATTATCCTAATTAAGATAAAATAGATGCAAGTTGACACCACATGATGTGTGTTGACTAATTAGAGAATTTTAGTGGTTTAGGACATCATTTTGATTGGTCACAATTTGAATCAAAGTGAATTATGAAGAGATAATGATTATGTAAAATTGATTGCCCTAATTAGGGACAAATGGATAAGAGTCAACACTTACACGTGACCTGTGCGAATAAATTACAACATTTTAATGATTTTGGTCTAGATTGTGTGTTATTGCAGAATGTCATTCAAATTTGCAATTTTAGCACAATAATGATAATAATTGGATGTATACATTTTACCCCTCTTTGAGAAGGTGTGGCAATACATTTGGTTGAAGCAACAATTTTTCAAAGAATAAAAAGGTCACTTAAAATGATTCTAATTAGAAGAAATAAATTCGTTCCCACTTTCTACTAAATTTTGCATGAGTCATGAAAAAATAGGGTTACAAATTTGCCCCAAATAACTTTTTTAGGTAGCCGATGATGCCCCCTCAAGGGGAGGACAAAAAAATTATTTGATGGGTTGGCCATCGATCATAAGAGAAATACTCATATAATTCAGCAAATGAGGCTAAAAATAGAGCAATTAGAAGAAAATGGTTTGAAAAATGGATAAACAGGGCAAAAATGAGCATCTCAGGAAGATAAATGGGGGAAAAATAGGTCTAGGGGTGAAAATTTTGAAGATTTTACTTTAAGTTTATCCCTAAGGGGTAAAAATCATTCATTTTTACCCTCAACTATTGCAATTTAGAGCTTTGAGATTTGTGCATGAGAGAGCTTAGCATAATGTCTTACATCCCATACCATTGACACCTTGGTTAGCACGTCTGAGAGTACCAACAACCACTGGGGAGCAAAGCATCGATAGGAACCTTTTTTTGGTATTTAATTTTTAGATTTAATGCATTTAATGCTAGGTATAAGTAAGAAGTTTGGTGATCCCACCATTTTTAGAAATTGGCAAATAGCAAAGTCACCCTTGACAAAGGTGATTTCACCATAGAAAATAGTGATGTCATCGACTCTTTAGTGGGGTCTTAGATAAAAATAATGAGATTACCACTTAATTGGTGATCTCACTAATTTTAGAAAAAATCATTGGGCAAAAGGTGGGAAAACATAGTCAAATGGCAATATCACTAGAAATAGCAAGGTCACCATGTCAAATGACAAAAATGCCCTATGGATTAGTGAGTTTGTAAACCTATGATAGAAAAAAGTAGGGAAAATCTATGAAATAGTGAAGTCACCCTAAAAAATGATGAGGTCACCAAGAAAATGGTGAAGTCACAAGGACCAAAATGAAGTAGAAAATATAAATTGGGGCCAGTAAAAGATTAGTTTAGGCCCAAAATTAAAAGAAGTTAGGAAGACTTGATTAATTAGAGGGAAAATGATTGACTTGGTTCCTTATGTTGTGACTTGTAGGAGTGAGCCAGGGTCATTACCACTCATGAGCGATGATCCTAAGTACTACGATGATAGGGTATATGGACTAATAAGTTTGTGGGCCTACTAAAGGTAGTGGAATTATATCACCTGGCTTGAATGCTAGTGATTCACATAGATCGAGACTATTTGTTAGCACTTGTGGAGAGGTGGTACTCTGAGACATTAACTTTTAATTTATTGATTGGGGAGGCTATAGTGACCTTAAAGGATGTGCATCAGATAATACGAGTGTTGATGTAGGGTCAGAGGATCACCTGAATGTTTGTAGGCTGACTAGTTGTGCTGGAGGATTTGATTGGTGTGATGGATCTGGAGGTCTTTAAGAGGACCATAGACATAGATGCATTGGAATATTTGGCTTGGCCTCTAGATGTTAGAGTAAGAACAAAAATAATAGGGAATCCAACAGTGGTACCAACACCAACATAGGAGATAATTCCCCTAGAGGTGGTTATTTTGATGGCTCTTATCAGTAGCCTTCTGTTGTCGGATAAGAGTGGATAGTTCTTCTTGATTTCCCTGATTAAAGTGGTATAGGATATGTATGATCACTCCACATGATTTTCATGGGCCCCCATCATTCTGGGCCAAGTTTATCAAGATTTGCATATGATAGCTTATCATAGAGAGTGGAGTATCAACTATAACACACTACTCCAGGGCTAGGCCTTAGAGCATATAACAATTGAGCAACTAGTGGAGCTGAAATATTAGTGAGGACAAGAGCATCTAGTGGCTTTTGGGTGGTATGTTATAGGTCTAGGGCTACGAGGCCACTTTGGGGATCTACATTTTTACATATGAGACATATATGAGATGGTCGATAGTGACTTTATCTGGTGACTATATTTGGAAACATAGTGGTATTGAATTGAAGACCTATTCATCATTAGATTTATAATTACACCTTGTTATAGCACATGTCACCATGACTTTATGGTAGAGTGATATAGGCCCAACTGAGTGTAGAGGCAATTCAACTTTCATCAAGATATTTTTAAGGGTCCACATTACTTTTCCTATGTGACCTAAGATATCAAAGAGTGGGGGATACCACTACCCTGAGATTAGGTTATGACAAACTATGGTAGATTTTAACATATATTATGGGATTTTGTAGGTGGGGTGGTGGATGCTAACATGATAGATGCCTATGCAACATGGTGGGCTGGTGCCCGACCCATTCGATTGACCAAATCACAACCTCAACAACCAGTCCTACATCAAAGATGGGTGAGATAGATGAGATATGGGGGTTAGGCCCCAATACAAGGACACGTTTAGGTATCAATTTAGTCATCCATTCCATAGGCCCTCCCATCATAGGTTGTTCATGCCCATGTTTAACAAGACCCTCTAAGTAATATTGAGATGGTTGAGGCAGTAGATGGGCAGGATAGAGACATGGGCAAGGCACCAAGTGGTGATGAAGGCCATAAAATAGGGATAGGGGAGGCATGTACCTTTGATATAGGTACAATTTTAGGTAAAGGGGAGGTAGGGACTTCTGGCATATGGAGTTCTATAGAGGACCATGCTTTGATTAACATGTTGTAGAGGGATGTTACTGGATGATTATCAAAGATTGTAAGCTTGTAGAGTGTTATGAATGGATTACGTACATAATTAGCCATTGCATAGGGTGAGACTACCTAGCTTCAAGGACTTATCTTAGCCAGGGATGCATAAATTATTACACTTAAGGGATAGGTTGCCCAATTGACAAGGGTTTGGGCTTAATTAGCTACCCAAGATGCAAACATTTTGACAGTGACTAGTGAGCAAGATAGAGCTCAGGCTGATGGGTAATGGTTGATATCTTAGGTAATTGAGGAGTAAGATGAGACTCGCTGAGCTAGGATAGATGGGGGTTTAATTAGATCCTTGGTTGATGTCATTATAACCAAGGATGATGCCTTACACATGAAGGATGATGTCCTACATGCTAAGGATTAGATAACATATTATTATTAGATATATGAGGCTAAAACCTTGTTAGAGAAGAGATTTACATCATTTAAAGATTATTCAATAGCCCATTAGACTAGTAGGACCTCTAGGTCTAGGAACACTACAGAGTCAGAATGGTCAGTTACACAACTGACCTCCTAATGGGTAGTGATGGGTCCACCACCACCACGTCTACCATCATCACTAGCATCAAGCACGGGCCAGAGTTTTCAACAGAGTCCCCTGAGAGATGTCTAAGATTAGAGTTGATTTTTTAGCTTCATATTATATATGAGATGTATAGATATTCTCTCGATGTATAAAAACATTATTTTGATATACATATATATATATATATATATCAAAATAATGTTTTTATACATCGAGAGAATATCTATACATCTCATATATAATATGAAGCTAAAAAATCAACTCTAATCTTAGACATCCCTTAGGGGACTCTGTTGAAAACTCTAGCCCGTGCTTGATGCTAGTGATGAACATTCATTTTTTGTCTCATTACTACTTGTACATAGATTGTAAATATTCTTTGTGTCTCATGTTGTTTACATTCATTTGGCTCTTGTTATGATATGATGGTATATGCTAGTTGTAGGATATGCACATCCTTAGTTAGCATATGGATGTTGATGTATTTATCGCTTTATTTGATGTATGACTAGATGTTAGAGGATATTTTTAGGAGATATGCATCTTAAATTAATCATAGAAACAGTCAGTATGACTGAATGTGTATGTCAGGAGATGCACATCCTATATATAGAGTCTTATTTATTTCCAATGTTTGGCTTCTATTGTATGATATCATGTTTAGGTAGTGGATATGTAGGATAGTGCTTTTAGAGATGTTTTTTAGTTTCACATTGACTGTTGGACTTTGGATCACTTGATGTTTACTTTAGCAACTGAAATTATGCATCATAAGTATGAATAACCTATAATAACATTGTATTATAATTATGAATGGACTGATTCAAATGTGAATGTTTAAAACTAAGGATAATGATAAAAAATACCAAAACCAAAGTTGTAACTATTTACGTATAAAAAAAACAAAGTAAAGAGAAAGATAAAAGAGGTTTCAAATACAAAATGTAACCAACTTAAAATCAAGATATGAATTATCCAAACTTAAGTAGGAATAAGAATGTTCTAAAAAAACAAGCAATAAAATAATTTAAATATAAATGTAAACAATTCGAGCCCAAGTTACTGTCAGACTCAAAAGGTTTACAAAACTGTATTGACACACAACACTAAAAACAAACAAACAACCTAATAAGAAAAACATATAAAAACACAAAATAATAAGATAAATACAAGAAGAAAGACACAACAAAACACTAATAAAAATAAATAAAGACACAACAAAACACCAAAAAATAAAGACACAACAAAACACTAATAAACAAACATAAATAAACAAAGTGAATAAAACAATCAAAAACAACTAAACAATCCAAAGCAAAGAAAAGTGCAGTAAGCAAACCATTCTAAATAGGTAAAGGCAAAAGATCATAAATATTTAATAAAAATGTTAGTACAAATAGAAAATAAATTATTTGTGCATGTGTAATAGAGGCATTACATTCTACGACAAGGTGAACCCTAAGCTAGATAGTAATGATGCAAGTATAATAATGTAGGAACAAAAGATAAATAATGTTGCCCGTAGGCAATAGGTAATAATGACACATAATAAATATGACAAACATTGCTCATAGGCTATAGGAAACAATGAAAACAAAATAATAAAATGGGGGGGGAGGAGAATAAAATGAAGGGGTAGTTGAGGTGACTCCAGATGCACTAGCCAAGTGGACTCTACCTACATAGTTCTATGGATGCAAGATCCAACATGAACTTCATGATAAATGTAGTTCTCCTAAGGTATGGGATGAAATAAAATTGATGAGAAGGGAACATGATTGTCATGTTGAGGAATATGGGAATGGTATCAAAAAATGGTGAGTGTGTAATAAAAGCCAAGGATGTGGTAATGGATCTACTTCAAATGAACAATACACATAATGATGACTTGTAAAATGATGAGAGCGTAAGATGGAGACAAGTGGTCATTAGTGTATCAAAGTCAAATACCTAATGCTTGCAATAAAAACTCACAAAATGATAAGAGTGTATGACTAAGGCTAATAAGGATGGGGAAACTAATAGACAAGTGGTTACTTATAAAATAACTTGGAGTCTTAAAATACTTACGGAAAATAAGTGGTCTAAAAAGAAAGGAAAACATGGTTGAGCTAGGCTGAAACACCCCATGTATCCAAGTGATGCCTACATAGTCTATGCAGACCTCAAGCTAATGTAGTTCTCTCAGAAATGGGAGGAAAAAGACCGATGTGGTCTAAAAATAATTGAACAAACAAGATTACCCAACCCAATTTTTTTGGTGGCTTTGTATCTTGTGAGGAGAGCCTAAGCCAATTTTCATGATATTATGATGTTTACGATTTTTTGGATATTTTATAAATGTTTTTAGAATTTTATAAGTGTCTCAACTCAATTGATAATTATGAAAGACTAAATGGTCTAACTCATAAAATGGTGAGAGTGTGGGTTAAACCAAGTGTGCAATAATGTATCTTGTTTAAATGAACAATGCACATAATGATGACTCAAAAAATGATGAGAGCATTGAGGATCAAAACCAGTAATGTTTTTGGTCTTTGTTTTTATCATTTTCTAATATTTTTGTGTCTATGGGATAAGTAACCAAAACATAATATGAACAAGGGTACATGGAACCACTTAGTCGAGGAGATGTACGCCCATAAGTAAGAGTTCAAATGATAGTTAAACTGGCTGCAATAGTATGGCACCAACCATATGAAAGCATTAGTAAATACAAATAACAAAAAAATAAGAATAGAAAAGTACATAATATCAAAGAAATTCCAAGGATCACTTGACATACACTGGTACACTTGTCTGCAAAAGAAACTATAGATACTGATCAAGCAAAACTACCTCATAGAATGATCCCTAAATATGTACAGAGTGCCGATAAATCATAATTAGGATCATAATTGGTAAGGTGTGCAATGGTCTAGGTTAAAATATACATCAGTCATTGTAACTCTAGATTATTGTAACCTAGACCATTTATACACCTTACCAATAGTGGAATATAAATGGTCCAGGTTACAACAGTCTAGAGTTACAATGATCCAGGGTTACAACAGTCTAGGATAAAATGGTAGAGGGTACAATGGTCCAGATTACAAGTATGATGGAATAATAAGCAAGTTCAGCACAAGGTGCTCCCAAGTAAGGGCTCTTGTAGACAATAGTTCAAAAAGGTTGTCAAGCATATAAATGCTTGAGATGTATAATGTTCATTTGTTCTAAGAGCTCTTCACCTACTGGAGCATCCAATCGGTATGTCCCTAAGCCATAGTTTTCTATAACCATGTATGGGCCCAAACAATTGGGTTGAAACTATTGTAGGCTAGAATTGCACCCTTGTGGGAGAGTTTTTTAGGTTTCCTCACTCCCAGCTACAATATTGGAACAACCTCAGGCTGTGGGTATCTTATAATGAGGTTGGACCTCTAGGATTTTTAATGAGGCTAGCTCCTTAGATGCTTCACTTCAGCTCGTTTCCCACACTAAAATCTATTATTGACTAAGGAAAAGGGAGAGAAAGATAACATAAAAGGGAAACCTAAGCTAATGATGGTGATGCACCAAATATGGAATGATCCACTTTCAGCCTTGAAATCGTAACAACTACTAATGAACCTAACCAAGACACAGACTAATCTGGTCCTATCTCAAGGCCACAAACATAAGTATTTTACGTGGAGGTCAAAGGGAAACCTCGTAATTTGAAGGACAAAAATAAATAGGTCTGCATAAGACACTATAAAATTATGACACTTCAAGAAAGGCACCGTTATCTAACACTTCACACAATCTGCAAGGGAACAAAATAATCAAAGTAAGATATATATAGAATATATAGATGATGAAAAGGGACATACATCTACAAGTTAAGCTCTAATAATGTACACTTGACTTCAAACCAGAATCATAAAAGTTTATCTTATTGCTTTAAGAGAGTGTTTACAAGGTGATTTTGACAAAGTAACTCTATCACCAGTCGAGGGATCTCTTTTTAAGCCCAAAAGCCTATATATATAGTAGAAAAGGATGAGAGAAGAGGGGGCTTGCATGAGAAAATAGAGAGAGGGGTCATAAATAGATACAACCACCACTATGTCCTTGAACTCTTTTGCATTCAAAGTGTGCAACTGCCTTGACCATGAAATGAACCATCCAAGATCACCGTAAATCTCCTCGAGCCCTTCATTGATTAACAAACATGCTAGAAGACAAGAACTTCTCTAAGAACATATTTAATGCTCAAGCTACCTTTTCTAATCACCTGATCTTCACCTTTCATTCCCATGCCATCTTTCACTTGTCTTGTATGTATAAGGACAAAATCCCCATAACTCTGAATCTAGACCGAACCATGATGCTTTTGCATTGAATGACTATTTATTGGAGATGATAGCCATGTAAATGGATGAGGACCTCTTCATTAATTTCACCTACCATCTCCTACCTTGAAAATTGGACTAGATCTTTCCTATAGATGGAAAACCAATATAAGGATATTAGTTTTCCTGTACCCATTTATGTCAATGTAAGTCCGTACAAATCCAAACGATTACTTGTAGGGGTTTAGATTTTTATGTTTATAGGCTCGCCATGGGATATTTGAATCCCAATATCTATTTTATGAGCTTGAACTTTGACACTAACACGAACATCATATTTCCTTCAGATACTTTCCTATGGGCCTTTTTCTTTCAAACAATTTACTTGAATAATTTCTGTAGACTCTTTTTCAAAGGAATTAAACTTTGGTTTTTTAAAGAAAGACCCTTCAGATTTTGAAAATTCCTTTGGAGAAGTGCCTTTTCTAAAGAAAAATTATCTTTCAGCCACTTTGAAAATGCCCCTTTCCAAAGGGAAAGTACCCTTCGAAGCTTTTAAAAATGTCCTTCGGTTATTTAAAATGAACCGTCTGCTTTTGCAAGTGTTCCCTTTTACCAAGAAAAGTGCCTTTCACATTTGAAAAAATGCCCCTTTTATAAATCTTACAAATGTACCTTTTCGAAGGGAAAGGACCCTTTGGCTTTTTTGAAAATGAACCTTCCTAAAAGGAATGTCCCCTTCGAGAAACTATCCCTTCGAGTTTTTTGTTTCAGCACTTCTTTTTGAAAGAATTTCCTCTGAAGGAATTCCTTCAAAAATTTTTCCTTCGGCCTTTTTGAAAATGAACCCTTTGCTTCGAGACAAAAGTTATGAAAGAAATCTTCCTTCATAAAAATTATCTCAAACAATTTTCTCAAAGGAAATGTGTCCCTTTGAAAATTCCTTTGGCCTTTTGCCTTTAAAAAGTGCCCTTCAAAAGAATTGAAAATGCCCTTTGGAGTTTTTGTATTAGACCATTTCCTTGAGAAAATCCCTTCAAAAAAATTGTCTTGGCCACTTCACTTTGAAAAAGATATCTTTCAAAACTTTTACTTGGTACACTTTTCAAGAGAGAGAAAAAAAATCTTTCAATAATTTTTTTCAGACAAAATGTCTGAAATAATTCTCTCGAAAGAAATAGGTATTTGGGGAAATTATTTCAAAAAAATTTTGCTAAAAGAATTAAGTCCTTATCTTTTACTTCAGACATTTTGTTTGAAAAAATTATCCCTTCAGAAATTTTATCTCAGACAACTTATCTGAAAGAATTCAAAACTTAAAACTTAGTCAAAAAGGGTCCCAAAAGAAAAGAAACACTTGGTTCCTATAAAGTCCAAAAGAATGAACAAGTAAAGACCTAGCTAAATAAAAGATTTTGAACTTAGCTTCTAGATTGTAGGCTTATCCTTGAACACTGCTGCTGGATCCTTAAAAAACCTTGCTGAGATCCTCTCTATTTGTAAGCTTCTAGATTGTAGGCTTATCCTTGAACACTGCTGCTAGATCCTTAGAAAACCTTGCTTACATCCTCTCTATTTGTAAATTTGGATCCATTTCTAAGCCTTTGACCCAATACTTCATCAAACCATGCAAGAGCCTTATATGTAGGCCAAAATTGGCCAACATCTTTGGTGGCTCATAGGGGTTACATACTTGTCGATGCAAGAGAACCTAAACCATGTTGCTTTGTCTAGTCCATTGGGCATGGAGTTATTAGCCTCTATAACTGAGCTGGTCTGAAACTAGATACAGGGTTGACCCTTTCTGGAACTTCTTCTTGAAGGCACAAGGATAATAAGAACAAAACAAACACGGTGCCCAAGGCACTTAGGGAAGGGAAACACATAACTAAAAATGAAAATGCACAAATCACTTAGGAGAAAACATGAAAAGCTATAAAAAATGTACAATATATACAATGGCTACAAACTCTTCTAATATCAAGGATTTAGATGAATCCCATTTACCGGGATGGGTAGTACCTCTCCATCTAGTTGGGCTAGCTAAAAATCATTATTTTGTTTGCATATGTGGATCAAATAAGGACCACTTTATAAGCTGTCAAATTTGGTATGGTTGCCTAGCTTGGCCTTGTTTGAATCCCTCTTGAGGACTAGATCCCCTTATTTGAAGTCCCTTGCTATGGCTTTCTTTTCAAAGGCCTTCTTGACTTGCGCTTTATGTGATTTTAGTGTTTTCATTGCAAGGTTTCTCATTTCTTCAAGCTCCATGAGTTCTACTAGTCTCAGATGCATGGGCTCATCTTTCATCAACTCCAGCTGATGGGTTAGTTCTAATGCAGGCAGATCAAAATAAATGGGCAACTTGGTCTCCCTTCCATATACTAAGACATATGGAGAATTTCCAATGGCAGCTTTAGGAGTCACCTTGTCAGCCCACAAGGCTTTCTTTAGTTTAGTGTGCCATGCCCTCTGATTCTCGTCCATATTTCTCCTAATGATTATTAGAATTTTTTTATTTATGGACTCAACTAGTCCATTTCCTTGAGGATAATAGTTAGAAGAGGTGCTAAGGTAGATGCCCATCTTGAGAGCCCATTCACTCATTTTCAGACCAAGGAATGCTAATGCATTATCAAAAATGATAGTGGATGGAACACCAAACTTGGTCACAATGCTGTCCTAAAAGTCCAAGACTTCACCTTCATTAGCTTCTTTCAATGCAATGACTTCTACCCACCTAGTAAAGTATTCAGTTGTAGTAAGCACCCATTTATGTCCTACCCTTGATGGAGGGTTGATCATTTCTATGAAATCTAGCCCCTATTTCATGAAGGGTTGCTCTACTTGAATCGGATTGAGAGGAAGGCCTGCTAATCTTTGCTTACCCATAAAGAAAGCACACTTTTGAAACTTCCTTACCCATACATACACATCTTTGAAGAGGTTGGGCCAATAATAACTAGCCCTCATTATATTTGCTGCTATGGTCCTCAGAGAAAAATGGCCTCTTACAGGCCCATCATGAAATTGTTCCAAGAGCCTTGTCACTTGGCCATCATCTATGTACCTTAGAAGCACTCCATTTATGTCTCTTTTGAATAAAACCCCATCAACTAATGCATAAGGTATGGATTGAAGTCTAAAATACCTTATTTTTTCCCTATCAAGACCCTAAAGGCATTCCCCTGTTAGCAAAAAATGTGCCATATCATGGAGCCAATTCTTATGAAGTAGAGGTGCCTCCACATGTGAGTTGTCTTGTATCACCATGGAAAATTCTTTGTCCTCATGAAGGTCATCAACAATATGTTCACATAAACCTTTGCCTTTCAATAGCTTAGTGACCTTGATCTCCACGTCATACTCTATGACCTTGGTAATTCAACCAACTCTCTTTTTGTTCAAGTCTTTGTTAAGAAGGAAGTTTCTCACTCCAAGATGAGACACCATAATATAGTTTTTTCTATTAGAGAGTATTGGCCTAAACTTTTTAAGGCTTATTACCACTATAAGGACTTGTTTTTATACAAAAGTATACCTCACCTCATACCCCTCAAGCCCCAAACTGAAAAATGCTATTAGCTACTCAAGTCCTTCACCATTCTTTTGCATCAACATAGCTGATGTATTGTCAATATTGGCAAAGGCATACATATGAAATATTTTATGAAATTAGGTTTCATGAGTATGGTTGCTTGGGCAATGGCTTGCTTGATAGCCTCAAATGCTAATCTACCTTCATTTGACCAAGTGAACACTTGGTTCTTCTTAAGCATGGTAGTGATGGGCTTGACCAAGTTTGCAAAACCAGGTATAAACCTTCTCACAAAGTTTATTTTCCTAAGGAAACTTTGGATTCCTTTCTTATGCTTAGGCAAGGATAAGGCCAAGATGGCACTTATTCTATTAGGATCAATAGTTAATCCTTGTTTTGAGACAATATGTCCCAAGATTTTTCCCTCATGTATAATAAACACACAATTCTTGGGATTCAAATAAATCCCATACTCTTTGCATCCCTCAAAGATCAACCTCAAGTGGTCTATGTGTTTGTTAACATCTTTGGAGAAAATTGTGATGTCATCCAAGTAGACTAGCAACATTTGATTTGGTAGCCCTTAGAAAGCCATGTCCATGGCTCTTTGGAAATTTTCCCCAACATTTGATAAGATAAAAGGCATCTTTTGGTACACATATGTGCCTCAATTGGTGGTGAAGGCAGTCTTGTACTGATCTTCTTTCTTTACTAATACTTGGTTGTAACTTGAATATCCATCCAAAAGAGAAAATTGTTCTAAACTTGCAATTGTTTTAAGAAGCTACTCCATGGATGGTAGAGGGTAATGTTCCTTCAATGGGACCCTATTAGATCTCTAAAGTCAACACATAGCCTAATTTCCCCACTTTTTTTTCTTAAAGGCACCAAATTGGCTACCCATGATGAGTGCTTGATGGGACAGATGATCTTGGATTCAATTAACTTGGTCAATGCTCTCCTCATAAGCTCTTCTATTTTGGGGTTAATGGGCCTTTGTTTTTGCCTCACAGGATTAGCATTGGCCTCCAGTTCTATAGTATGTTGGGATAAATTTGGATCAAAACCTTTCAGGTCACTATATTCCCAAGTGAAGATGTCTGAATATTCCTTACAAAGTTCAATGAAAGCATGCCTTTCTGCTTCATTCTTTACCTTCCCAAGCTTGAGGAGCTTGTCCTTGAAAATAAGGACTCTTTCATAGTTCTCCTCATCAATTGACATCACTACCTTATCTTTCCTTATATGTTCTCCCTCATGGAAAATATTTTCAAGGGTGACCAACCCTTTAAGAAGTTTGTTAGACTTTAGTTGGATAATTTTATTCTCATACTAATGTTGAAATTTCTCTTGGTTGGCAAAGGAGAACTCTATTTCTTGTTGTAAGAAAAAAGTAATTTGTTTGTCATTTTCAAAGACCTATTAGTGGGATTCATTATCTGGTATTGATGGCCTCACGACCACCTTGAAATGTGGCTAAACCTTGGCCTCTTTTAGCTTACTTAGAATATCAAACTGGGCTCCCACATTTGCCAAGTTGTTAGCATGCTGATTCTGGTTCCTTGGCACAGCTTAAATGTTAAAGGCTTCAAAATATTCAATTAGGTCCCATACTCTATTTTTATAAGAACTCATCAAAGGATTCTTCATAATGTTCAGGCCCCTAACTTCATTCACTATAAGCTCACTATCTCCATATGCTTGCAACTACTTGATTCCCCTCTTACTAGCCCATTGGAGGCCATGGATTAGGCCTTCATATTCTGATGCATTGGAGGAGCAACTAAAATGGAACCTATAAGAAGAGAAATACTTATCATCTGAAGGGGAAACTAGCATTACCCCTACACCTAATCCATTTTTGCTTCTTGAACCATCAAATAAAAACTTTCACATACCATTAAGGTCTTCTTTAGGTCCAATGAGGGAAGGCATGAATTGATTTTCTTCATGTAATTAATAGACACCCATGTCTCTTTCTTCAACACCTTCTAAAGGGTTGAGAAATTGGTTATCCCCCATAACTCATCTAAGAATAAGTCTGGAATCTCCTCAAGATAAGTATTTAGTTCTTGACCAATTATAAATTCATCCTCATTAAGGATAGTACAATTGAGGTTTATGCTATCTGGCTGATAGGGTTCAATGTGAAATTATGCCATGGGCTTAGCATTGATTGATACCTTAGTCCCATTCCTTGTTGTGAATTCCATATAGGACCAATCTATTGCAAGATAACCCCTAATTTTGGATGTGAATTCTCTAGAGAGGCATACCATAAAGCAAAGAGTTACATCAAAGATCAACACATCCTAAACCACTGAAACATTAGGATAACCACGTAGGGTCAAGATCAATTCTTTGATTATACCATATGGCTTTGTGGAAGAACCATCAAGCTACAAAACTCCCTTAGTATGTGGCTCATATTTGAGGTTCAACTGATTAGATATAGACTTTGGCATTACTAATGTGCTAAATACACTATCTACCAAGTAATTATGCACCAAGGAATCACCAATGATTAATGAAATGTAGAACAAAGGAGGTTTGACTATCTTACTTGATCCTTCTCCTATAGGACCTTGGGTTGCATTGGTGAAGACCTTAATTTTTTTGCTTGGTTGTTTGCCTGTAGTTGTTGTGACACCTATATTGGACAAACCTTCTTGAAGGATATCCACCTGACCGAGCATGGAAAGCATGTCCCACATCAGTACACTCACACTAGATTTCTTCATTTGCTCAACAATGTTGATTAGTGGACCACCAACCTTTGCATGAGCTTTGGGGGCCACTACTATTGTTTGTTGAATTTATGAGTTTATTGGATCAAAATAGGCCCCTTGATTCTAATTTTTAGGAGGTTTCAGGACCTTTGGAGTGCCATCATGCTCATTAGGTTAGGTAATGAAGGAGTGATGATATGAGGTTCTTTGACCACCTCTTGATTGCCATTCATATTCCTTATTTTGAATCTTGTATTAACTACCACTAGAATGTATGCTTGGCTAGAACTAGCCTACTGATTGAGTGCATAACACTCATCTTGCTCATTGATGACCATTGTAGCATCCAACTAATTTGGTACTTGATCAAATCCTTGGTCTTGTGGAGACTGTCCTAGTTTTGTCATCATGGGGGTCTCTATGTTTTGAGCCATTAAGGCTTGATTATATCCATAAGCAACAACCTGCTACCATTGGTCATTGAAGGCTTGGTTAAAACCATTAGTTGGGATAATGGATTGCCTAAAAGATTGAGCCCAAGGTATGGCCCCTTCAGCTTCTTAAGTTATATTGTTTTGAATAAGAACCAAGGAGTTGGAAAAGCTTGTGGCATTTGGGTTATAATTGCCTTGCTTATTGTAGCTAGGTTGTCCTTGCCCTTGCTCATAGTTCTACTTTTGGAAAATTCCGTTGAAGGGTGGTCTATTCCCTTGATAAGATTGTTGTTGAGGCTAATAAGGAGCTTGATAAGGTTTATTAAACTGCGGTTGCTACCTTTTAACATTTACCACATCATTTTCCAAAGATTGGAGCATGCTCTTAAGTTTTAGGAAGTTTTTCTGCTCTTGGGAATCACTTGATCCACTAGTGGAGGCCATTTCCTTCTTGGGTGAAGGTATGGCAAAAATTAATGGAGTTGGAAGAATAACATCAAGTAGGGGAATATCCATAGGGGGTGGTATGATTTTAGAGAAAAAAGGCATTGGGGGTCTAGGAGCAAGCTTGACAGCTTGAACTATGCAATTTTATACTTTAATAACCACCTCATAAGCATCTAGCAACATGTCCCCTCCCATGGATTGGATCATTACAACTATATCACTATTTAGAGCCTTCAAGTAGTATAGGAACGCAAAGTTAGGGGATGGTCTAACAAAGGTTGGAATTCTATCCCAAGATTTTTGGAATCTTGTGTTGAAGTCTTACATGACTTTGTGGGGGGCTTTCTTGGTTGTGGTAAGCTATTCTGCTAGTGACAAATGGTCACACTTATCTACAAATATTTTACACAAGGCCTCTCCTAGATGATTCCATGATTGAATAGAATCAGGAGCTAAGCCTCTATACCAATCTAAAGCTTTTCCCTTAAGGGATACAACTAACAGTCTAATAGCTATATTTTCTACAATGACATTTATGGATATTGTAAAAATTGGCTATGTCATTGATGTGTTCAGCATTGGTTATGGCTTGGTATCCTATAAAATATGGAATGATTTTGAGAGATATAATTATCATAGGATCATATTGTGGCAGATTCAAAGGACTTTGGCCATTAAAGCCTATAAAAGTTCTTTTGGGAATCGTGGTAATAAAAGGGGCTAACAAAGGTCTTCTTGCATAGGTACACCTCATGACTGGTTTAGGAAAATGGTTTCCTACGTATGGGTGAGTATGGGTGAACCTTAACCTTTTAGTTGAATTTAAGGGGAGTTCAACAAACTCAAAAGGAATACCTCTAGACGCTGATCTTGTAGTCACCTTTGGCATGAAAGATAGTTACTGTTCTATCACTAGATTGCTGAGTGTTCTTTAGAGTCACCAGGTATTGAAAGATGAAAGATATAACTACTAAAAATTTATTAAACCAACATCAAACTTGACCAATTCTCCTTGAAATTGGTCCCATTGAGCATGCCAAAAACTATTGTAGGCTAGAATTGCACCCTTATGGGAGAGTTTTTTAGGCTCCCTCACTCCCAGCTACAATATTGGAATAACCTCAGGCTGTGGGTATCCTATAATGAGGTTAGACCTCTAGGATTTTTAATGAGGCTAACTCCTCAGATTCTTCACTTCAGCTCATTTCCCACACTAAAATATACTATTGACTAAGGAAAAGGGAGAGATAACATGAAAGGGAAACCTAAGCTAAGAATGGTGATGCATCGAATATGGAATGATCCACTTTCAATGTAGAAATCATAACAACTACTAATGAATCTAACCAAGACACATACTAATCTGTTCTTATCTCAAGGCCACAAACATAAGCATTTTATGTGGAGGTTGAAGGGAAACCCTACAATTTTAAGGATAGAAAGAAATAGGTCTGTATGAGACACTATAAACTTGTGACTCTTCAAGAAAGGCACCACTATCTAACACTTCACACAACCTATAAGGGACCAAAATAATGAAATCAAGATACATAGAGAATCTATAGATGATGAAAAGGGACATACATCTACAATTTAAGCTCCAATAATGTACACTTGACTTCAAACTAGAATTAGAAAAGTTCATCTTATTACTTCAATAGAGTGTTTACAAAGTGATTTTGATAGAGTAACTCTATCACCAGTCAATGGATCTCTTTTTAGGCACAAAATCCTGTATATATAGCAAAAAAGGATGAGAGAAGAGGGGATTTCATGAGAAAATAGGGAGAGGGGTCATAAATGGCTATAACCACAACTATGTCATTGAACTCTTTTATATTCAGAGTGTGCAACTACCTTGACCATGAAATGAACCATCTAAGATCACCGTAAATCTCCTCGAGCCCCTCATTGATTAGCAAACATGCTAGAAGACAAGAACTTTTCTAAGAACATATTTAATGCTTGAGCTACCTTTTTTAATCACCTAATCTTCACCTTTCATTCCCATACCATCTTTCACTTTTCTTGCGTGTATAAGGACAAAATCCCCATAACTTTGAATCTAGACTGAGCCATACTACTTCTGCATTGAATGACTATTTGTTAGAGATGATGACCATGTCAAAGGATGAGGACCTCTCCATTAATTTCACCTACCAGTTCCTACCTTAAAAACCTAGACCAGATCTTTCCTATACATGGAAAACCAATCTAAGGACATTAGTTTACCTGTACCCATTTATGTCGATGTAAGTCCATACAAATCCAAACAACTACTTGTAGGGGTTTAGATTTTGACGGTTGTAGGCCCACCATGGGATATTTGAATCCCAATGACTATTCTATGAACTTAAACTTTGACACTGGCATGATTGTCATGTTTCCTTTAGATACTTTCTTGTGGGCCTTTTTCTTTTGAACAATTTGCTTGAACAATTTTCATGGAATCTTTTTTGAAGAAATGGATTTTTTGAGAAAGACCCTTCAAATTTTCAAAAGTACTTTGGAGAAGTGCCTTTTCTAAAGGAAAAGTATCTTTCAACCACTTTGAAAATGACCTTTTCCAAAGGAAAAGCACCCTTTAAAGCTTTTTAAAATATCCTTTGGTAATTTGAAATGAACCGTCGGCTTTTACAAGTGCTCCTTTTTACTGAGAAAAGTGCCCTTCGCATTTGAAAAAATGCCCCTTTTGGAAATTTCTTGAAAATGTACCTTTTCAAAGGGAAAGGACCCTTTTCCTTTTTTGAAAATAAACCTTCTTAAAATGAACATCCCCTTCAGAAAATTATCCCTTCGGGTTTTTTATTTAAGCATTTTTTTTTGAAGGAATTCCTTTGGCCTTTTTGAGAATGAACCCTTTGCTTCGGGACAAAAGTTTTAAAAGAAATCTTCCTTCAAAAAAATTGTCTTGGACAATTTTCTCAAAAGAAATGTGTCCCTTTGAAAATTCCTTTGGCCTTTTGCCTTCAAAAAGTGCCCTTCAAAAGAATGGAAAATGCCCTTCGTGGTTTTTGTATTGCACCATTCCCCAAGAAAATCCCTTCCAAAAAATTGTCTTGGCCACTTCACTTTGAAAAAGATATCTTTTAGAACTTCTACTTGGTACACTTTTTGAGAGAGAAAAAAATCCTTCAGGCCTTTTGTTTCAGACAAAATGTCCAAAATAATTCTCCTAAAAGAAATAGGTCTTCAAGGAAATTATTGTGAAATAATTTCCCTGGAAGAATTCAGTCCTTGTCTTTTACTTCAAACATTTTATCCAAAAGAATTATCCCTTTGGAAACTTTATCTCAGACAACTTGTCCAAGAGAATTCAACACTTAACACTTAGCCAATAATGGTCCCAAAAAAAAAAAATCTTAGTCTCCACAAAGTCTAAAAGAATGAACAAATAAAGACTTAGCTAAATAAAAGATTTTGCACTTAGCCTCTGGCTTGTAGGCTTATCCTTGAACACTACTGCTAGATCCTTAGAAAACCTTGTTTGGATCCTCTCTATTTGCAAATGTTGGATCCATTTTTAAGCCTTTGATCCACTACTTCATCAAACCATCCAAGAGTTTTATATGTGGGCCAAAGATGGCCAATAGAAACTTACCCTTCTTTTTACTTTTAGCATTAGTGTTCTTTTGATTCTATTTTAAGACCAAATCACCAACTTCAAACTCCTAAGGTAGAATGTGTTTGTTATAGTTGTGATGCAAATTATTCTAATATGATCTTAAGTTATTTAGGGTAGCTAAACACTTACCATCAAAAAGTTCTAGCTCTTACAACCTAGAAACTCTATAGTCTTTGCCATCAGTAATGTGTTGTAAAGATACCTGTAAGGAAGGTAGCTCAACCTCGATTGGGATAATGGTCTCTATGACAAAAGCTAAGGAATATGGAGTGGCTCTTGTAGGGGTATTATGACTATTATACTTGGCCCAAAGGGCAAGAAATATTTACAATTGCCAATTATGGCCAAGATCATTAACAATCTTCTTAAGGATTGTAACAATGGTTTTATTAAACGCCTCAGCTTAACCATTGCCTTATGGGTTGTATAGTGTGGATTTATTGTGTTTGATTTTGAATAGGGTATAAATGGCTTTAACATCCTTATTCATAAATTAACTACCACTATCAGATATGATTTGAGTAGGGATACCATAACAACAGATGATATGGTAATGGATAAACTTGGTGATTTGCATCCCAGTTACATAAGTGAGAGGGATGGCCTCAATCCACTTAGTAAAATACTTCATAGTAGTAAAAATGAATGTGTGACCATCAAAAGATGTTGGGTTTATTTTTTTGACGAGATTGAGACCCCATGTAGAAAATGGCCATGGTGTTGTAATTGGTGGTAGCGGCATTGAAGGTGCATGTATCAAATTACCATGTTGTTGGTAGACAACACACTTCTTGATATATTTATAAACATCTATCTCCATCTTAGGCCACTAGTATCATGTTATTAAGAGTTTCTTGTCTATGACTATGTCATTGATGTGGACCCCACACATTCCTTTGTGGACCTCCTTAAGTAATAATGTTGATTCTCTTAAAGATAAATATTGAAGAAGCATTCTATTATAGCCCTTATGATAAAGCATGTTTCTAAGGAGGATATAATGGGATAGGCGATGAAGGAATTTTTTTGGGTGATTGTGTGATAGGTCAGGAGGAAGAACTTGGTCATGAAATTTTTTATAAATATCTTGGTACCAAGGAGGTTTAGTTCAGAGATTGGGACCAGTAATAATATAAACCCTCTTTGAATCTTGTAATACATGATCAGGATATATAAGGTTCTCAATGAGAAACTAATACTCTTTAGCATCATTGGAAACTTGTACCATGGACCCAATTAATTCCATTACATCGATTGATCAATTATTTACCTATGGTACCTACTCAAATTGTAGTGACCTAAAATGTGACTTGAGATTGTCCACAATGTGCTTATAGGGTACAAGCTTTTAATCTCTAGTCTGATACTAGTTTATAGTCTAATTAATGATTAACTAAGATTCCCCATAAACCATTAACTATTAGATATCCCATTATATTTCAAGATGAAGTCCTATAATAAGGGATTCGTATTCAACCATTTTTTTGGTGTAGTTGAAGCTGATATGAAATGCTTTGGGGATGAGGTCCCCTTGTGGTGTAACTATTACAATATTGGCTTCAAATCCATGGGATGTGAATGAGCCATCAAATATAATATCTAGTGTTTAGGTTCACAAGCCACTTCCTCTATTGTCATGATAAAGTCATTTGAAAATCAAATATGAGTGGTAATGTATCTATGATAAGAGCTTCAACAAGTTAATCTGTAATGACTTGCCCCTTAATAGTTTTTTGACTCTGGTACTCAACATCAAATTCACTCAATACCATAACCCATTTAGCCATGTAGCCTGTAAGAGTAGATTTGGATAATAAGTACTTGAGAAGATCCACCTTAGCAATGATAATAGTCTTATTGTTCAACATGTAGTGTCATAATTTAGGGAGGTGAACACCATTATTAAATAGGATTTCTCCATAGGTGAATAATTATGTTCACATGTTACAAGTGTCCTATTTAGATAATAAACTGTTCTTTACCTTGTTCATCACTCTGGGCCAAGAGTGCCCCAAGTGCATGTCTTGTTGTTGATATATAAAGAAGTAATGGTTGGCCACATGCTAGAAGTCTTAATACTATTAGATTGGCCAAGTATGTCTTTAGTTTCACATATGGTTGATGACATTCAATATCCCACTAAAATACAACACCTTTCTTCAAGAGGTATGTAAAAGTATGGCACTTGTCTATTAGCTATGATATGAACCTATAAATAGATTAGACTTTGCTCTACAGGTTGTGGACCTATTTCAGATTGGAAGGTGGAGGTATTTTCATGATGGCTTTGAACTTAGCAAGATCCACTTCAATCCCTCTTTATGATACAATAAATCCTAACAAATTTCCCAAATTAACACCAAAAATACACTTCTTATGATTGAGATGGACCTTGTATTCATGAAATCTCTAAAAGATTATTTGAAAAATGTTAGGATGTCTGACATGGGTTCTTGATTTTTATTGGATATCACCAAAATAATCATCAACTATATTATGCATCATGTCATGGAAGATAATAGTCATGACATGTTGATAAGTTACACCAGCATTCTTCAAGCTAAAATGCATGACTTGGTAACAAAATGTCCCCCCATGGTGTGGTGAACGAGGCCTTGTGTTGGTCCTCTGAGGCTATCTTGATCTGGTTATACCCAAAGAATCCATCCATGAGGGATAACATCTTGTACCTTATAGTTGAGTTGACAATCATGTTGATGTTTGGTAGAGGGAAATCCTCCTTAGGACATGCTTTGTTGATGTCTCTAAAATTAGTACAAATGTGTATGCCCTATGGCTTTTTTATAACTGGGACTATATTTGATATCCATTCAAATTAGTCTAGTGGTCTTATGAAGCCATCTCCCAATAATTTCTATAGCTCTTTTTTCACTAATATGGCAATGTGCAGATGCATTTTCCATAATTTTTACTTGACTGGTTGGCATCTGGATGTACCACAAGGTGATGCATGACCAAGTTAGGGTCTAGCCCTGGCATGTTTGAGTAAGCCCATGTGGATATATCAATGAAATACCTCAAAATAGTGATAATATAATCATGCTCTTCATCAATGAGGGATGCTTCTAGATAAACAATCTTAGGATCTTCATAGGTTCTAAGGTTTACCTCAGTTGTATTCTCTACAAAGAGTGTGGAATCATAATCTAGAATAGTAGGAAATGTTTGGTACTAATCCTCTTATTCAGTCGTTGGTTATGAGTCCTAAAGTTCATCATAGTGAGAGGAATCCAAGTCTACCATTTACGGTAATGGCCAATTAACAAAGTTCAAGAAAGTCGAGAGCAAGATGCTTAAAGGCTTTATGCTATTTAGAATTAATGATGGAAATGGCTATAAATCTTAAACTTGGTGGACATTGTGATTCTTGTAGAGGTGAGAAAACTTCCCCATCCAAGAGAACCTAAAAAATATTTCACTTAAGGGCCTATCTTTATATTTACTGTTTCCCTAACCAATGAGTGCCTCAAAGAAGTTTTCACCCAAATATATCAATGTTTTATATTTTATATGACCAAAGAAGTTTTCCTTATCTCCAAATTAGGTAGTAAGGTCCAATGAGAAGTCAAAGCCTTGTTTGTGATCACCAAATGGCAATCCATCTCTGAGGCCCATATACTCTACAATATATTCCTCATTCTAAAATTTGTCTAGAGGTAAAATAGAATTTTATTGGTCCTAATCAATGAGGTCAGGATGGAAAAGGGTAAGTGGATAATGAGCTATGATGGTCATAATAAAATTAGAATTAAATAGGTTGGTATCATCTAGCTCATCATAGGTGGTATAATGGGATATTGTGTCACTACCTAGAGTGTCTTCATCAGTCAATAAATAGGAATCACTTTAGAAATACATGAGGTCATCCCCAAATGGTATAAATTTGAGACCTTAGTTCATAGTATGTTTACCAGTATTTCAAGTTTCAAGAATACCTTGCTCACGTGGCCCCAGGACTTTACCTACATAGTCTAGACTATCCATAATTTGATTAGGTATAGGGTATTTAGGATTATAAAAATAATTGGTGAGGTTGTCAAAATACAACCAATCTCCTTTAGTAATGGTCTCCTAGTCCTAATTTGGTGAAGTGGTTAGTACAAATACCATTAGTTGCTTATGTGTGTTTTCCTTTTGCCAAATCATGTTTGGCCCACAAGGGCTTTCAGGAGGTTTGGGTCTACCATAGGACTTGGGAGATTTGGGCAACTTTCCAATATGAAAAGCATATTTCAGATGGTATGTGGAAATGTTGGCATCCTCAATAGTAAGCTGGTGTGCAAAAGATACATAAAATGGATCCATTAAAATGGAAGCAAGATCACTAAGGTTGATATAATTGGATTTAGGTCGTCCAAAAACTATTGCTTTGTTATTCTTGGCTATAAATTTAGAACCAGGGCAATAGTCATAATTTTGGTATTCAGCCTCTAAGTGTTTATAATATTGGTATGGTTGTAGATCAACATAAATAGTGACCTTAATTCTAGAATGGGGGAACTTGAGGCATTGATGCAGGGTAGAAGGGATAACTCATACTTCATGGATCTAAGGATGACCAAAAAGTACATTATAAGTCAATTCAATGTCCATGACATGGCACAAGGTATCATGGGTTACAAGACTAACAATGATTGAAAGTAAATGGTCCCTAAAGACTCTCTTTCAATGTTATCATATGCTTTGATTGTGATTATTTTTGTATGCATGTATGTAGTAGTATATTTCAATTTTTGTATCAATTTCAACAACACTATATTTAGCTCTGAACCATTATCTATAAGAACCCACTTGATTTTGTGATGTGCTATAACAACTTTGATATATAATGAATTAATATGGCTAGGACCAAGGGAAGACATAACTCATTGATCAAAAGTAAGTTACTAGCTTGAAGATAGATGTCCCATGAGTGTTTAGAATTGGGTAGGATTAATGTCCTCAGGAATAGTGGATTGTTAGAGGAAATCATTTAGTATGCTCATGTGAACTTCTAACGTATGTAAGTGATCTAAGATAGAAATTTTCACATATGTTTTACTTAGTTAGTCACTAATACTATATTTTCTCTCAATAGTAGGACAAGAAGGTTTGGCCTTAGCTCATGTGAAATTCTAACGTAAGTAAGTGATCTAAGATAGAAATTTTCACATATGTTTTACTTAGTTAGTCACTAATACTATATTTTCTCTCAATAGTAGGACAAGTTTTGATGCCATCAATATTTTTTTAATGGACAAATCATGAGGTAGATTTACAAGAAGAATTATAATCTTAATCTATAAGTTGTTTATGGACACTAGATTGACCAAGAGCGGTAGGCAATTCCTTTAGGTGACCAAACACCTAAGCGATGGCATGCTAAAAGAGGGGGGATTCTAAAGAAATGTGACTTATGAAAAAAATTGGTTTAAATGGTTGAGGGAAATTAAATAGGATGGAGGGGAGAGAAAATAGAGTAGGAAACAATTAAGAGATATTAGTTTAAGGAAATTAGGTAATATGAGGTAACAAGATAAAAGTACTCGTTAATAAAATAGATGATAAGAAAAGACAAACTAAATCAAATCAAATAAGAGTGGGATAAATTGGAATCTAAGAAATAAATACAAAGGGAATAACAAGAGGAAAGAATGTTGCAAAAAAATAAAACAATGGAAGAACATGAATATGCCTTCACCAGTACAGATCCTTTCATTGAATATTGGAAAAATATTGGTCTTACTAAAATAAATCAGTTAACACTAATACTACTAAAAGTTACTAAGGGGATGAGAGAAAGAAGTATAATAGAAGAGATATTACATATTACACCATAAAAGGTGATGAATTATATGTGGAAGGGGATACATGATTTAACCACACTAGCGAGAACTCCAAAATTGTTTAAAGCCCCAGGTATAAAATCCTAGCTAGAGGAAATAAGTATTGCCCCTAGTGAATGAGGCATAAAAGGAAGAAAATATATGGACATAAGATCCATTCTAGGGATTAATATAGAAGAACAAGTAGAAGATAACATAGTAAGACAAATGTAAGAAAACATATAAGAAATAGTAAAAGAAAATGCATGAATTGAAAATGCACTTATAATAGACTAATGGAAGGATATGAATGACAATGAATAAGATACAATAGGATGAGAAATAGTGGTAGAAGAAACTGTCAAAGATAATAATTCATTAAATAGTTAAGATAAAATAGAAGGAGTGGAAGCTTATGTGGATGATAAATTTGAGTAAGTAGAAGATAATGAACTAGCTAATCTTGGAGTAAAATGACCAGTTAATGAAATTAATATAGATGAAGAAAATGTAGAGATAGGAGATAATGAAGAAGAGATATAAAATAACACCCTATTTCCATACCCCAACCAAAAGAGACGTTGTGAAGAGGTGAACCCTTTGGACCAATTTTCATCCCTCATGTTGCATCATATCAGGAGAGGAAACTCATTCCATCTACAAGAAGGGATACACATAGGAGAATAAGTAGTTGATAGCTTTGATAGTTTCAATGAAAATATTGAGAAGAGTAGAGAGTTTGTATAGAACCAAGCAAAAGTCTTGGATAGAAAATAATAAAAAGGGAAGAAACATACCCTTAATGAAATAATAAAAAGATATTGGATAAATAGTAAAAGCTTTAATGAAATAAGTTACCACTATATAAATAAATAGTAATAGACCAAACAACAACAACCACTTTGTTGATGATCAAAATTTTCATGTCGATGAATCAACCCTTTCACCTATTACAAAGATTAAAATGGAATCGTACTAGTCTAATAGTTAGGATCTAAAAGGCCACGAAGGATCTTAAAGATGTGCAAGGGGTTTTTATATGTTCTTAAAAATAATAATTACATCAAATATCAAATAATACTTCATTATAATTTCAAAAACCAAATATCTCTCTAAATCAAATGAAGGAAACAAATTATAATTACATAATCTAACCTATCCGATAGAGAAAACCTATGGATAAGATAATATCTTGAAGGAAATATTTTTATTCCTTATAATATATCTACTTTATCAAATTGTCTATAATCTTCTAATATTCACGTTATGCTAAAAAAATATTGAAAGAAAGGAAATAAAAAGCGCTGAAAGACAAGTAAAACAAATGACAATGAAGACCAAAGAATGAAAAAGAAAAAATAATTATCATAGCTAATCAAGCATCTACTTAAGAAGAAAGAAATTAAACTAAACATAAAAATAATTTAAATAAGAGAAGAGAGAACAACTACTAACAACATAAAATGATAAATTAATCATAATCTATCACTTAAACTAAATCTAAAACTAAAATAAATTTAAGAAAAAGAATAGTGATCTAACACTTAAATCTTATGAGATAAAAGATAATGAAAGTTACCTAATCTAAATATAAAATTTTAACATATGATTAAAATAAGATTACGCTATCAAATAAACAACTCTGAATAAACTAAACCACAAACCAACTAAACACTATAAAGATAATAATTAAAGATTAATAAACAAACTATAAGTAATAAAGTAAAAACAATCTAAGAACTAAATAAAGTAAACAAAAAGTAATAAATAAGCAAGTCTACTCTAAAAATAAACCTAGAATTAGAAGGAAACATAACTAAAAATTAACTAAATAACATACAAATGAATTTGTGAGTCTTTAATAAGAGTCGTCTTAACAAAGATAAAAGCGATTTTATTGAGAAACAATCTTTCAATACAAAAATCTTTGATATGATCATTAATACAATATGAATGGATCAATAACATGTCTAGCACTACAATGTAATCGTTAGTATTCAGGCCAATTACTTTGGATTATGCTCATATGACTGCATATATGTAATATCATAAGATATTAACGTTAACAACCTTTAGATAATTGATTTATAAATTAAATAAGAAATCTAGATATACTTGCATTGATTAAGTATATTACTTAACCGTCAAAGAATGTATTATTGGTCTATCTATAAAATTTGTACTATATTAGAGATGTTTCATAGAAAGAGTATAAATAATAAACATTTAAGAAATTAAGAGTCTTCAAGTATAACTATGTAATGTTCTATCTTGATGTCACTTTGATATTTAGTTATAATAATCTCTTCAAGAAATAGTTGAATAATAAATTATAACTAATTTTAGTTAGTTATTAGTTAAGTCTAATTGAATTTTTAAGTAAATTCAATTAATTTATAACTTAAATTTATATTCAAGACTTAAATAAGTCTTATCAGATTAAAAATATATATTAATAGAGTAACTGAAGACAAACTCTAAATGAGTGGGGCCATTAGTAATTACTACCACTTAAATAAACAAACTATGCTAAACATTAATATGACTTAAGTAATTTAAACAAAATTAAATACATCTAACACTATATCCATATGCATTAATCCATTAAATTTAGTAATATATTTTTAAAATAAAAATATCAATTGTTGTAAAATCTCAACTATTATCAAGTATCAAAAATAAAAATGTATCACCAAAGTATTGTAGTATAATAAAGTATATGAAAATATTAAAAAAAGTAACTTAACTCATCTGACCATCCACATGTCATTAGAATACTTAAGTATGATCAAAGTATCATAAAACATCAAAATCCACCACATAACTTAGCAAGCCATCCTTCATCTTCTCTGTCAGACAACTTTTCAATCAATGGATGACCCTTATCTATCACATATTCAGTGTAATCCATTTTCATCACTGAAAAATTTACCAATTTGGTGTCACCTTCATTATCTTCATCTTCAACCTCTTATTTCACCTTCTTAACCATCTTGGTGATCTCAGGAGATTCTATAGGACTGAGTCCTCACCTCTTACCTCCTGAAGGAACTATCTTTTCCTACTCAATTATATGTGAAGGAAAATCATCAATACTTAACCTCAAACAACCTATAATAGCATTGTTAGGTTCAGGGGATGGATTCTTAGTATTTAATGGCACAAAGATTAGGAATGTAATTTTGAAGTCAACTATAAATCATTTTGAGGTGTAGGTTCTCAATACTGAGGATAATGGTGAGGAGTGGGATTCTGATCAGATTGTAAAGTAATATGCATATGTTGGGAGGAACTTCTTGGAGTTCCTCATATATGATAAAATTAATTCCTCTCCAACCTTGGTTACCTTAGTTTGTAGGATTGAAAGGCAAAGCATTTGAAAAATTATAAAAAAGGGGGTTTGATGTATCAAAATGGATCGACATACATGTACCATGGTTATAAGGTCTAGGAATAATGCTACCAGTCCTTTTACCCCTAAAATTTTGGCCTATAGGAACAAATCTTTGTGGAGGTGTATCCTCTCTATGCCATTCCTAGTTACGCCCCTAATTATCATCATGTGAGTTATTAGAATGAGGTGGAGTCTAGCTTGACATCTTACTAAAATTTGAAAATAAATCCAATTATTTTCTATACTAAAAATGATCAAATGATATTTATCAAACCAAATACATATTTCTATATGTGATTCTATGAATAATTCTTGCATAAATTTCAATAAATGAAATTCAAATTTATATTATACAACTTATATCAAAACTAATTGCTTGTAAAATATTTATATTATATTTCAAAGGTCATTAAAAATCATAATACCTTTTACATGATTCTCACATTTCATCCAAAAAATTTAACTATATTCATATATTAAATAATTATTTCATCTAAAAGCTGTCACATGTCAAATATAACCATAATAGATCCAACTTAAAACCAAGTGCCTATGTCCACCACATATAATATTATCCAATCAACATTTAATTTTTATAGTGAATAAATAACCAAATCTTTATGTTTTCAATTGAATTTTAAATGCATCATATCAATCCATATCTATATCTGATGATGACAAGTCAAAAATATTGACTACAAGCATACTTACGATCTCTAAATATCAAGTCAACAAATCAATAATATGGTTGCAAATATTATAATCTCCTAAAAAAGAAAGTAAACAGAGCAATCGATATATTATGTTTCATATCAAAAGTCAACTCGAATGACCAATTTCTCCTCCAAGTTTTATTTTCATTTGTAAAATGTCCCTTTCGCCCAAATAATTCCAAAGAATGGTGGTTTATAGAACAAAACTACCTTCTGTATTACTTTCGAATGAGCATTAACTTCATGCTTACAAGTTGAAATCCAATTAGTTGCCAAGTCTACCACTACCCTTTTGATGACTTAGCTAAATCTTTTTTCATCCTATCAAATTTGTCTACAACTAAACTAACCACTAATCACCCTATTAAAACCATCCATTCGATGCATGTACATCAAAATTAATGCAACAAAATCCATAAATATGAAAACAAATCCCAACACATTCATCATATTAAATAAACCTTATGTCAAATTAAAACCAATCAAAATCTTGCCAGCTAACACAATTTCAAAAAATTTGCTTCCGAATTGAATTAACGTATGAATATATACCTAACTTACATGTTTGGTTTCCATGTCCGCCACCTTAGGGTATTATTAATGTTGCCACCAACTAGCTTAGGTCCATCAAGGATTTAAAAATTAAACCCTTAAGACTTAGGTTTAGATAATACATAGGTTTTAAAACCATTCAAATCTTAATCAAATTATCATTCAAATGATAAATATATGTAAATTTCATTTAACAAATAAACATATACATACCTTTCAACTTATAACATTAATATTAAATATAAATAATGCTAATCATGTATCATTACAAATTAAATTGACACCTTGATATTAGAACAGTCATTTGATCAAACGATCATGTGAATCAAACAAATTATTTTCATAAGATCAATGCCTTTGAATATTATGAGAACTATGCATTATTCTTCCATGTCAACAAACAATATGACTAGAATTATCTTACTTACAAGATCAAATCAAATTGTTCTCATCAAAATTCTGCACATTTATCCATATAATTTGAATGTTTTTCATTGTATCAACTCATGCTTTCAAAACTACATGATAATGTTAGATTAAAATATTTATTAAATGCAATAATCATACTAAACATTCAACAAATAATGAATATTCAAATGAATTAATGAACTAAGACCCCCCATAAGTAGTTTTCAATGTTACGACTTTAATCTTCAATATGATAGAATGAACTGGCTTGCTCAGATTTTCATAAAAGAGAGGGGGTGCTAAAAATAGGTATAACACACTTTTATAATGACACAAAATAGGATGAAGTTTCCACTATTTGGTAAAGGCTAAATATGCATAGGAACTTTTATAGCTAAATTTTATGCCCTTGGAATATAGTTCAAACCTTCAAAATTTGGGATAACATTGAGACAATTCAAGGTTGTGGGTGGAATAATGTTAGATTGAATCTCTATTATCACTTGAACTTCTACCCCTTGAGGAGATGACAAGTCTCTCCTCATTCAAGTGGCACAATAGAAACACCTTAGGGTTGTGGGTGACCCAAATTTGAGGTGTGTCTCTAGATTAGGGCTAGTTCCCTTGATGTACCATTTCCAAACACCAAAACCACACTTTCATTTATGAGGAAAAGGGTTAAGAATCTTAAAATAAACCTAGCTAAGGAGGTGATGCACCAAATATATGGTTTACTCACACCCCTTGAAATGCACTTAGAACCAAAAGGAAAACTACACATACACTTCATCCATCAAACTAAAATCTCTTCTTCTACATCAACGTTTCAAGAATGGGGTCTTGAAGAGAGCCTAGGATAAGAGGACTTAGACAATAGGTATCCTAGAAACACTAATGAATAGACTACTCACTATACCTACAATCCACATTTGACACTTCTTGCTGACCTACAAAAGAGAGCTTTCAAAGGCACTAGGAATGATAGCATGTCAAGGTAAGTAAAATACACTTGCACAAGACCAACAATCATAATATGCACTTGACAAAGTCAAGAATGAAGTAAAAAAATTATTTATTAGTTCAAGGCAAAAATTGAGTAGGGCTTCACCATACTCAGGTGTACAGATCTGTACAATAGCCAAACAAGCTCATATATATAACAAATGTGAGAGAAGAGAGAGAAGGTGAAGCTCAAGAGTCACTAAGACACTTGTCAAACAAGGAGAATGAGTTACAATAGAATGGAATCAAGAATGAGATAGGTCATGCAAGGAAAACAAGGACAAATGTCTCTCAACTCATCTACCTCCTCTATATGTGGCGTAGATGATCTCTCATGCATATGAAACTGCCCCCATTATTTTCCTTCATTAGACTAACTCACCACTAAATAGGGTCAGGTATGATTATTTATCTGAGGGGGAGGGGTTACTAAAAAGCGTTCACATGCATTGGATTAGTCTCAAATGATTCAATTATTTTGGCCATGAGCAATCACTCCTAACAATTACAAATAACTTCCTCTCATACACCTCTCAAAATTGGCACACAAAATTCTTCCAATTATTTGATATAATACATGCACAAGGAGGAATGACACGTCAAGAGTGTCTATATCATCAGCTTCATCAATCAAGCCTTAAAAGGCTTCCCAATTGGATCTTTCATCTTTTTCACAAGTGTTCATTGTCTGCTCACTAGACTGGTTGAGATTAAGAAGATATAAGACACACTTAGGAGCCTTAATACCTTAATTAATGATCATGGAGACTTAAAACAAGTTCCAATCTCTCTCCTAAAGGTGATTGCATCATTTTAAACCTCTCATATTTGTAAGACACATAAATTTGTCAAAATAAGCCCTATTATACACCATCCATACAAGTGGAGTACAACTCAATTACATGGGGAGGAGCCTTGAAGATTCCTCTATCACCTCCAATTATTTTTATGACCAACTTGTGTCATTTTGATGCTCTCTTTGTAATATCTTCCTAGATGGGTCCTTAGAGAGGGTTTTATGAGGGTTTAGAGTCATTTCAGCTCTTAGCATTTATTCATAAAGACTACACATTGGAGTTATAAACCAATGCCACTAAAGGCTTCTTATGAACCTTCTCTAACATTCCCAAACACCTTGATTCTCCATGCAAAGTATCATGCGAGATACAAGCATCCTAAGTTGGCCACTCGGGTCACTTTTAAGCATTTTCCAGGGTTTAAAAACCTTCAAACCAAGAAATGGCTTCTTGATGAACTTCTCTACAAATAAAAGGATCAAACACCTCTATACACATCCCAAAGACATGCTTCAATCACAAAAATATCTCATTAATAGCTAGAAATGAAACTGACCCCCCTTTTGATACTAGGCCTAAACCTTATTCAATAGGTATGCCTGTAACTCTTGGCATAAAATGAGTTTCAATGATATTATTTGAATCTTAGGGGGTTGAAAAAGTCTGAAATGATCCCTTAAACATGATTTAATCAATTTGGAGGATTATCTAAGGCAAAAAATGAATATGACCTCCTTACCTAGCTATAGGCTTTACCATTCTTTACAATGCTGACTACAAACCTTGGAGCATGGAGCAAATTGTTAGTATATCTACCTCTCTACTAGGTTATTCATGTTTTAATATGTGTTTTACAACTCCAAAAACTATCCTAAAGTGCTCCCTTTTCTTTTGGTTTATGTTTCATCCTCATTTATCAAGAATGCAGGGTTCATGCAAGGGAAAAATGCCCCCTATCTGAGAAAAAATAGGGGGCACTTCCCCTATTTTCCTCAAAAAACAAACCATTTTATAGTATTATAAAAGTGGAAAGGGTTGTCTATACTAATTTTTAGCTCCTAACTTAGTCATTTAACCCTCTAAAAACCTCAAAAACCAAGATTGAGTTTTCTAAGGCAAATCGTATGTAGGTAGGGCATAAGGATTGTATTTGCTTACTTTTGGGCTCCTTTAGGTGAATTTGAACTGATGAGAGTGACCTCAGGGTGAAATCATCATGGTGTATATGTTCATAAATCATTCACCACTTTGTATTACTATAAACCCTCTCATATGTTCCCTAAGCTTTCAAAATGAACCCTTTCTACCTAATTGTTTGTGATAACTTCTCTTCCTCCCCTGCAATGATTTGAGGCCTAAACATAGTGTTTAAATACTCTATTTGAAATATTATATGGTGATCCATGCATCATACAATTTTACCATCATTATTATTCCATTTGATGCACTTTAGCTTCAAATATGAGTTTACCCTTGTTGACTGAGATAACCCTGTAGATTCCTGCTTGGCCTTAGGTGGAGGTGGCTTTGAGAAAAATTGTCTATGGTGTGTATGAATCCTCCCTAAATATCCTGAGGTCACAAGATATGAATTTTAATTATTTCACACCTTTAATGCCATTCAAACACCATTAAGACATCAAAATCTCATTGTTTACCTACCTGACTGTAGGTGGATTGAGACACTTTGTTTTAGTAACCTATAGGTGTGATTGCATGCTTTTGAAAATTGTATTAGGTGTGTTAAGGTTTTTATGAAATCCTCTTGGTATAAATTTGCTTTATTAGATTATCTTTCTCTAAGAAGAACCCTTTACACCAACTATGCATCTAATTTATAGGTCACTATCAACTTACCCTGCTGTAAGAAAGCATTTTGCCCTGTGTACAGATATGGTATGAGCTTGGGGAGTCAAAATAGTGTTCCATCCTCCTTAGAGGGTCATTGGAAGATTAAAACTCATTGGAAACATTATGAATCATATCCATTCATTGGTGATGTCTCATTCACAACCTAAGTGGAGAAGAAACCACTTTTAGGTGTAGACCTGTAGACAATGTTGAAATAATTCATTGTGTTTATGAGCCTATTTAAGGCACTCAAACACCATCTTCCACTATTACTTTCTATTTAAAATTTGTCATAGTGATTATACATACCAAAGGATATAAGATTATTATATTATATGGTTTGGAATACTTCATAGGCATGTTGAATAGGGTCTATAAAAAGCATTTAGGCCTCTATTTTGCACATTTAGGGATTATTTCCCAGAATTCAGTGATTTACCTTCAAACATGTTTCCACCTTCTATCTAGTCAATATACTCCCTCAAAAAGGTATATAATTCCTTCACCCTATTTTAGGACCTCAAATGGGGTCCATATTATGATTCAAAGTTCCAAAATGACCATTCAAACCTCTATCAAGACCACCTATAGATGGCTATTTGCATATATAGGAAGTAAGGAAGAATTGAAGCAATATGTGTATTGAAAAAAGGCCTGAAAGAAATTAAAACTTGTTATGAACCTTCCAAATTCATGATATACACTAAAATCATCCTAAAACAAGCTTAAATAACCTCCTTTCAACAATGAGATTCACCATAAGGAATGAACCAATCTGCAAGTACTAAGAAGCCTAGAAGAGGCTTCTTGAGTTTTCCAAAATCCAAAAGACAATGGGAAAACCTATGGAGAGGCTATGAGAAACACATGAAATAATAAAATTTATCAAACCAAATTAGAATATTCTAAAAGAGGCTCATGCAGGTACCCCTCATGGGTGCAAGAGCATACAAAGCTACCTAGTTTCTTAGCAATGGTTAATAAGGGATGAGCCATAAAAATCAAACTTATTGCCATAAATTTAAAGTTGACCCTTCTTGGCTTGTAAAGGCAAGAAATGAGAAAAATCAAATTTTGATTTATCTAACCTTTTCTCTGCACACCAGGCATAATAAAGACCTTAGGGATATCAAGAGACACTAGGCCCATGTTTTCAGCTGAAGATGAACTTCCCAAGTTCGTACAAGTTCCATTAAGGCCTTTTTAAAAGTAAATATACCTATTTTTGTGCATGAAACTACTTATTGACTACCTTTGACCACTTCTTGACATATTCTAACCTCATCCACATTAGAATCTTGTTTGGTGACAAATATGATTCTCTAACAAATTCGTATAAGTCATTTAATGAGCAAAAAAAGTGACCAAAAGGAATTTTTGCATATGAAGCATGGAAAAGGACAAATTAATGACTTAGGAACACTTTAAAACACTTCAATGACCATATTAGGACATTTATAGAATAATTTGAGCCTTTGACCATGTTTGACTAGAGTTGACAGACATGTACAAGGAAGCTAGGCTTACACCAAGGCTATAATCAAGATAGGTGAGATGTTTAGACACACATGAGACCCTATTAGACATATGGGAAACTTTGAAAAGTTTCAATATGTAGGGGTTGACCCAATTTGAATAAAATTCAAATTTGGTCAACACTTTTAGCAATTCCTAGGGGTAACATGCTTGCCTATGTTAAAGATCAGTAGCCTTATCCTATCTATTAGGCAAAGGAAGTCAAATGCACTCTAAAAATAGTAGGATAAGACCTTGACTTGACTAATAAGACATTTGATTGATCTCAATACACACAAATGAAAGACAACACACACCAAGACCAATCAAACACACAAAATAAAGGCACAATTATGCTATTAAGAACTTAGGAAACACAAGACACGATAAAAAGAAAACTAATTATGTACATATAACTAAAAATACCTCCCTTCTTGGATTAAAAGGAAAGTATCTTGAATCTCCTTCCTCATGAAATGAATGAGGATGCCAAGCATGCTTCTTTTTGGATGTAGTACTAGATGACTCATGTTTCTTTCTTGTTCCTTGGCTTGGCATGTCCTTTGATGGAGTCATCTCAGACAAGTCTCCAAGGTAAATTAAATATTATTGAACTTGGAAAGGTACCTCATACTAATGCTCCTTTGTCTCATTATGGTAGATTTGCATCTCCATGAATGGAATAGCTTCTTGAAAGTCTATGTCTTCTTGAAAGGTTTCATTGCTCTTATATTTTGTTACAACCTCTTAAAACCCTTTAAGAAGTCTTGTATCATGGCATTCTATGAGTTTTTCTTATTCAAACTCCTTAATGTTTGTAGGATCAGCTTCACATGTGGTTCTAGAATCAATCTTTGAACCATTTTTAAAAGTCTCATAGTCATCATAGATTACTCCATCATGATTTAGACTTTCTTGATGGTGATACCTCTCAACACCTACTTGCTCCTCAACATCTTGGGCTTGTTTTCTTAGAAGTCTTGCCTTCTCACTATCTTCATATTCTTTGAATATTTGCATATAATTATGCCGCATGTCTTCTTCTTGAAACATATCATCTTGCTTACCATTTCTTGTAGTCATCTCCAAAGAAATTGTAGGCCCGTTGAGGCTTTTAACTTCTTTACAAATGTCTTTAAATCTCTACCATAAGTCATCATCCTCTTTTTGATCAACATCATGAAGGGGAACAATAAGAGAAACTTTTTCCTTTCTTATTTGGAATCTAAAAGAACCTCTTCCAAGGCTTCTTCTTCAACACAAGGAATGTCATCTTCATTATCATCATAATCTAATGTTTCTTCATAAGAAGTCAACTCTTCCTCATCATCAACCCAATCTAAAATATCCATTTCCTTCTCTCTCATGGTGGTACAAAGATTAGGCATTTAAGACCAGGAACTTTGGCCCAAGAAAGCTTCAAAGGAACAATGCCATCCTCACCATTATAATCTGATTTCTCCTTAATAAAATGATCCACATTAGGTTCAATGACCTCATTGGATTCAAGCTTCCCTTTAATAGATGAGAGATTCTGCATTTTGAGTTCCAACTCCTCAATTATTTTGGCAAGGTTTTCTTGAAATATCTTCTCTTGGGGGAAAATAGGATCTCCATTGGGAAAGGAAGTAAAAGGAAGTTGAGATGAAGGGCAAAAGGCTTCTTGAGGAGGGGTGGGAGGGAGTTGAGTAGGTTCAGATTTCCCTACACTTCCAACTTCTCCACTTAGACATTATTTTTCCTTCTTTCCACAAGCTACCACTACTTATTTCCATCTTGGGAAGCTAAACTTAGAGAGTTATTCATGAGGCTGAGGTGAAAATGGAGGAATGCCACACTTAAAAACTTTAGTTTCTATTGCCATGATGGATTGTGTCAAATGTTGGTTTGTAAACTCAATCGCCTTGTAAAGATGAGTCTCTAATCTCAACCTTCTTCTCTCAAAATCTTCTCCAACAATGGTGTCCCTCTTCCTTTGGCTACTCTTTTGGATGGACTTCCAAGAATGGAAACTTTGGGGAATGCATGAAGCACTTGGGGCATTTTGAAGCATGATTGGGTTAATATTTTGAATAGGTGTAGTTAACACACTTGAAGGCTGATGTGGGGTGTATTGGAGCAACCAAGATTGAGTTGGTTCATGAGCTTTCAACCTCTCTTCTATGTGGAAAATTAGACCACAAACATCGAACATTTCACTCATAAGGCCTTACCAATTAAATTTCCCAATGGGCATCCATTATCCCTTAACTATCTCTAAATCATCCCTCACACTCTTGATACAATCAATAGGGATGACTTGATGATAACCATTTATAGTGTCAATATCTAACATATACTCTTTATAGCTAAGGAGAGTCTTCTTGAAGCTTGCAATGGACTAACTTGGAGAGGAACTAGGTGGACTAATTGAAACATAAGTTTGAGAATGTTGATTATAGGACTAATGAAACTCATAGCAAGGCTAATTGGATTGATAAGGATCATGACAAGATTGACTAAGGACTTAATTATATTTAAAGGGAATGGGCAATGATGGATATGTCTCACCAAATTGTGTAAGAACAAAGTAAAACTCAATATTAGCCATGAATCAGTGATGAGAACTATATAGAAAAAGAAACAACCTCAAATAGAGTACTTGTACTACTTGACTAGTAGATTTGTGCTTGGAGTCTCCATTGGTGCTTAGTGGAATTGCCTCTAAATGCTGATATCTTGAGGAGGACACCAAAACTCCTCAAGGAATGGACTTTTGAGTCCCACCAGGCATGCCAAAAACTATTGTCCCTTGAATTTTCACCCATTAAGGAGATAAAAAGTCTCTCCTCATTTAAGTGGCATAATGGAAATACCTCAGAGCTATGGGTGACCCAAATTTGAGGTGAGTCTCTAGGTTAGGGCTAGTTCCCTTGATGTACCACTTTCACACACCACAACCACACTTTCATTTATGAGGAAAAGGGTCAAGAAGCATAAAATAAATATAGATAAGGAGGTGATGTACCAAATATATGGTCTACTCACACCACTTGTAATGCACTTGGAACCAAAATGAAAACTACACATACACTTCATCCACCGAACTAAAATCTCTTCTTCTACATCAATGTTTCAAGCATGGGTTATTGAAGAGAGTCTAGGTTATAATGAATTAAAATATAGGTCTCCTAGAAACACTAATGAATAGACTACTCACTATGCCTACAATCCACATTTGACACTTCTTGCTGAACTATAAAAGAGAGCTTTCAAACTACATAAGGCACTAGGAAGGACAATATGTCAATGTAAATAAAATATACTTGCACAAGACCAATAACCATAATATTCACTTGATGAAGTCATGAATGAGGTAAAAATATAATTATTTATTATTTAAAGTCAAAAATTGCGTAGGGATTCACCATACTTAGCTGGATAGATTCATACAACAACCAAAAAAGCTTGTATATATAACAAATGTGAGAGAAGAGAGAGAAGGTGAAGCTCAAGAGTCACTAAGACACTTTTCAAGCAAGGAGAATGAGTTAAAATAACATGGAATCAATATTAAGATAGGTATTACAAGTAAAATAAGGAAAAATTTCTCTCAACTCATCTAAATCCTCCATATGTGGCGTAGATGCTCTCTCATGCATATGAAATTGCTCCCATGATTTGCCTTCATTAGACTGCCTCACCACTGAATAGGGTTAGGTATGATGATTGATTTTAGGGGGAGGGGTTTATAAAAAATCCTTCACATGAATTGGAGATGTCTAAAATCATTCATATTATTCTAGCCATGAGCAATCACTCATAACAGTTACAAATAACTCCCTCTCATGCACCTCTCACACTTGGCACACAAAATGCTTCCAATTCTTCATTCTAATATATACACAAGGAGGAATGACACATGTAAATAGTCTATATGTCATAAAGTTTATCAATAAATCCTTAAAAGGATTCCCAATTGGAGCTTTCATCTTTTTCACCAAGTGTTCACTGTTTGCTCACTAGACTGGTTGAGATGAAGAAGATAACAAACACACTTAGGAGCCTTGATACCTTAATTAATGATAATGGAGACTTAAAAAAAGTTCCAATATCTCTCTTAAAGGTTATTTCATATTTTTAAACCTATCTATACCTACAAGACACACAATTTTTTTAAAATAAGCCCTGTTGTACACCATATATACAAGTGCAATACAACTCAATTGCATGGGGAGGAGCCCTAAAGAGTCTTCTATCACCTCCAATCAGTTTTATGTGTATTGTAAAAATGCATAAAATTAATTAAAACTTGTTATGAACATTTTAAATGCATGATAAACACTAAAATCATCTTGAAACAAGCTTTAATAACCTTCTTTCAACGATGAGATTCACCATGAAGAATGAACCAATTTGCAAGTACTAACAAGCCTAGAAGAGGCTTCTTGAGTTCTTGAGATCTCCAAAATACAAAAAAAAATGGGAAAACTTGTGGAGAGTCTTTTATAAACACATGAAACAATTAAATCTATCAAACCAAATTAGAATATTATGAAACAAGCTCATGCAGGGACCCCTCATGGGTGCAAGAGCATAAAAAACTGCCTAGTTTCTTAGCAATGGTTCATAAGGGAGGATAAATGAAAATCAAACTTATTACCATGGATTTGAATCATAATAATACCCCTTTGAACTCCCAAGATAACTCCTTCAAACTCCATCTATATAGACTGTACCAAGCATTTGAAGTTGACCCTTCTTGGCTTATGAAGGTAAGAAAGAAGGAGTATAAGTGAAATTTGATTTATTTAACCTTTTATTTGGACACCAAGAATAGTAAAGACCTTAGGGATCTTAAGAGACACTAGGCCCAAGTTTTCAACTAAAGATGGACTTCCCAAGTCTGTAGAAGTGCCATTAAGGCCTATTTTTAAGGAAATTTCCCTATTTTTGTGCATGAAACTATTTATTGATTGCCTCTAACCACTTCCTAACATATTATAACCTCATCCACATTAGAATTTTGTTTTGTGACAAATATGATTCTCTGAAAAATCTGTATGAGTCATTTATGAGTGAAAAAATTGACTAAAAGGCATTTTTTGCATATGAAGCATGGTAAAGGACAAATTTATGACTTAGAAACACTTTAAAACACTGCAATGACCATGTTAGGACATTTATAGAATAATTTGAGCCTTTGACCATGTTTGAATAGATTTGACCAAAGTGGATGAGACAAGTACAAGGAATATAGGCTTACACCAAGGCTAGAGTCAAGATAGGTGAGATGTTTAGACACACATGAAAGCCTATTAGACATGGAAAACTTTGAAAAGTTTCAATATGTAGGGGTTGAACCAGTTTGACTAAAATTCAAATTTAGTTAACAATCTCTATGTTAAAGGGCTAGCTCCCCTTGATGTATCAATTAGGCTCATCTACTAATCTACCAACTTGCTAGGAAAAGAGAGAGAAACCTAATCTAATGGAGGTGATCCAACAAATAGATTGAACACTATCAACCAGATGCAAGTGCACATCAACCATGAGACTAACTTGAAATAAACACTAATGCTAATCTACCTTTCTACTTCATCACTTTATTGTGGAGGTAGTGAAATATACTTGGGCTAGGAGGATTATTCGAGTGATCATACAATGAAACTAAGGAATAGATAACTCACTCAACCTTCACACCTCACTTAGACACTTCACAAGACTTGCAAAAAGGATTTCAAAATGAATATGAATGCTAGAAAAGGACAATATACCAAGGAATTAAAGATAATCACTTAAAAATATCAATTATTCATGCATACACATTGAAACCATTCAAAAGAGAAGGTAAAATAGAAGTTGATCATTTATCAAAGGCTGGAAAATGGGTAGGGCTTCACCATACCTAGGTGGAGAATACAATACATAGCCTATCAAGGCTGAATTTATAGAGAAATAAGGGAGAATAGGAGAGAAGGGCATATAAGAGAGAAGTGACGTGTGTCAAGTGAAGTTTACAATCAAGAAATAGTACCATCAGGTCTTAAAATACATGTGTTGGTTTGTTAAGATGCTTTCTTCTTCCAAGTGGCATAGGGGTCTTCATATTGCTTGACGTCTTGCACTTGTTCTTTCAAACTACCCTTTATCTTGGATTGTGAGATGAAACATGGAATTATTGACCATTAATTCATGTTGGGTCACCTTATTCCCATATTCTTGACACCTTGCATCAATTTAGGAGTCTTCATAACTAATGTTACAATGATGATTACAACTCCTTAGGTGTCTTGGAGTCTAATTTGTCTTACTACACGAATCTTATCCAAATGGATCAAAAATTTAATTTGCCTTCATAAATAAAATTATTCTCCAAGAAACATATATTAATATCATAACAAACTTGAAACAACTCATTTGGAATCCTCAAACTCTCTCCAAGACTTCATCTTACACCCTAAGCTCTCATTAGCCCTCAAATATTTGTAGCCCTAGAATCATGAAAAACTCCTTATGTAGGACAATATACAGGTTATCTTAGAAAACTTAGAATATATTTGAGTACCTAGTATCCCTTTACATCTTCATGCCAAATTTTAGGACTTGAAACTAAGTGGAAGTGTCCTTTTTTTGTTGATCTATCTCTCCAATTAGGCCTCCATGATTAGAAATTAAGTTTTTACCCAAAATCACTTCCAAACGTGTAAAACCTCTAGGAAGTCTATAATTAACTTTATATACCATAAAACCAATCTTCATGTCAAATTTTAGGTTCTAAAACCTTGTACAAATGGGTGGACCAAGAAATGGTCAAAACCCTAACATAGAAGCATGTTCATACCTAGGAAGCAACTCGAGTGGTTTGCCAAGACTTTTTTAGGTTCTAATGCTTGGAAATTATTTGTTGAGGTTTGAAACACCTTAGTACTACATAATATACTAATAATATGTCTTTTTAAGTACTTTATGGGTTTGCATATAGGCCTTTTAGCTTGTAAAACAATGCATTCCTCTCTTCTTAGCCAACTTGATGACTTGGTTCATATACCGCTATATGAGACCTAAATACATGTTTATATGATTTTATAACCTTTATCTAGTCTTTTTAGATCCCTATACTTTGTTTTAAAACCAATCCTTACCCTATTTCTTCACAAAAGAGCCTTTAACCAAGCTTTTTGAGCAGTTTCATACACCTATAGCTTCAAATGTACTATCAAGTGTGTAATTTAGGTGTCTATGGGAGTTTTTAGGGTCATTAAAATAATTTATCATTCATACTATTCCATCTTAATGTATTAAAATCATCCTTTATCTCATTGAGTCTTTTAAGAGGGTTTAAAAAGGGGTTTAAAAACTTACCATCTTAATGATGGTTCATAAAGAACAAAGGCCTAATCTCAAAAAAATAATATAAAGTGGGAGTATGGAGGCCCCTCCAACATCCTTTATGATCTTAATCTCCCATGGAAACTCTCCATGCACTTCTAAGCAATAGAAAATGACCTTTGAATTCTTTTTTAAGGCAAAAACATGATTTGGTTAAACGTCCAATCTTAAAGATGGTTCATTCAGGTTTGGAAGTGATAGGTTGAAATAATGCCAAGGATTTGAGGTTAGAGACCCTATCTATCTACTCCAAACACCTTTTTTCACCATGCAAGTCTTCCAAAGAGTACTAAGTAATCAAAGGTGGCTTCTCAGGTTGGTTAGCTATACGAGGATTAAGGGTAGAGTTTGACAATAATAACATCCTTAAAACTATTTTTTTTTTATCTCAACCATTTTCATGGTGTGTGAAATATCCCTCTTCATGCTTTAATGTGTTTCCTTTACATTTATATGTATTCATGTGCTCAGAGTTTGATCCCATTGACCCTAGTAGACCTATAAGGGTTTTAGGCCTGAAGGCTTCTTTTAGCCCTCACAACTGAGTTTTCCCTTTTGATCCTTCACTAAAAACCTCAATTGAAATGAGAATACTTGCCATGTCTTAGACCACCTTCAATGGCAATCCTAACTTTCATTTACCTAGGCATTTATCTTTCTCAAGAATGTTTTGAAGTAGACTTGTAGGTATCTTGATTGTGGGACTACAAGTTTTAAAGTGACTTGTTTCATTCAATATATTTGATTCTCTTAAGGTTTCTTTAAACTCTGATGAAATTTTTGAACTTAATCTCTCTATCTAAGATCTAACCCACTATTCTACATTGCAATTTTTTCCTTCTCAAGTTTGAAACCAACTATGGCTACTCAAGCAACCTTGTAGGTGTTAATGGATTGTGAGTCCACAAACCTAAAGTATATTTTCTTAGTCTTCAAGTCTCCCAAGCATTATATTTATCAATCAAAACTTCATTATCTAATATATTATATTTTATATTCACTTTCAAACATTAGAATCTAGCTTGAAACCTTAAACAGGCCTGCGAATTACCATTTTGCATGTAGGTATACTTGTAGGTCTGACTATGTATGACAATTTGTAACAAGACCCCAATGTTTAATTAGTCATAGCCTTATAATGTAAAATCCATCTTCAAGTATTTTGGTCATATATGGAACCCTACATACCCTTTCAAAACCTCACATCCTCATAAACATACCCTTCTTCTCTCATGTTTGCTCAAGACATGGATATAGGTGGTGATTAAGAATCTTTTGAGCATTAGGATTTGATACACACCTCTCCATGGTTTTCAAATCTTCAAAATTTTGACCCACTACAACTTAATTATCATTTATGCCTTCAAAACCACTTTGATACACTTTTCATAACATAATTTTTAATAAAATATAGACCTACAAGTTTGCAGACCTATAGGTCTGCATTCCTCATGATTTAGGCCTTAAAATGGTGCATACATGATTTCTTGAGCTCTAAAAACATATATTCATTTACTTATCACTTCTCTTGTGAGTTCAAGACCCTCATATAAGCATAAAATATAGAACAAGGCCCTTTAAATCACTTTGATGCAAGCAGTCTTCACACACAGTCTTCAAAGTGAGGAAACACTAAATAATGCTTAGAGAGAATGGTATGGGAGTAAAGTATTGGATAATAATTTATGGATCTATATATAATTTGGAGGAGTTAAGTGTGATGGGGAAACTTTATCAACGTTCCTTGACTATTGATGACTTTGAAACAATCAAGAAACCAAAGACAATCACCCTACAAACTATGTACAATGGATATTTATTACTAAATTGGACTCACTCGTGCCAATAATGAATTGGGGAAGAACATGAAATGTTTTTACAAACCCTACACATCTCCTTCAATTGATATTATGCATTAAAATTGATTTAAATTGTCATTCCAAGGAGAAAAATGACCCTGTAGGGTTTGTAGTCAGCTTTAGACCACCTTAGAGTCTTAGCCATTGTTCATAAAGGAGAGGGGATATATTTGAAAAATAATGATACAAAATTGAAGGTGCTGAGGACCCCCTCCTCTAGAAAAAATCTTAGACTTTGACTCTCTCTCTCATGGCGATACCATCCCATGAAAAGAGCCTTGGCAAACTTTCCAATGGAGCAATGGAGATAAGGAAACAATTTTTGAACTCTTAAGATCTATAGCTGAAATCCAAACATGGATTTGACCTATAGAAGCTCAAGAGACACCTATGCAATGTTTTCACCTGGAAGATGAGCTCTCATGTTTGTACAAGTGACTTAAAATTGCCTCTTTAGAGTTAGAACTGAAGTAACTAACCATTTTATGAAATTCTAATATATATGAAAGTTATATAACTATTTCAATAACTTTGAAAAATTTATTTGTATAGATATCCACCTTGGTCAGCTTTGGCATGCATTGGATTTAACCAAAATCACATTTTCCCTCAATTTCACTTACCTCAAAGTTTACAAAATACCTTAAACTTTCCAAACATGTGTGACATGTTTATGAAAAGTGATTAAGGGGGGAAATGACTTTGAAGGACACCTAAGGACCTATGACACCATTTGAACAATATTAATTACACTAATAAATGTTTAGATGAGTCCAAGACAAGATCAAAGCATTACCTTAATTTTATCAAATTAACCTTAAAATTTGCTAACAAGACCTTAGAAAGACTCTAATAAGACCTCATAAGACATGACAAGGTTAGGGACAAGGTTAAAAAGACATGAAAAGCAAGTCTTTTACCTATAGGGGTTGAAATTTTGACCTTGGGGGTTAAAATTAGTCAATAAAATGGTGATTCATGGGGGTGGCACACCTATAATGCTTACTAGACCTATAGCCTTATCTTTCCATTGGGAAATGGAGTCACTAGCACTCAAACTCAGACCTAATCATACCTTTACCAAGACAAAACAAACTTATTTGACCTCCAACACACACAAAATGAGAACAACACACAAAATATGACAAAACACTGACAATACATACACCACACTTATGTTACAAAACACTTATGGAACACAACAAACATAAGCAAACTAATATGTACAAACTAACATTCCAAGATTGATCCTTCTAGATCAAAATGAAAGCTTTTGAGATCATATTATTCATGTGATGATCAAGGATTTGCAACAAGTTTCCTCCTAGACCTTTGCTTTGTTGAGCTCATCTGCTTCTTGATTGTCAATCCTCTTGGTAGACCTTCAAGTGAATCATCAACATCAAATATGTTATCAATGAATACAAATTCATTTTGATCCTCAACACTTATCCCATAATGATTTTCAACCTTAGGATAGATCTCTAATGTGACTATAGACACAACTTCAACATTTGATGACTCATTAGGACCATGCCTCTCAATGTGTACACTTTGACCAACTCCTTCTTGAACATGTTTACCTGAAAGTATAGGTCTATCATCCAAGCTCAATCAAAATTTTTTAAGCTCTTCCCAAAAGTCAACTTCCTTTTGATCATTTGAAAGGATGCCAATCTCAACCTCACTCATGTCATTCTCTTTAGGGACATTAGGCTCATTAAATGCTTCAAATGAACTGTGGCTTAGATGAGTTTTTGATTCTTCAATCTCTATCACTTGTTCATGGTGCTCAACAGGGCTAGTGACCAAAGTGTCCTCATGAAAGATTACCTCATACTCAGTTGAAACTTCATTCAAGACCACTATGTCATCATCAGCTGCTTTAAGATGTACCTTATTCTCCATCTTATTAGTCTTCTCATCTTTGTATTGAAGAGATTCACTACGGCAAACACTTCAAGATTTCTCGTGATGTCATGGTACAATCACTACCATGAATTATCTTCATCTTATTTATCAAGGTTTGTCATTAATTCTTCATGCTTACTTGGAACTATAGATTGCTCATGTATGTTTTTTTGAAGTATGCTTCTTAATGGTTCCTCTAAAATCAACTTATTTAACTCATTTTTGCTACAAGAGATAAGATCATCATCTTCAATGAAGAAAGGTAATTCAAACAAATATTTACCTCTTCTTGATCATTTGAACACTCTTGAAGATTCTCTAAGTGCACCTCAACTATTGCAACTTCACTCATGACTACCATGTTATCATTCACTCTCTCTTAAAGTTGCTTATCAAGGACTTACACTACTTCTTCACTTCTTTATTGAGGCCCTTTTATATCTATAACTTCATCTTATACCTTCAAAACCACATAGTATTTTTGACAAAAAGAGGTGGTAGGAGGGTAAGAAAACTCCTTGGTTTACTTGAAACTTGATAAAGTATCTTTCCAACTTCTGATTTTGGGTTTAGGATTATTAGAAGATTCTTGGTGAGGTTGTTGAGGAAGGGAAAAAAATTCATTGGCTTGACTTTTAACACCTCTCTTTCTTGGTGTTTGATGGGCATTGGATAAGATTCATTCACAAGGGTTGGCATGGTGTAACCAAGAGTCATAATCCAAAAAGGTTTACAAGATGGAGTGATATTAGGTTCTTGAGGAAAGGTGGGTATAACTTAAAGTAGACTTGGAATCAAAGGAAGTTGACTAGGGATAGGAGATAATGGTTGAGGTTGCTTGGGTTGATTCTTTTGATTTTCCAATCTCACCAACCTACACTCCATGATTGAATTATGTATTTTATTTTCAATCTTTTACTTGTTAGGACATGTTGGTTTTCTTTTTCAAATAATGTCCACTCCCCCTTAAAAAATGTAATGAGTCTTTTAGATTTTGAAATAAATTGATAGGAACAAGATGACCAAGCTCAATTCTTATATCCATCTTCTTCATTAATATTTCATTCTTTTGCATTTTCATGAGCAACTGAGTGTCTTTCTCTTTCCTAGCTTGAATTTTCCTAGCTCTATATTTTTCTTCAAACCTCAACTCTTTATGATAAACAAAGGTCTGATGTTCAATCTATTTATTTTGCTTATGGTATTCCCTCCTTCGATGATTTTCCTCCATTTTATTTTCAAAAATAAGAATCAAAATTTTAACACCTTGTTTAGGTTGACTAGGAAGACAATGACTTTATCAAGGCTGATTGAAAGTATGCACAAGAGAATGATGGGAATAAGTGCTATGACAAGGATGATATATTGTTAGAGGGATACATGAGGAGAAGCCATGAACATTATTACTTTGATATGAATAATTTGTGGGTATGGGATATACATTTTCACCAAATGTAGATTGAGAATACACAATAATTTTTTATTTTTGAGGCAATTAAACTGCTTATACCAATTATAGTTCATTTGGATTCACCATTGATGTTTTTTGAATACCTCCAAAGGTTGATATGTTGAAGAAAAACACCAAAAATCCTTCAACCACTTTGGAAATTTGTCCTATCAAGCATGCCAAAATTATTATAGCCTAAATTTGCACCCTTGGAAGATAGTTCAAACATTCTAAAATTGGGATAACATGGAGACAATCCAAGGCTGTGGGTGGCCTAATGTTGGATTCAATCTCTAGGTGAAAGGGATAACTCTCCTTGATGTATTACTTAGGCTCATCTACTAATATAACAACTTGATAGGAAAAGAGAGAGAAACCTACTATAATAGAATTGATGCACCAAATAAATTGACCACTACAAATATACTACAAGTGCACATCAACCATAAGAATAACCTGAAATAAACACTACTCCTTATCTGCCTTTGTACGTCAACACTTTGTTGTGGAGGTAGTCAAAGATGTTGGGGCTAAGAGGACTAGTCAATAGGTCATACAATGAAACTAATGAATAGACAGCTCACTCAACCTTCACACCTCACTTAGACACTTCACATAACCTACAAAAAGGCTTTCAAACTGAATATGATTGTTATAAGGATACCATGCTAAAGAAACAACTCTAATCACTTGACAAGATCAAATAGTCATGCACACACATTAAAACTAGTCAAAGGAGGAGGGAGAATAGAAGTTTCTCATTGATCAAAGGCTTAAAAATGAGTATGGATTCACCATACCCATGTAGAGGATACAATACATAGCCTATCAAGGCATAATTTATAGAGAAATGAGAGAGAAAAAGAGATAACGACATAGAAGAGAGAAGTGACTTATGTCAAGTGAATGTTAAAAACAATAAATAATTGTGAAATTGTCCTATCAAGTCTTGAAGGACATGTGTTTGTCTATTTAAGATTCTTTCTTCTTCCAAGTGGTGTAGGAATCTTCATCTTGTCATATTGCCCTTGTTCTTCAAAAATTCCCTTTGTCTTGGCTTATGAGATGACAAGTGGCCTCATTGACCATAAATTTATGTTGATTCACCTTCTTCCCATGTTATTGACACCTTTCATTAGTTTATGAGTCTTCATAATTGATGCTATAATGATGATTTTAACTCTTTAGGTGTCTTGATGTCCAATTTGTTATACTATACCAATCTTGTCCAAATGGTTCAAAAATTTAGTTTGCCCTCAAAACTAAAATTATTTTCCATGAAAGGAATATTCATATCACAATATACTTGAAACAACTCATTTGGAGGCCTCAAACTCTCTCCAAGACTTCATATTGCACCCTAAGTTCTCATTAGCCCTCAAATCTTTGTAGCCCTAAAATCATGAAAACCTCCTTGTGTAAGACATTTTATAAATTATCTCGGAAAAATAGGACTATATTTGAGTACCCAGTATCCCTTTATAAATTCATGCCAGATTTTAGGACCTAAAACCAAGTGGAAGTGTCCTTTTTTTGCTAATCTCTATCTAGTTAGGCCTCCATGCCTAAAAACTGACTTTTGGCCCAAAACCACTTCCACATGTGTGAAACCTATAGGAAGTGAGTGAATCAATTTATATAACCTAAAACCAAGATCCATTCCATATTTTAGGTTATGTAACCTTGTACAGATGGGTGGACCAAGAAATGGTCAAAACCCTAACATATAAGCATATTCATGCCTAAGAAGCAACTTGAGTGGTTTGCCCAAAAATTTTTAGGTTCTAGTGATTGGAAATGATATTTTGAGGTCTAAAAAAACTTAGTACAACTTAATATACTAAAGATAGGGATGTTTAAGTACTTTATAGGCCTGCATACAGGCCTTTTGGCTTGCAAAATAGTGCATTGCTTTATTCTTGTCTAACTTGATGAATTGGCTGGTTTATATACCTCTATATGAGACCTAAGTAGGTGTTTGGATGATTTTATGACCTTTATTTAATATTTATAGACCCCTATAATTGGTTTTTAAACCAATCCTTACCCCATTTCTTCATAAAAGAGCCTTCATCCAAGCTTTTTGAGTAGTTCTATACACCTGTACCTTCAAATGTACTATAAAATTTGTCATTTAAGTGTTTATTGGAGTTGTGATGGTTATTTATATCATTTAAAATCCAAACTAATCCATATTAAGGTATCAAAACCATCCTTTATCTCATCAGGTCTTTTAGGAGGTTTTAACAAAGGTTTTAGAATCTTACCATCTTAAGGATGGTTCATAAGGCACATGGGGATAATATCAAAACAAATACCAAAAAGTGGGAGTAGGAAGATCCCTCCAACATCCCTTATTATCTTAATCTCCCATGAAAACTCCCCATGTACTTATAATCAATATAAGATGACCTTTAAACTCTTTCTTAAGGCAAAAACATGACTGGTGAGACCTCTAGTCTTAAAGATGGTTCATACAGGTATGTAAGTGATAGATTAAAAAAATTCAAAGGATATGAGGTTAGAAACACTCTATATTTACTCCAAAAACCTTTTATCACATGCAAGTCTTCCAAATAGTACTGAGTAATCAACAATGGCTTCTCAGGTTGGTTAGCTATATGAGGATTAAGGACAGAGCTTGACAAGAATAACACCCTTAAAACTACAAACTTTTGATCTTAACAATAGTCATGGTGTCTAACATATCTCTCTCAATGATTCAATGTGTATCATTTACATTTATAGGTATCCATGTGCTCAGAGTTTGATCCCATTGACCATAGCAGACCTATAAGGGTTTTAGGCTTGTAGGCTTCTTTTAGCCCTCACAATTGAGTTTTCCCTTTTGATATTTCACTACAGACATCACTTGAAATGAGAATAATTTTCATGTATTATAAAAACTCTAATGGAAATCCTAACTTTCATTTACTTAGGCATTGATGCTTTTTAAGGATGTCCTCAAGCAAACTTGTAGGTATCCTGCCTAAAGGTATCTTGACTATGGGAATGCAAGTTTTAATGTGACTTGTTTAAATCACTATCTTTGATCCTCTTAGGGTTTATTTTAACTCTGATGAAGTTTTTTAACTTAAGCTCTCTATCTAAGATCCAACCCATTGTTCTACATTGCGATTTTCTCCTGCTCAAGTTTGAAACCAACTATGGCTACTCAAGCAACCATGTAGGTATCAGTGGACTATGAGTCTACAAAACTAAAGTAGATTTTATTAGTCCTCAAGGCTCTCAGCCATTCTATTTACCAATCAAAATTTCATTATCCAATGTCTTGTATTGTATATTCTCTTTCAAACATTGGAAGCCAACTTGAAACCTCAAACATGCCTGTGTATCTCCATTCTGCCTATATGTATCCTTTTAGGCATGAATATGTATGAAAATTTGTAACAAGACCCCAATTTTTAATTATTCATAACCTTAGAATGTAAAATCCATATTAAAGGATTTTGGGCATATTTAGAACCCTGAATACCTTTTCAAAACCTCATATCCTCACAAACATACCCTTCCTCTCTCATGTCTATTCAAGACATGGATGTAGGTGGTGATTAAGAGTATTTTGAGAATTAGGCTTTGTGACACACCTCTCCATGGTTTTTAACTCTTCAAAATGTTGACACATTGTAATTTCCTTATCATTTAGGCCTTCAAAACCACATGATATACTCTTCATAACATATTTTTTTATAAAATACATACCTATAGGTGTGTAGACCTATAGGTCTGCATTCCTCATGATTTAGGCCTTCAAATGGTGTAAACATGATCTATTGAGCTCTAAAAAAATCTATCCATTGCCTTATCACTTCTCTTGTGAGGTCAAGACCGTCATGTAACCGATATAATACAAAACAAGACCCTTCAAATCACTTTTATGCAAACAGTCTTCACACACAGTCTTCAAAGTGAGGAAACACCAAATATTGCTTAGAGAGAATGGTATGGGTGTAAAGCACTGGAGAATCATTGATGGAGATATAGAGCATTGTGAAGAGTGAAGTGTGATGTAAAAACTTCATCAACATTCCTTGACTGTTGAAGACCTTGAAACAATTAAAAAACCAAAGATAGTCACCCTACAAACTATGTATAATGGATATTTATTGCTAAATTAGACTCACTCATGCCAAGGTTTTCTTGAGGAAGTACATGAAATGTCTAAACAAACCATACACATCTCCTTTAATTTTTATTATGCATTTAACTTGCTTGAAACTATCAATCCAAGGAGAACAATGAGCCTGTGGAGTTTATAGTCAACTTTAGACCACCCTGGAGTCTTAGCAATTATTCATAAAGGAGAGGGTATGGATCTAAAAACCAATGCCACAAACTTCAAGGTTCTTAGGACCCCATCCTATGTAAAAATCATTAAACCCTAACTCTCTCCCTCTCATGGTTGTACCATCCACTTGAAAATGGCCTTTCAAACTTACTAATGGAGCAATGGAAAGGAAGCCTTTTTTGCACTTTTAGGACCTATAACTGCAATCCAAATGTGGATTTGACCTTTAACATCTCAAGAGACCTAAAATGTTTTCACCTAGAAGATGATCTCCCATGTCCATAAAAGTGACTTAATACTACCTTTTAAGAGTTAGAACTGAAGTAACTGACCACTTTCTGACATCCTAACATACAAACAAGTTATATAACTAATTCATGAACTTGGACAAATGTATTTGTATGGACATCCACCTTGGTCAGCTTTGGCATCATTTGGATTTGACCATATTCACCTTTTCCCTTAATTTCACTTACCTCAAAGTTTGTCAAATAACTTAAACTTTCCAAACATTTGTGACATGTTTATGCAAAGTGACTAAGGGGGAAAATGATAAGGGACACCTAAGGACCTATGACACCATTTGACCAATATTCATTACACCATAACATGATTAGACCAGTCTAAGATAAGAATAAAACATTACCATAATTTTATCAAATTAACCTTAAAATTTGCTAACAAGACCTTATAAATACTCTAATTAGACCTCATAAGACATGATAAGGTTAGGGACAAGGTTAACAAGACATGACAATCAAGTTTTTTACCTATAGGGGTTGACATTTTGACCTTGGCGGTCAAAATTGGTTAATAGGAACATTTTGTATTTTGGATTCCTATTGGAAAATCCATGGTATTATAAATGACAAGATAATGTTTTTTGACTTTTTCAACACTTTAGAATATGAAGCATTAAAATCATGCATGAAGGCTAATCTTGGCCATCAAAACACATTGACAAATGTAAAAAAATGATAAATGAGATATTTATTTCCAATATGTACTAATTTATGGTGTCAACAAAATGAAATAGGCATTATAAAAATAAAAGGAGAGTGTTAAGGAGTATTACCAAAGATTTAAGGTAGTGGCACATAAATTACAAAATCCACTGAAAGAGGAACAAAGGGTAAAGTGTTTTATTTCTGGTCTTGTGCCAACATGAATGGATATAAAGGTATTTATTATTTTTTTACAAAAACTATAAATATGGCTTTGATATTAGAAGCATGGTATTGGAGAAGAGAGATGTACTCATCACTCACAAGAGATATGGACCAATTGCATTAGTAATTAGCATAGTTGAAGTTAAAACAAGACATTTAAATGAAAGGTAAAGAATGAAATCCTCTAGTTCAATAGGGAATGTTGAAATACTAAGGATTTGGTGTGAAATATGATGTACTAAAGGACACTCTAAAAAATAATGTCTGCACGATGACATGGAAAATATGGTTATATCAGTAAGAATGACATAGATAACAACAAGTATGACACTATTGATCCAAAAACCAATTTATGTAGAGAGATTATATTATGGAATATGTCATCTATATGATCAACATCCACATAACATGTGCCCACTCAAAAAATTATCCCCACCCAAAATTGAGCTAATGTATCATACCACATGTGGGTCCTTCTATGACTATAATCACACATGTCTAGGGTACGACACGATGGATGATTTAAAAATATATATCTAAGAAAAGAGTGACAATAATGCATAAATTAATGCCACTCATATAATGAGGGGTCTCTCCAAATCTAATGTACCCTATGGGTTACCCATTATAGTAATAACAATAAAACCCTCCCTCGATCCAATCCATGGCACCTCAGGGACAACATAAATAGTACTAACATAATAACCAAGGAGGTGATAGATGGGATGGATAAGGAGGTAACCAAAAGGGATTTTATAAAAGAAAAGGAAACTATCAATGGGGTCAAAGTTATAGTCAAGGACACAACAAAGAGAGGCCACTTCCTATAAGTTATAAGTGCAAAAATTTAGGCTGCATTGCAAGGAATTGCATAGAGGAACCACAAGTGGAGTGTGGTTTTTTCCATGAAAAGGGAACACATGACTCATTTCATTTCTTGAAGGTAGTAAAATATTATAAAAATTGAGGCATTAATATGGAGGAGCTTGCAGGATCACATCCACATAAAGGGGTAACCCATGTTAAAAAGTAAAACTAGAAGTGATCAAGCTTAAGGGAAGATGCAATGCAATAGAGAGTAAAGTAAAAGACACCAAAGTCAAGGATGAAGTGGAATTATCATACAAAATAGAATCAATCTTTGAAATAATAAGAGAAATTAAGGTAATAGTAAAAGAGCATAAGGAAAATCCTAGGAAGAAACACCCATGGATAGTGATAGAAGAGCCCAAACCAAGAGTTACAATGAGTACACATACAGGAACCACCACTTAAAAAGGTAACTATAAGATGATTGAGTTTGAGGAGGATTATGAATAAGGTAGTGACGGAGATTATACAAATACCCATGAACATGATGGCCTCATTGAAATAAGTAAGAAAATAATTTAAGACAAAGAAGATCAAGATAAAATAAAATTACTTGCTTTGATGAGGAGGAAGTTGAAAATTTAAAATAAATGTTCAATGTTGGTGAAAAAATAAGGATTGTTGGCAAAGTTTCATAATTTTATAAATTCTAGAATAATAAAAAATAAGAAAACATGGTAAGAAGAGTGGACAAAGGAAAAACATGATCTAAAAGGAATGTTTTTAGGATTAACAAGAAGTGGAAGAAAATAATAATTAGCTAAATGTCAAAATAAATGGACAAGAAGTTAAAAATACATTGTTGTATTTGGGACCAGACACAAAGGTTATACTATAGAGTGCATGGGAGTCATTAGGGAAATCTTAGTTGCACATGGAAACCTATGAAATTTCCATTGTGGATGGAATTCCAATATCACTCAATGGAAAACTTTGGATTGCACCAATCAAATTCATGGGGATTAAAAGAAAAGTGTAATTTGAGGTTATTGACATGTATGATATCAGATACCATACATTTCTCAATTTATAATTGTTTTTTTATTATAATGGTACCCAAAACTTTGGCAAAGAATAAATAACCTGTGAATGGAATGGACTAGTAGCTCATTTTATGCTTGAGATTAATATGGTAGTAGCTTGGTCAAAATAAATATGGTCAAATGAAGATTAATGTAATGAAATTACTTATATGATTCACAAAAATAGAATTATATATTGTAAAATCAAGAGAATAATAAATAGATCCACAACAACAATTGGTGAAAGAGCAAAATACTTGAATGTTATGACTGAGCCACTTCAAGAAAGGAACCTCCACAATAATGCAATAAGAATAGAATTCATAATATATAATAAAAGACTAACCACTACCTCCTATATATACTCTACTTAGCCAAGGTTATTCCATAGACCAAACATACTAAGAACATAGAGAAATGCAATAAGATAATATGAAGGTGTGTAAGCCACAAGTCGACCACACATGTCCCTATATGAACTATAGGTTAAGGTCATAACATTCTCCTCCCCTTTAAAACAAATTTTTAGTCAATGTTGAATCAAACCAGTATGTTATTTTAGCAATGCTTCATCTTCTCATATTACATCTTTAGAATTTAGGTTCTTCCATTTCATCAAATACTCCTTAATGGCTCTAGTCTGCAATTTCTCAGTGCACATATGAAGGATCTCTTTCAAGATCTAGAAGAACTTAACGTTATTCATATTATTTAGATAACTTGTTATGAGTGAAAAGTCTATGTCTAATTACCTTCTTCTGTCAAGATATAAGGAATATCAGATGTATGTGAGTGGTTGGAGGTAATTCTAGCTTATAAGCCACACTACCAATTTTCTGCTAGATCTGATAAGGGCCATAATCCTTAGGTGAAAAATTATTATCCTTTTTATTTTGCTTTAGAGACATCTACTTATATGTATAAAAATTTATAAATACCCAATCACCTACATCAAAATACTGCTCATTGTGATGTTGATCTACTTGTTGCTTCATTCTCTTTTGTGCCATTGCTAAATTCTCTCACAAAATAACTAACACCTCCTATTGATGGTGAATGTCTTGTTATAGGCTAGAGTTGTACCCTTTGTGGGAGAGTTTATCAGGATCTCTCACTCCTAGCTACAAGCATTGGGACAACCTCAGGCTGTGGGTATCTTGTCATGAGTTTGAACCTCTAGGATTTTTAATGAGGCTAGTTCCTCAGATACTTCACTTTAGCTCTCATTTCCCATGCTAAAATATACTGCTAACTAAGGAAAAGGGATAGGAGAATAACATAAAAAGGAAAATCTAAGATAAGAGAGGTGATGCACTAAAATAAAGTGATCCAAATTCAAACTGGGAACCTTAGTGACTACTACTAAACTTAAACAAGATAAGTCTAGCTAGTCCTATTTTAGAGCTATAAGCAGAGTAGCTGTGTGGAGGTCAAAGGGAGGATGCACTTTGAAGGGTAGGAAGAAATAGGTCTATAAGAGAGACACTATGACTTGTAACACATCACATGACCTAAAAGAAACCAATAAAATTGAAGCAAGGTGCATAGAGAAATCACAAATGATAAGGAAAAACATACATTTTACAATTAAACTTATATAATGCACACTTGACTTTAGTGGAAATTAGAATGTTGTCTTGTATTGATTCAAGAGAGTGTTACAAGGAAATTTTGATAGAGTGCCTTTACCACCAGTTGAGGGATCTATTTCTAGGTCCAGAAGCCTGTATATATAGCAAAAAAGGGATGAAAGAAGAGGGAGTTTTTTTAGGATGGAGAGGGGGGGTCTTAATGACTAAAAATCCTTTTCATTTTCAAGCCCCTGACTGCTTTAATTCTATTTTTTGTGAGGATGAAATCTCCATGCTTATGTAGCATCATGATTGGACCTATTCTAGGTGACAACTTATCAAGGGCATGACCAAAAGCATGGTTCTTTGTCTCCATTCAAGTCATTCACCCACTTTATACAAGTGGGTGCAAATAACTCTTTTGTTTCCTCCAATAAATTTAATGGTCGGGTTGGTTCTTGTTACCATCTTGGTTCAACTTGGATCATATTTACTTCTATTCCATTTGCCTTAGTCATTTGGTCCTTTATGTCATTGATCTGATTTTTTTCATTGACCCCACTTGCGTGTTTACTCCATTGGATCTGAATGCATGATCAGTCATGAGCCCTTGGATCCTTCTCTTGAATTTTTGACACATTCCATTTCTTACCACATGTCAAATCCTATAATCCCCTGACCATTTGACTTATTTTGCTCTATTGATCTAGGTCTACGTGATCCTAATAAGTGTTGCCTCTTTATTTGTTGTTTTCCTTACCGCTTACTACTTATTTCTTTAGGTTTTTCATTGCTCAGATTTTCTTGAAGATCCTTTTCTTTCAAACATTTCTCTTAAAGGAAATCCATCTGAAGGAATTCCTTTAGACTTTTTATTTGGCTCAACTCCCTTGGGGTCTTTGATTTCAGACATCTTCTTCAAGCCTTTTTAACTTGGGCACTTTTCAAAAGAAAAATCCTTTAGCTTTTTAGTTGGGGCACTTTTTTAAAGGGAAATTACCCTTCGTCTTCTTGATAATGGACCTTTTCAAAAGGAACATACCCTTTGGAAAAAATGAAAAGGTCCCTTTCTTTTTTAACTTGAGCACTTTCCTTCAGAGAATTTGTCCATGACAATATCTCCTCAGACTCCTTCCAAGTGCCCTTTAGAATTCTTTAGGTGCCTTTCAGAAATTTGCAAGTGCCCATCAGGTTTTTTAAAATAGACCCCTCTAAAAGGAACATACCCTTTGAAAAAATTAAAATTGGGCCATTTCCTTTGGGGAAAATGAAAAGCACCCTTTGGAAAATTGTTTTAGACAAAATATCTGAAACAATTCCTAATGTTTTTGAACAAACACTTATCCTTCAAAACTTTTATTTTAGACAAAATGTCCAAAGAAATTCCTTTCCTTAGTCTGAATAAAAACACAAAAATAAAGCACTTGGTGAACAAAAGGAGAGTCTCGAAAGAATTATAAGGCAATGTTTTTTCTTACTTCATCGAGTTTTTTCACACTTGCCTACTTTGGACTTTCCACTATTTTTTAACTTATAAGGCAATTTAATTAAAACAACTCTACTGATGGAGTCTGTAGTTATTCAAATGGAGTTCTTAGATCTTCTAATGGAGTCCATAGATCTTTTGATGGAGTCCATAGTTCTTTTGATGGAGTCCATAGATCTTATGATGAAGTTTGTAGATCTTCTGACTCATGCTTAAAATGCTTGAACTACTTGTTTTCACAATGAAAATTGGTCAAGAACCTTTTTCTTTTCTCTGTAAACCTATCCCTTAGAATTTGACAAAATATGCTTTAAACAATCTTAAATTATTTCAAAAGCTTTGTGAGAATTGTGAGATCTCTCTGGTCCACTGATTTCTTCTAGGACATCTATTCATTTGATCATCCATTAGAAACTTGATCCACCTGGGCACAACTTGGTATATGGGCCAAAATTGGACAACATTTTTGATGATTAATAGGGAAGCATGCTTGCTATGCTTGAGAACCTAGCTCATTTGCTTCATCTGATCCATTGGGTATGAAGTCATTGATTTCTTTGACAAGCTTGACCCTGTGTAGAAACTCCCCTGAAGCGATAAGGACAACTAGAACAAACAAAGTGCCCAAGGCACCTGGGGAAGGGAAACACACAACTGAAAAGGATGTGTAAAAGGCACTTAGAAGAAAACATGAAAAACTATAAAAAAATGTACAATATATATAATGGATACAAATTCTTTTAATGGCAAGGCTTTAGATGAATCCCATTGATTGGGATGGGTAATACCTCTCCATCTAGTTAGACAAGCTGAAAGGTGTTATGTTATTTATATCCATAGATCAAATAAGGGCCACTCCATAAGCTGTCAAATTTGGTATGGTTGCCTGGCTTGGCCTCATTTGAATCCCATTTGAGGACTAGTTCCCCCTCTTTGAAGTCCCTTGCTATGGATTTCTTATCAAAATCTTTCTTGACCTGAGCTTGATGTGACTCTAGTGTTTTCTGTAGACACCGAAAAAGTGTCTAACCCTTGGTCCTTTCTCCTCCTAGTCCTCCTTGGTCCCTAACCCACCTAAGTCTTATTAATTGGAAATAAACATCTAATTTTAATAAGGCCCCTTTAACCCCTCCCTCCTTTGACACCTCACCTAGGACACCTCGCCTAGACACCTCACCTTAGACTAAGTCTTTCCCTATGACTCACTCAAGATCTCCCCCTAATTCTTCTAACCTCCTAACAAACTCCCGTGCGTATTTAGCACAACTCTCGGCATTCCCCAACGCATAATAACACTTGGCGGATAAGAAACGGGCTTGGTGGCTTGTTCTGCCCGTTCCAACCCCGCCGACGTCGGCAGTCAATCGGCCGACGCCGGCGGAATCGCCGACGTCGGTTATACTTAACTGACTTCTCTTCCTCTTTCCGGGGAATCACAATCAAAAATCAGGTGTCTTCGAATTTCGGGTAATCTAACAGGCGAATCTCTCTCTTCCGGCGAAACAAAAGCTCTGGTGCTCTTGCTCTCTGGTGTTCTGGCATCTTGCAGGAGTCAGGATACTTGACAACTTCTCTCAGGGACTCAGATCTTGTATCCAACGTTTTGTACCGGGACTGCATGCATGCTATCTTCATCAACTATCCAACGCAGATAAGTATTTGTGTTATATTTATTTCTAGATCTTTTCATTTATATCAAATTCTCTGTCTTCTGTCTATTCCTATATCCTTTACCATAATCTTCTCTGTTCCTCCCGGAGACGCTGAAAAGCTCTCTCTTCTGTCCATTTGCCTTTTTCCCCTTGTCGCCTCTGTCACTTACCCAGCTTATTCCCAGACAATATTCTCTATCCCTTAGACCTCAAACAGACTCTCACAGACCCCAGACCCCCAGACAAGACCATATAGACTATCCTATAGCCTTGAAACCAACCCTGTAACCCAGTTCTTGACTATTGCCCCGACCGACGCCGGTCACTGCCCCAACCGACGTCGGCAACCTTCTGACCGACGACGGCAATACCACCGACGTCGGCGACTGTGTTTACCAGATTACAAACTTTCAGGTACGCATTTGTTTTTTTAGTCTTTTCTTTTCATATCTTTCAATATTTCTCTTTTCTGTTTTTATTATATTCTGTCTAAAACAGTGGATTGTCATCCTTGACGAAGCCTTAGAGCTTCAAGGACCAAGCTTTCACTTGGCAATCCACTCTCTTTTTGACTAACATTCTTTGTGTTTTTAGTGTTTATCTCTTTCAGGTGTTATTCCTTCACAGCCAAAGAGGAGTATTCACAACGTCTGGATTTACGGTGCGCAGTCTTTATCCAGGTACTTCACAAGCCTTGTCCATTACTTCTTTAGTTTCTTCTTTCTCTTAAATCTGAAAAAGCAAAAAATTTTGAATAGAAACATTCTGGCACGCCCGGTGGGACCCCTTTAGGGCCTTCCGTGGGTTCCCTTTCTTCTGTATTCATTTAGTTGCATTAGGCTTCTTAAACTTCACCTCTCCTTCTTTTCTAAAAAAAAAAAAAAAAAAAAAAAATCATAAGCAGGAAATTAAAAAGAATTCTTTCTTACGTTTTCTTGCATTTTCTAGACTAGAGAGAAAAGTCATTCTCTTCAAACCCTTTCACCAATTGTTTTCATTCCAATATCATATTTCGATTTGGGATTTAAAAACTTGTTGCATCTCATTTCTTGCCTTCTTGCATCTTCTTAGTCCACATCTAGTAACTTAAAAGCATATTGAATAAACCGTAGACACATGATGTTACACTACCAAACCACAAGCACTCAATAAAACATCAAACACACTTGAGACAAGGCCCGTCTGGGATTTCATCACCCAGCGGACAACCTTACCCCTACCCGGCAATCCTACTTGGATTTCACCACCAAGAGGAAAACCAAACTCTGTTCTCTGGCAGAGTATAAACTATAGGCGAGGTATATATTGGCTAAGCGAGACCAGCTAACTACTGGAATCGTGAAGTGAGGGGAGCTTGCTCCTTAGCACCAGGCCACGTACCAGACCCTAACACAGATTTTTGAGCACCTTAACTACTCGAAACCATCCTTAGCTTGCCTATTTTAGGACCCCTCTTGTAGCCAACTCCTTCAAACATCTTCTTAAGGCATAAGCCATATGATCCTAATAAAATTTTTATAGGGATTTAACGCTAGGCCTCTGTCTGTCACCATCATCTATTCTGTTTTTTTTTTTTATCTGTCTTTTTGAGCTGGTAAGGACGTTTCCCTCATTTCCAAAAACTTTTTTTCTGAGTTTCTGGAAAACACAGTAACCGACATCGGTTCTGTAACCGACATCGGTGACTTATCTTAACCGACATCGGTCATCTGACCGGCATCGGCAGTCCTCTTAACCGACATCGGTTTTTCTACCGACGTCGGTCTCTGTCATTTTTCTTTTTTCCAAAAACAGCAAGCATCAAAACCAACTTTCTGCCTGTCAAATCATTTATTCTGGTTTTCTGAAACTGACAAGACACAGTTTTCTGAAACCTGCCCCTTTTCCAGCCTTGAATGGTTCTGACACGCAGTCAAACCAAGGCCCTTCTTGACCACGCCATTCAACAACCACTTCCTCCTTCACCACCTACAACCAGTCCAATAATGGAGTTCAACTCGGAAACTGAAAGAACTCCCATTCGCCCAACCTCGCCTAAAACTCCTATCGTCCCAGAAGGAGACCAAGACTTTGCACGGTTTTTAGACCTTAACGTTAAAGCTTTGCAACATTATCTCGCCAATAGCCAAATGCGGGACCCTCTAGGCAACCCAATTTATGGGATGCCGACTTCTTTAATCACATCGACCACCCCTACCATTCAACCATTAGACAACACCTCCATTAATAACCCCACCGTATCTTATCTTCAGAACATAACTTCTCCTTCTAAACCTACCTCTATGGGGGTCCCGATACTCCCTCAACCACAAGTCACCCAACAAAACCCCATGCCATTCCAAAACCTTCTAGTCTCTATTCCCCCTACTCTTGCACCAATAAATACAAGAGTAACTGTCCACCCATCAACAAGCATAGCCACGCCTCAACCATCCATGACGGCTCCTATCCAACTTGTGCCAACTAACCCCATGACACAAGTACCATTTGCCCCCATAACCACTTATCCATATGTCACATCTATGCAACCATCCACATCATACGCCCCTACCAACATCTTTCAAGCTCCTTATAATCTAGGGGGCGCTCCACCCATGAATCCGTCAACAGACATTATCAAAATGCTGATGGATAAAATGTCTAGTTTAGAGACATCTGTTTTCGGCTCACGCAATGCTCTATCATATGAGCAAATTTGCAATGAGCCTATTCATCCGTCCGTTCCGATTCGACCATACCCCAGCCAGTGGGAGCTTCCCAAGTTTTCACGCTTTCAAAGCAAAGAAGACCCACAGCAACATTTACGGGCGTTTAGACATGCCTGCTACCTTATCACCCATGATGACGCATTACTCTTGCGTACATTTCCTATGTCCCTCTCTGGTGCTGCACTCGACTGGTACAGCTCCATTGCCACCCATTCCCTCTTTTCATTTACACAATTGGCTCAGCTTTTTCTTGACCATTTCTCCATTAATATCACTAAAAAGGTTTCAATCACAGACCTTTACACCATCCGTCAGTTTGAGGACGAATCAGTAGCTGATTTCGTTGCTCGTTGGAGAGGCCTTATCAACCAACTCTCCTTTTCCTTACCACAAACTGAGCTCATTGAACTCTTCGCCCGCGCTTGTGCCAAGCACATTTCTTCTACGTTGAGGGTTCAAACCTTCCGTACTTTTGACGAAGCCTTCACAATGGCCCGTAAACTAAAATTACGTGCCATCGAGGAGAACAAAATCAAATTGCGGAGCAAGAACCCCAATTCCAAGACTACTGACTCTTCTTCATCTAAACCTTCATCTTCAAATTCTAAGTCTAAAGCTGCAGCAAACGCTGTGGCCATTAGACCCTCATCTTCCTCATCCAATCAAGCCGAACCCTCCACATCTCAAAGCGCCACTCGTCAATTCCAGCAAAGATACGTGCAAAGACAATATACTCCTCTTGGAGAATCTTACGCATCTATACTGGAAAAGCTTGTCAAACAAGGGATTATCAACCTCCCACAAATTCGACCACCGCCTCAATTCGATCCCTCACGCGCCATCCCTGCGTGGTACAGGGAAACTGACTTCTACAATTTCCATCGTGTCAAGGGACATGACACAGGAAACTGTAAAACTTTTAAAAACATAGTCCAGGATATGCTTGAAAAGGGGGAGCTCATTCTCGACAATCCTAATGCACCTCCAAACCAGGGCATCGACATATTCAAACAGCCATTTCCCAATCATCCACCAAACCAAAACAATAATGTCCAGACCTTAGTTGACAACACGCATGAACATGATATCCGAACTGTCAATACGGTCTTACCTATTATCTCTAACCAACCTCAAGAGGTTAACTCATCTCCCAGTTCATCACGTATGGACGAACCTCTTTCCCCAGTCAATTCTCCATCAACCTCTCTTATCCTGGAGGATGCCTTAACTTTACCAGCGCAACCAATCTCACCATCTTCTTTTCTTCTTCCCATGGAGGACCTGACCTTACCTACTCCTCGTCCACAAGTAGAAGGTACCATAATTCCTGCCCTTTACCCACTTGAGGAGTCACACTCTCCAGTTCCTTCTCCACCAAGAGAAGAACCTGACTCGCCATCATCTTCAACCAATCCAGTGATAACTCGCCTACGTTTTGGGTCCTACATTACTGTCACACCTAGCACACCTTCTCCAGAATCTCAACTTCATCCAACGTCCTCCCAACCATTTTCCCGACTAGCGGAGAAATTAGAACTTCTCCCTTCAAGGAAAGCCGAGCATCGGGGATTGTGGGAACATCTTAAAGTTCTTCAACATTCTCGTGCCCCTTCATCTCATGCTGCCAATTCTCCTAAGGCAGAATCGTCCAAAACTCCAAACAAAGATCAAACCACTGTTTCCAAATCTACATCTACCCAACCCAAACCAATCAAGCCATTAGGCATTCGCCCTCTCTCTGCCCTCACTCACCCGCAAGTGAAGGTGGACTTGAACCAAACCTCGCCCAAAAATAATCTTCCAACCAAATCCAAAAACACTGCCAAACCACAAGGGCGAACCCCTCCTCCACCGTCAACTTTGCCTTCCATCTTAGGTCCTCATCCTTCTACTTTACTTGGCATACTTCCTACTCCATCTCTCAACCAATACAAATCACCTCCCTTACTTCCTTCACCAATCACAAGTCAACCTCTCAAAAAATCGGCACCTCTCACAAAGAAAGTGCCGTCTTCCCCTATCACCGCACCACCAACCCAAAAGGTGGTACGAAAACCTTCTACAACATCCCCTAAGCAGAAGTCACCAGCACGTCATGTGTCAACAAGCGTGGACCCCTTAGAAGGTTCATACGCTTTAATATTACGTCAGCTTTTGCAAACCTCTAGCATTACCCTTCCCCCCATCAAGCCATTCCAACCTCTCGGTTCAAAGCCATCTTGGTTCGATGATACAAAGATCTGTTTATATCATCGCACACCAGGACATGATACTGAGACCTGCTGTGCCCTCAAGGCCGTCATTCGCCGTTTTATGGAGAAAGACACCCTTTTACTTGAGGACACTCTCGACCAATCCTCATCACCTTCTCATCCAGCCTCATCAACTGCATCATCATCTATCTAACAGACCATAACCCCTTCTTCACCAACTATCTTCGAAATCAATGCCATCCGTGTAACCACTAGGTCACAGAAGGACAAAGCGAAAGACAAAGCCGCTATCCCTTGGACCTATCCTTTCATCCAAGCACCTCAACTACCAAAACCCAAGATTTCTATCTTAGGTGCATCCCAACCCACTTCTTCACAGGCCATTACAGAATCTATGATAAAACAACTTCACCAAACGCCTGTGAAGATGACCCTCTATGACCTTATTCAAAGCTCCCCCCAACATCGCCAGGCTTTAATCAAAGCCCTACAGGCAGCTGAGGTTCAACCTGAAGACCCTCAACCACTTGCTGCCTTAGTCCATTCTCTATCCCCCATCGCATCCATCACTTTCAACAATTCTGAGATTCCTACCTCTACCGAGGAAGATCAGGACGCCGCCCTCTTCATCACAGCCTACGTTGATCGAACTCGTATTAAACGAGTTATGATCGATGGGGGTGCTAGCATCAATATCATTTCCTCCCACGCCTTTGACCAACTGGCCCTTCCAAAGAATTGCGTATCAAAAACTGATGCAATCCTTAGATCATTTAATGACACAACTTCTAACACTATCGACACTGTTGTCCTTCACATCCGCGTTGGGCCACGCACAATCCCGGAGCTCTTCTACATCATCGAAGGAGAGTTCCAATACAACATCCTCTTAGGACGACCTTGGATCCGTGCCATGGCTTGTGTCCCTTCAACCCTCCACCGTTGTGTTAAATTTGAACATGACAAACAAATCCATACCATTCCTGCCGATCCATCTCCATTTAAAACCTGTAACACAACCTATAGCCCCAACGACGTTCTAATACCACTCAAATCATCAACCCGAACCTCATCTCCATCCGCAGAAGCGTCAACTAGTACGCAAACAGCGGTCGCCACCACATCTTCTTCTCAAATACCAATCAAGGACCCTATGGACGACGTCTTCCAAAGACTTTCACTAGGAGAATATCGTCTCCTTTCTCTAGATATGTTCCAAACTCCTCAGGAGTATGGGCAACTTCATCAACACCCAAACTATGACTGTCGGATCGGGATGATCATTCCTTATGGTCCTCCTAGCCTTCGCACTAATCTTGTCTATGGGGGGCTTGATCAAGCCCCTACTGAATCAAATCCTTCTTCATCGCCCCAAACCTTCACATCCGATTTCTCTTTTCTTAGCAACCCCACCTTTGCACATACCTATCTTTATAGGTGTGCATGGAAAGGTTTCGGCTTTGGACGTTACGAACAAGGTTCTCATCAGCCTGTCGAAACACCCAATGACGATAATGCGAAGAAACGGTATGGACTGGGTTTCCAGGAACCTACTGAGCCTTCCACAAACATCTCCCCTGAACTAGACATTGACCAATTTCTTCTAGACTCGCCTATTCGTCCTTCCTCACCTACGGAGTCGGTGGTTTCCATCCCTCCTAGTTTTTTTTTTGCATAAACACCATCCGCTTGGAACCTCTAACCTATCAACTCAATGGGGTTCCCAAATCTCTTCCTCTCGTTTATCCTAGCATAATAGACGATGATTCTCCAACCATTAACACAATCCACTGCATAGACGACGACGCCATTCTTACATACATGGGTGCTGACGATTCTTTCATTCAGCGCTCTCTTCCTTCTGAAACACAGGTTATGTTAAATGAATCAACCATTAACATTAACCTTCCATCCTCCGATGTTCCCCATGTCTTAAAGATTGGTCAATCTTTAGACACTCAGGAGCAGCTTGACTATACCCAGTTCCTCTCTGACCATAGCAAGGCCTTTGCCTGGACTTATAGCGATATGCCTGGCATTGACCCCACCATCGCTACCCATAACATCGTCACAAATTCAGAGGCTAAGCCTGTTAGGCAAAAGCTTCGCAAAATGCATCCTCGTGTTGCACTTCTTCTTAAAGAAGAGCTTCATCGTCTTCTTTCAGTCTCTTTCATCCAACCCATCGATTACCCACAATGGGTCTCTAACATCGTTCCTGTGACCAAAGCAACTGGGGGGATCCGAATCTGTACGGACTATCGTGACCTCAACTTGGCTTGTCCCAAGGACGACTTTCCTCTTCCAAATATTGACCAACTTGTTGATCTCACGGCCGGTCATGAGATGTTATCTCTTATGGACGGGTTTTCAGGATATAATCAAATCCTGGTTGCATCGGAAGATCAGCACAAGACCACTTTCATTACCCCATGGGGGACTTTCTGCTATCGGGTCATGCCTTTCGGCTTAAAGAACGCAGGCGCCACTTATCAGCGTGCTATGACCTATATCTTTCACGATCTCCTCCATAAAATCATGGAAGACTATGTGGATGACCTATTAGGCAAGTCCAAACTTCGTCGTGACCATCTGACTATTCTCAAAATCATCTTCTCTCGACTTCTTCAATACAATGTTTGCCTTAACCCCAAGAAATGTGTTTTTGGGGTCCTCTCTGGCAAGCTTCTAGGCTTCATTGTTTCCTTTCGTGGCATCGAGATAGATCCCGCCAAGATCCGCGCTATCCTCGAAATGCCACCCCCATCTAATCTCAAGCAGCTTCACAGTTTGCAAGGAAAACTCCAGTCTATCCGACGTTTTATCTCGCAACTTTCTGATCGCTGCCAACCTTTTCATCATCTTCTTAAAAAGGATATCTCTTTCACATGGGATAAGGATTGTCAAGAGGCTTTTGAAGCCCTTAAACGCTATTTGATCTCTCCACCTGTCCTCATTCCACCTCAAGACGATAAACCATTTTACCTTTATATCTCTGCAACCAATCATTCGTTAGGTGCCATGATCGCGCATCGAGACGAGCAACACCGCGAGCAAGCAGTTTACTACATCAGTCGAACATTAGTCGACTATGAAACTCGATACACCCATACCGAGAAACTTTGTTTGGCGTTAGTCTTTGCTGCTACTAAGCTCCGCCATTATCTTCTTAACCACAAAACTTTCGTCATCACTCACACCGATCCTCTCAAGTATATGCACTCCAAGCCTTATCAGAATCAACGTATGGCTCGGTGGCTCATGTTGCTTGCTGAGCTCGACCTCGAATTTGTCCAACAAAAATCTATAAAGGGGCAAGCAATCGCTGATCAACTAGCCGATGCCCCACTTCCCGACAATCAACCTTCTCACTGTGAGTTTCCTGATGAGTCCATTGCCACTCTTTCCACCGATGACATCACCTATCAAATGACCATGTTCTTCGATGGCTCTAAATGTCAACTTGGTGGAGGTGCCGGGGTCATTCTCATCCCTCTCGAAGGGGAGCCCATGCCTCTGTCTTTTAAACTCGACTTTGAATGTACCAATAATATGGCTGAATACGAAGCCTTAATTTTGGGACTTCAAACCGCCCTTTCTTTAGACATCAAGACCATCAACATCTTCGGCGACTCGCAGCTCGTCGTCAATCAAGTTAACGGTTCATACCTTTGCAAAAATGAAATTTTACAAAGGTACAAAAACCGTGTTGACATTCTACTTGCATCTTTTGACCATCACTTATTGCAAACTGTTCCTCGATCGACGAATAAGTTTGCTGACACCATGGCTTCACTTGCCTCTCATATTCCTTCATCATCATCCTCATCAAAAATTTATGTCATGGTACATCGTGTGCCATTGCCTTCATACATTTCCACTGACATCAATCTCGTCCACACCGTAGACTATAATTCACAAGATGTTTGGTATAAACAACTTGAGGACTACTTGACTCATTCTCTCATTCCCCCCAACCTCTCTAGCAATGCGCGACGAGCTTTCATCAAACGCACCGTTCGCTATACCATGCTAGGCGGTCTTCTTTTTAAGCGAGGTTTCGACGGCCTCCTTCTTCGTTGTCTCACCTCCACTGAAGCCTCTCATGCCATTAAACAAGCCCATGACGGGATTTGTGGTGGACATTTCAGTGGAAATTCGGTGGCCAAACGCATCCTTCGCCTGGGCTATTATTGGCCCACTCTTCATCAAGACTGTAGCGATTATGTTCGGCGATGCGTCAAGTGCCAGCAGCATGCTAACTTGTTTCATCTCCCCAGCCACGCCTTACAAGTTGCTCAAGATTTCTGGCCTTTTTCACAATGGGGTTTAGATCTCATCGGTGAGATTAATCCTCATTCGTCTCTTCGTCATCAGTCCATCATCACAGCCACTGAGTATTTCACTAAGTGGGTGGAAGCTATTCCTCTTGTCTCTACAAAAGCCGACAAAATTGTTGACTTCATCAATAACCACATCATCTGTCACTTCGGTGTCCCTCATAAAATCATCACCGACAACGGCAAGTCCTTCAAAAACAAAGCTGTCCAAAAGCTATGCGATTCATTTGGCATCAAGCTCAGTTTCTCTTCGCCTTACTACCCACAAGCAAATGGGCAGGCAGAGGCTTCCAACAAAATTTTAACTAAAATTCTCATGAAGGTGGTCAACGACACTGGAAGGGACTGGCATATTCAAATTCCCTTCACTTTGTGGGCTTATCGCACTAGCATCCGAACCTCTACGGGCGCTACCCCTTTCTCTCTAGTATATGGATCAGAGGCTGTCCTACCTCTCGAAGTACAGATCCTGTCTCTTCGCATTTCTCTACGTGACATTCTTTCCAATGATGACTTTCGTCAAGATCGTTTAGCTCAATTAGAGTTACTTGATGAGCGTCGTCTTGCTGCCCTTAATCATCTCCATGTCTATCAAAGTCGAATCAGACGAGCCTATAACAAAAATCTAAGAGAACGAGATTTTAATATCGGAGACCTCGTCCTCAAAGAGAATCAACATGTGACTAATATGGAACGAAGTAAGCGAGGCAAATTCGCTCCTAATTGGCTCGGACCTTACATTATCACGCACAAGTACGGATCAGGGACTTATCGTCTGTCTTCTCTTGAAGGCCGACCAGAACCTGAACCCCTTAATGCGTTGCATCTACGACTATTTTATTGTTAGTTGAGTACTCGTTTACTAAACATTTAACTTGAGCTCGTCCCTTGAGCAATCCCTCATCCAGCTAATCCTATTATTTTTCAACCCTACTTCTTTTAATAAATCCACTAAAAACCCTTTTATATAGTATGAATACTTTGTCCTAATAAAAGGGAACCCTTGAACTTTTATAAGTCTTGTCCATGACTCAAATTTCTATCAACAATCAATCAAGATGTCAAAATAAACCAAGGTCACAAAATCAAATTCAAAAGCAGACTGCTCCCTCGAAGGACAGCTGTACTATCATTGCTGTAATTAATAGACTGCTCCCTCGAAGGACAGCTATTCAAAAACCCTCTTATTAAGCAAAGGTCTAGACCACTCCCTTGAAGGATGGCTATGACTAAATCTGGCAATAGACAGCACTATCTTAGAAGCTTCTCGCATCGATCAGCTTCATCACTGACCATCAAGCGTAATGACATCACTATACAGGCTTCCCGTATTGATCAGCCTCAAAAAAAAAAAAAAAAAAAAAAAAATCATGGACTTGGCTTATGTTGTCTCAGGGTATCCTATAAAAGGGGCGAAGTTATCTCTGCTCTTAAAATGGGTTGTCCTATCCTCCTTTCCTATAACCTGCTCAAGGGACTTCGAGCTCACTTTAGTGTCAAAGTGATTTGATCACCACTCTAGCATAACTTATGATCAAAGACGCAACGCATAATGGGGTTCTGGGTTCTAAAGACCCCTATCTCTACTAACTTTTTGGTCCTTATCAATGAAAGAGCAAATATGCCTTTCACTTCTCTCTTTACACTTTAGTCACATGCAACCAAACCCTTTTTCACACATGACCACGACTATGACCATAACCTTGACTTTGACTAAACCATCACTCATTTTGACTCTTCCTCCCTTTTGGGAGAACTACATAGGCCTGAGGCCCCTAACAATAGGGGCTATGTAGGCAGCACTCAGTTGACACGGGGTCTTCTGGGGTTAGCTCGGCCACTTTCTTCCTCACTTTCTTCTCTCGTCACCTGTCAATCACATCACAGTCAATAAATATAGTCACATAATCATTTATATACTTTCATAAGTCATTAAAACATTTGCATAATTCACAACATTTATCATATCTATCACATTTTTCATCATCTAGTCTCAAGTCATCATACAAACATTTCATAAACATTAACATCATCACATATTCATTTATATCAATATCATCATTAACATCATCATTACATTAATCATTAAGCATCATCATAACATAATCACTATCACATCAAAACATAAAACACTATAAAATATATGACAAATATTGCATTTTCATACACATCCATAAGTCAAAATCTCATCATATATATCAACAATAAATTTTATACAACAAGACACAACTAGTGTCTGTCTCTCTCTCATCATACATCTCTCGTCTTCGGCTCGCAGGCCGGTATATACATCAAAAATAAAAATAAAGAAACACTGGGGCTGCCCTCAAGGCTATGGCTGTGGTGGCAGTGGCGGTGGTCGAGAAGAGGCTGTATCTCCTCCTCCCTCTGATCTCTGCCGTCTGCGCGACCCTGAAGCCGTCGCTCGTGACATAGATCTCTGCCTACTCTGCTCTGCTCTCATCTCTGAGTACCGCTGTATATGAGGGATCCCCCTAATGGCCCTCTCATAATACGCGATCTCGTCTAGCGCATCATTGTATCTAACCATAGATACAGTCTGCGGTGGACTCATCTGCCCTGCCCCTGTGGCCTGACCTAATCTCTGCGGCTGTGGCCCACCTAGGTGCACTGACACTGATGGTCCTGCCCCCTGTGAAAATGCTGGCTATTGAGATGGCTGCTGCCATGGGCCCTGCCCTCCAAAACTCTGCTCTGCGCCTACCTGTCCCTACGCTACAGCCAGCTGTCCCTGTAACAGAGTGACCTGCGCTGTCAACGCTGCCACCTGCCCTGTCATATCTCCCAGCTACCCTGTAACTCCTGCTAGCTGTCTCTGCAAAACTGAGACCTGGGCCTGAGCCGTGTCTCTCTCCTCCCGTGCCGTGTCCCTCTCCGTGCGGGCTGTATCCCGCTCCCTGGTCATGACCTGTAAATCCGGCTGGGGACCCACCTGTATGCCTCTGTACTGACCCGCCCACCATGCCGCGTAAGCCTCTGTACATCCTGGGTCGACAATCCCAGGTCCTGCCGGCAGCTCCTCAAAATTGGGCTCCTCTGTCTCCTCTGGAAGTGGGAGTGGCGCCTCTATATCATCCCGTCTGTACTGTGGGAAGACGGGAGGCACATCCTGTAGCAGCCCGTACTGGCGCCGCACTCTCTCTGCTGGGATCCTCTCGAGCTCACCGGCTCGCCTGCCTCTGACCCATCTCCAGCTCTGAGCTCCAACCAGCTGCTCTCCCTGGTCTCTGAATACTGGATAGACCAAATATGGTCTTCAGATGATGTCTGCAGGAATCAGGGCCTCCAATACCCCTCTGTAGTGGTCGATGTCCCTAACCACTCCATCCACCCGTGTCTGCGCCATCATCTCCCTCCATCGCCTGAATCCGACTCTAAAACCGGCCTGAATCGCCACTGGGAGGCCGAGAGGACGCGTAACCACGATGTGCTCGTAAGCCCAGCAATGTAGTAGGTGGCCCACACATAGGCTGTATCGCCGCCGCCGACTGATCCCCCATAACTCTCTGTACACCTGGGCCAAAAATACTGGTGCCCAGGCGAACACTGTCCGCTGCTCAATCATCTCTAACAAAACTCCGGTCATAGCAACCAGAAATCTACCGCCCTCTGCGTCCGGCAAGGCATATACCGTAATGCCAATCATCATCAGGATCGCTAGCCTATGGGCCTCCTCATCCGCCACGTACAGTGGCTCATATGCAAAGCTCGCCGAGTGATAGCTCGTCTCCACGGCGTGCTCTCCAAACAGCGTGACCATGTGAATGTCATGCGCCTCTCTTGAGCACGCATACAAATCTGCTCCGTGCACCGGTAATCGCAAAATCCGATAGACGTCCTCAATCGTGACAGTCATCTCCCCTGTAGGCAGGTGGAAGGTGTTGGTGGCATGGTCCCACCGCTCGATCAAAGCCACCATGAGGCTCACGTCCCTCGCCACCCTGCAGTAGCGTCTCAATCCGCCTAACCCAACTGCGCTCATCTGCGCCCACTCCTCGACAGACACCCCTCCACGCATCCGCATCAGCAAAGTCGGGAGGCGATCCCACAGCATCAAAGTCTGCCTCGCCTGCATCCATCCGTACACACTTTCATGTTAACATTGTTAACATTGTTCCTACTTTTCCTATTTTACCAACCTATTTGACCACCTATGCCTAACCGGATACCCAAGAAGCCCTTGGCGTACCCTAGACCTTTCAACTTGACCATTTTTCAGAAGCATTTCTGACCAGGCAGCCACCGACATCGGTTAGTGTGCCGGCGACGGCACTCACCTAACCGACGTCGGTCACCTCGTGGCCGACGTCGGTAGGTTAGTAACCGACGCCGGTCTCTGGTCGGCCGACGCCGGCGGAATCGTCGGCGTCGGCGACTGGTTCGACCCCAGGGCCGAACGGGGCGAGCCCTAAAAATTAGGGCTTCCCCATTTTGACCCCCCGACACACCTAAACCCTCCCACATTCTTCCTAAACTCTCCTAGACCACCTACCCACCTTCCTACCTACCCTCCCCTCTCAATTTCTATCTACAATACCATAATTTCAAAAACTAAATTCAAAATACAAAAACAATCAAATAAGGGTTAAGGGCCCTCATACCTCATCTCGTCGACGCCGGCGTGGTGGCACGATGGGTGCCGCTACTGGTGGACTTCCCGTGGGTCCTCTACTACCCTCTGCCATCTCTTTTGCCCCAATGATTCTGCACCCTCTTGCTGACTCAACCGTATCCCTACAGCGTCCAATCCGCTTCTTCTCTCCTCCAATGCTCCTCTGCCACCTCGCACAACACTTCAGTCAACTCTGGGTCACTATCACTCAAGTAATTCCAGAGCTCCTTTTTCTCTTTCAATCAAATAGCAAATGACTTTTGGTGGGCCGCCAAATCGGTTTTGTCGGATTTGGCAGGCCGCCGACGTCGGCAATGGCGTGCCCTAGTTTGCCGATGTCGGCCGATATTCGTCGACGTCGATCCCTTTTGACGCCGACGTCAGTTATCTAGCCGATGTCGGTGGCCTTCAAATCTTTTATCTCTCTCCCGAAAACAATCATGGCTCTAATAAAGTCAAGCCCTTCAGAGCATGTCATTTTGGCCCCTTGGGGCACTTTTAGATTACCTTTTTGCATCTATCAATCGACCACTAGACATTGGATCTCATGCCCATCTCCTAAACCACGACCACTTCCAACGCGTTTGCCTTGGTTGTTTTTACATGTGCTATTCCACGACTGGTTAGAAATTTTGTCTGCAGACTATATTTTTGGACCCTCACAAGTATAGGTTCACACGCCAGTTGATCCGCCCTACTTGTGACTTTTTCGTGTTTTCAGGAGCACTTCCTAAGCCCGGGATACCTGGAACACGACGACCATTTGGAGCTTCAGCCCCGATTGAATAACCCGATCAGCTACGACTCATGCTAGGGCCCGGTTCTTTCAATTTTGGCACTCCTCGACCCTTGACCTGCGACAATTGACCCGACCATCTCGTGCAGTGGCATGCGTGCAATCTTGACTTTTTGCTGCGTTTTCACTCACTCTTCACTCTTCTCATCCACTTTTTGTCAAATCAGCACTCGACATCAGGTTCCTTCCCTCGACTCCTGCTTTGAGGGGGAATACCTCGTCCATACTTCGGGGCAATCCACATCATCCTTCACCTGGGGCAACTACTCCCTGTTTTTGTCTTGCAGTTTGTCCAAGAACAACCAACAAGACAAAAAGGGGCAAATGTAGACACCGAAAAAGTGTCTAACCCTTGGTCCTTTCTCCTCCTAGTCCTCCTTGGTCCCTAACCCACCTAAGTCTTATTAATTGGAAATAAACATCTAATTTTAATAAGGCCCCTTTAACCCCTCCCTCCTTTGACACCTCACCTAGGACACCTCGCCTAGACACCTCACCTTAGACTAAGTCTTTCCCTATGACTCACTCAAGATCTCCCCCTAATTCTTCTAACCTCCTAACAAACTCCCGTGCGTATTTAGCACAACTCTCAGCATTCCCCAACGCATAATAACACTTGGCGGATAAGAAACGGGCTTGGTGGCTTGTTCTGCCCGTTCCAACCCCGCCGACGTCGGCAGTCAATCGGCCGACGCCGACGGAATCGCCGACGTCGGTTATACTTAACTGACTTCTCTTCCTCTTTCCGGGGAATCACAATCAAAAATCAGGTGTCTTCGAATTTCGGGTAATCTAACAGGCGAATCTCTCTCTTCCGGTGAAACAAAAGCTCTGGTGCTCTTGCTCTCTGGTGTTCTGGCATCTTGCAGGAGTCAGGATACTTGACAACTTCTCTCAGGGACTCAGATCTTGTATCCAACATTTTGTACCGGGACTGCATGCATGCTATCTTCATCAACTATCCAACGCAGATAAGTATTTGTGTTATCTTTATTTCTAGATCTTTTCATTTATATCAAATTCTCTGTCTTCTGTCTATTCCTATATCCTTTACCATAATCTTCTCTGTTCCTCCCGGAGACGCTGAAAAGCTCTCTCTTCTGTCCATTTGCCTTTTTCCCCTTGTCGCCTCTGTCACTTACCCAGCTTATTCCCAGACAATATTCTCTATCCCTTAGACCTCAAACAGACTCTCACAGACCCCAGACCCCCAGACAAGACCATATAGACTATCCTATAGCCTTGAAACCAACCCTGTAACCTAGTTCTTGACTATTGCCTCGACCGACGCCGGTCACTGCCCCAACCGACGTCGGCAACCTTCTGACCGACGACGGCAATACCACCGACGTCGGCGACTGTGTTTACCAGATTACAAACTTTCAGGTACGCATTTGTTTTTTTAGTCTTTTCTTTTCATATCTTTCAATATTTCTCTTTTCTGTTTTTATTATATTCTGTCTAAAACAGTGGATTGTCATCCTTGACGAAGCCTTAGAGCTTCAAGGACCAAGCTTTCACTTGGCAATCCACTCTCTTTTTGACTAACATTCTTTGTGTTTTTAGTGTTTATCTCTTTCAGGTGTTATTCCTTCACAGCCAAAGAGGAGTATTCACAACGTCTGGATTTACGGTGCGCAGTCTTTATCCAGGTACTTCACAAGCCTTGTCCATTACTTCTTTAGTTTCTTCTTTCTCTTAAATCTGAAAAAGCAAAAATTTTTGAATAGAAACATTTTCATTGTAAAGTCTCTCATTTATTCAAGCTCCATGAGTTCAGCCAGTCTCACATTCATGGGGTCATCTTCCAACAGTTCCAATTGATGGGCTAGTTCCAATGCAAGTAGCTCAAGAGAAATGGGCAACTTAGCCTATCTTCCATATACTAAAATATATGCAAAATTACTAATGGCAGCTTTAAGAGTCACCCTGTCAGCCCACAAGGTTGTTTTTAGTTTGGTGTGCCAAACTCTCTAGTTCTCCTTCATAGTCCTCTTGATGATTCTCAACAAATTCTTGTTTGTGGACTCAACCAATCCATTTCCTTGAGGATAATAATTTGAAGAGGTACTGAGGTAGATGCCCATCTTGAGAGCCCATTCACTTGTTTTTAGACCAAAAAATTCTAATGCATTATCAGAAATGATAGTGGATAGAACACCAAACCTGGTTACAATGTTGTCATATAAGTCTAGGACTACACTTTTATTAGCTTCCTTCAACGTAATGGCTTCCACCCATCTGGTGAAGTAGTTAGTTGTAGTAAGCATCCACTTATGGCCTACACTTGATGGAGGATTGATCACTCCTATGAAATCCAAACCCCACTGCATAAATGGTTTCTCTACCTAAATTGGGTTGAGAGGAAAAGCTCTTAATCTTTGCTTACCCATAAAGAGTGCACATTTTTGATACCTCCTTACCCATGTATAAGCATATTTGAAGAGGTTGGGCTAGTAATAACCAGCCCTCAGGTGCAAAATGACCTCCTACAGGTCCATCATGGAATTTCTCCAAAATCTTGGTCACTTGGTCATTATCTATGCACCTAAGGAACACTCCACTGAGGTCCTTTCTGAATAAAACCTTGTCAACCAATGCATAAGGTATGGACTAAAGTTTGAAATACCTTATTTTTTATTTATCTAGACCTTAGGGGCATTCTATTAGCAAAAAATATGCCATATAATGGAGCCATCTCTTATGAAGTAGAGGTGCCTCTGCCTGTGAGTTCTCTTGAATTACCATGGCAACTTCTTTATATTTTTTAAGATCTTCCACCATTTGCTCACACAAACCTCTACCTCTGACCAACTTGGTCACTTTGATTTCCACATCAGAATCCATGATTTTGGTGATCTATCCAAATATTTTCTCATTTAGATATTTGTTAAGGAGGAAATCCCTAACTCCAGGGTGGGGCACCATGAGATAAATCTTGTTGTTGGAGAGCATTAGTCTGAACTTCTTAAGACTCCTTACTATTGCAAGGATTTGCTTCTCTATAAAAGAGTACCTCACCTCATATCCTTTTATCCCTTTAATGAAAAACGCAATTGGCTTCTCCATTCCTTTACCATTATTTTGTATTAGCATAGCTGACAAGTTGTCAACATTGGTAAAGGTGTATAGCATGAAACCCTTGGAGAAATCAGGATTTATGAGTGAGGGTGCTTGGGCAATAGCCTATTTGATGGCTTCAATAGCATATTTTCCTTCTCTTGGCCAAGAAAAAACTTAAACATGGTCGTAATAGGCTTGACCAAGCTTGAAAAACCCAATATGAACCTTCTTACAGAGTTTATTTTGCCAAGGAAGCTCTGATAATAGGCTTGACCAAGCTTGAAAAACCTGATATGAACCTTCTTATAGAGTTTATTTTGCCAAGGAAGCTCTGAACTCCTTTCTTATGCTTGGGGAGAGAGAGTGTTAAGATGGCATCTAAACTTTTAGGGTCAATATACAACCCTTATTTTGAAATGATGTGGCCCAAAAACATACCTTCATATATGGAAAACACACACTTATTAGGATTTAATGAGATCCCATACTCCTTACATCTTTCAAAGATTAGCCTCAGGTGGTCAATGTGTTTGCTAGCATTTTTGGAGAAAACCATGATGCCATTTAAGTAGACCAGCACCATTTGATTCATAAATCCTTGAAAATCCATGCCCATGGCTCTTTGGAAAGTTGTCCTAGCATTTGAAAAAACAAAGGGCATCTTTTGGTATATGTATGTGCCCCATTTGGTGGTGAAGGCAGTTTTGTACCGATCTTCTTTTACCAATACTTGGTTGTATCTTGAAAACCCATCCAAAAGAGAAAAATGTTATGAACTTGCAACCATTTTAAGGAGCTACTCCATGGATGGTAGAGGGTAATGATCCTTCAATGAGACTTTGTTCAAATATCTAAAATCAAGACACAGCCTAATCTCCCCACTCTTTTTCCTTACAAGCATCAAATTGGCTACCCATGCTATGTGCTTGATGGGGAAGATGATCTTGGATTTAATTAACTTAGTCAGCTCTCTCCTCATTAGCACTTTGATTTTAGGATTAACGAGCCTTTGTTTTTGCCTCACAAGCTTAGCATTGGTCTCCAATTCTATAGTATATTGGGCTAACTTTGGATCAAAACCTTTTAGGTTGCTGTATTTCCAAGTAAAGATGTCTATGTATTCCTAGTAGAGTGCTATGAAAGCATGCCTCTTAGCTTTGTTGCTTACCTTTTAAAGCTTAAGAAGTTTGTCTTTGAAAATGAGGACTCTCTCAAAGTTTTCTTCATTGGTTGAAATTACCACCTTTTCTTTCCTCATATGGTCTCCCTCATGAAAAAGACCCTCAAGGGTGACTATCCCTTTAGGAAGTTTGTTAGACTTCAACTGAACAATTTAATCTTCATATTGATGTTGAAATTTATGTTGGTTTATTAAGGAAAACTCTGATTCCTTCTATAAGAAAAAAGTGATTTATCTATCATTTTTGCAAACTTACCAATGGACTTCATCATCTGGCACTGATGGCCTCACCAACAACTTGACATGTGGCTAAACCTTGGCCTCTTTTAGTTTACTTAGACTATCAAACTGAGCTCCCACCACTGGTAACCTATTAGATGCTGATTTTGGTTCCTTGGTACAACTTGAATGTTGAAGGCTTCAAAATATTTAATTAGGTCCCACACTATATTTTTGTAAGACCTCATCAAAGGATTCTTTGTGATTTTCAAGCCTCTGACTTGGTTCACTATAAGCTCACTATCTCCATATGTTTACAACATTTTGTTTCCTCTTTTATTGGCCCATTGGAGACCACAGATCAAGCCTTCATATTTTGTTACATTAGAAGAGTAGTTGAAATGGAACCTATAGGAAGATAAAATCATGTTACCTGAAGGGGAAACCAACATTGCTCCTACACTTACTTTTTTTTTGCTCCTTGAACCATTAAAGAAAAACTTCCACATACCATTGAGGTTTTCTTTAGGTCCAGTGAGGGAAGGCATGAGCTGATTTTCTTCATGTAGCAAATAGACGCCCATGTCTCTTTCTTCAACACCCTTCAAAGGGTTGAGAAATTGGTTATCCCCCTATAGATCATCTTAGAACAAGTCTAGAAACACCTCAAGATGAGTATTCAGCTCTTGACTAGTAGTAAATTCATCCTCATCAAGGATGGTACAATTGATGTTTATGCTATCTGGCTGATGAGGCTTAATGTGGAATTGTGCCATGGGCTCAACCTTGATTGATACCTTAGTCCCATACCTTGTTCTAAATTCTATGTAGGACCAATATGCTACTAGATAACCCCCAATCTTAGCTGTGAATTCTCTAGAGAGGCATAAAGCAAAGTGAGGAGTTCCATTAAGGATCAACACATCTTGAGCTATTGAAACATTAGGACAAACATGTAGGGTCATATTCAAATCTTTGATGATACTAGATGGCTTTGTGGAAGAACCATCAAGCTATAGAACTCCCTTGGTATGCGGCTCATATTTGAGGTTCAACTGATCAACTATGGATTTTGGCATTACTGAAGTGCTAACTCTACTATCTACCAAGAAATTATGCACCAAGGAGTCACCAATGATTAATGAAATGTAGAAAGGAAGAGGTTTGAACACATTACTTGAAATTTCTCCCATAAGACCCTTAGCTACATTAGCAAGGACCTCAACTTCTTTACTTGGATATTTACCTCTAGTTGTTGTAACACCTATCTTGTACAAGCCTTCTTGAAAGATATCCACTTGACCAAGCATGGAAAGAATGTCCCACATTGGTACGCTCACATTAGATTTATTCATTTGTTCAACAATGTTGATTGATGTACTGCTAACTTTTGCTTGTGCTTTGGGAGCCATTGTTGCTATTTGTTGAATATGTGAGCCTTGTGGAGGTGTCAAGACCTTTGGAGTGACAGTAGGCTCATTAGGCTTGGAAAATGAAAGAGTGGTGGCTAGGGGTTCCTTGAACACTCCCTGGTTGTCACCCATATTCCTTCTTCTAAATATTTTATTTGCCAACACTGGGACATGAGCTTGACTGGAGCTGGCTTACTGATTGGATGTATACCACTCTTCTTGCTCACTGATAACCATTGTAGCATCTAGTTGATTTGGTACCTGATCAGATTATTGGTCTTATGGAGACTGTCCTGGCCTTGGTATCATGGGAGTCTCTATGCTTTGAGCCATTAAGGCTTGGTTATATCCATAAGTAATAGCCTGCTATCATTGGTTGTTGAATGCCTAGTTAACAACATTGGTTGGGATAATGAATTGCCCAAAAGATTGATTCCAAGGCATTGTCCCTTCAACGTCTTGAGCCATATTATTTTGAATAGGAACCCAGGTGTTGGAAGATCCTATAACATTTGGATTGTAATTTTTCTACTTATTATAGCTAGGTTTCCTTTCCCTTGCTCTCTATTCTGACCTTGGAAGTTTCCCCTAAAGGGTGGTTTATTGCCTTGATAAGATTGTTACTGAGACTGATATGGAGCTTGGTACAACTTATTGAACCAAGCCTACCTTTTTACATTTACTACATCATTTTTCAAGGCTTAGATCATGCTTTTAAGCTCTATGTAGTTTTTTTGCTCTTGGGAATCACTTGATCCATTAGTGGAGGCCTTTTCCTGCTTAGGTGAAGGTATAGAAATAATTGTTAGAGTTGGAATAATAACATTAAGTGGGGGGATGACTTTAGGAGGTAGTCTAATCTTAGGGAAAAGGGGCATTAGGGGTCTAGGAGTAAGCTTGCCAGCTTGAACTAGGTAATTTTCTACTTTAATAGCCACCTCACTATTTAGAGACTTCAAATAGTATAATAATACAAAGTTAGGGGATGGTCTAATAGTGGTTGGAATTCTATCCCAAGCCTTTTAAAATCTTGTGTTGAAGTCTTACATAACTTCATGAGGATCTCTCTTGATCATGGTCAACTATTCTATAAGTGACAAATGATCACTCTTGTCTACAAATCTCTTACATAATGTTGTTCCCAGTTGATCCCATGATTGAATAGAGTTAGGAGCTAGATTTATTTATTGGTCTAAATACTTTCCCTTAAAGGATATAGCTAATAGTTTGATAGCTGCATTTTCTACTGTGACATTATGGATATTACAAAAATTGGCTATATCTGTGATGTGTTCAGTAGGAGTCACAACTTGGTATCCTATGAAATATGGGATGCTTTTGAGGGATGCTATTGGCATAGGGTCATATTTTGGCAAATTCAAAGGACTTTGGCCATTAAAACCTATGAAATATCTTTGGGGAATCATGATAGCAAGAGGGGATAGTGAAGATCTTCTTGCATAAGTATACCTTATGACTGGTTTAGGAAAAAAGATTCCTTTGTATGGGTGAGTATGGGTGAACCTTAGCCTTCTTACTGAGTTCAATGATAATGCAACAAATTCAAAAGGAACACCTACATAAGCTAATATTGTAGTTACCTTTGGCATAAAAATAGATATTATTCTACCACCAAATGGATGAGTGTTCTTTAGAGTCACCATATACTAAAAAATGAAATCTAAAACCACTACAAATTAATCAAACCAGCATCAAACTTGACCAATCTTCCTAAATAGTGGTCCCACCAGGTGTGCCAAAAACTATTGTAGGCTAGAATTCAACCCTTTTTGGTAGAGTTTCTCAAGTTCTCTCACTCCTAGCTACAAGTGTTGGGATAAACTTAGGCTTTGGGTATCCTATCATGAGGTTGAACCTCTAGGATTTTTAATGAGACTAATTCATCAGATGCTTCACTTCAGCTCTCATTTCTCATGCTAAAATCTACTACTGACTAAGGAAATAGGATAGGAGAATAACATAAAAAGTAAAATATAAGCTAAGGGAGGTGATGCACCAAAATAAAGTGATCCACATTCAGACTAGGGACCTTAGTGACTACTACTGAACTTAAACAAGACAAGTCTAGTTGGTCCTATTTCAGAGCTGCAAGCAGAGTAGCTATGTGGAGGTCAAAGGGGAGGATGCACTTTGAAGGGTAGGAAGAAATAGGTCTACAAGAGAGAAAATATGACTCATAACACTTTAGAAAGGCTACAAAAGCTAACACATCACATGACCTACAAGAAACCAAGAAAACTGAAGTAAGGTGTGTAGAGAAATCATAGATAATAATGAAAAACATACATTCTATAGTTAAACTTTAATAATGCACACTTGAATTTAGCAAAAATAAATTTTTTGTCTTGTATTGATTCAAGAGATTGTTATAAGGAAATTTTGATAGAGTGTCTCTACCACCAGTCGAGGGATCCATTTCTAAGCCTAAAAGCCTGTATATATAGTAGAAATGGGATGAAAGAAGAGGGATTTTTTTAAAGATGGAGAGGGGGATCTTAATGACTGAAAATACTTTTCCTTTTTGAGCCCTTGACTACATTAATTCTCATTTTTGTGAGGATGAAATCTCCATGCTTGTATAGCATCATGATTAAACCTGTTCTGGGTGGCAGCTTATCCAGAGCATGACCAGAAGCATGGCTCTCCATCTCCATTCAAGTCACTCACCCACTTTGTACAAGTGGGTGCGAATAACTATTTTATTTCCTTCAAGAAATTTAATGATGGGGATGGTTCTTGTTGCTATCTTGGTTCAACTTAGATCATCTTTACTTCTACTATGTTTCGCTTAGTTGTTTGGTCTTTTATGTCATTGATCTACTTGGTTTCACTGACCCCACTTGTGCATTCACTCCATTGAATCTAAATGCATGATTAGTCGTGAGCCCTTGGATCTTTATCTTGACTTGTTGACACTTTACATTTCTTACCACATGTCAAATCCTATAATCCCCTAACCATTTGACTTATTTCACTCCTTCAATCTAGGTTGGTGTGATCCTAACAAGTGTCACCTCTTTATTTGTTGTTCTCCTTACCGGTTACTATCTTTACTTTTAGACATCTTCTTTAGGCCTTTTGAACTTGGGCACTTTCCCAAAGAAAAATCCTTCAGCATTTTAGTTGGGGCACTTTTTTGAAGGGAAAGTACCCTTTGGCTTATTGACAATGGACCTTTCTAAAAGGAACATACCCTTTGAAAAAATAGAAAAGGTCCCTTTCTTTTTGAACTTGGGCACTTTCCTTTGAATAATTTGTTTGCGACAATATCTCCTCTGACTCCTTCCAAGTGCCCTTCAGAATTCTTTAGGTGCCCTTCAAAAATTTACAAGTGCCCTTCAGATTTTTTTAAATGGACCCTTCCAAAAGGAACATACCCTTCAGAAAACTTAAAACTAGGACATTTCCTTTAGGGAAAATGAAAAGTACCCTTTGAAAAATTATTTTGTATAAAATGTCTGAAATAATTCTTGACATTTTTGAATAAACACTTGTCCTTCAAAACTTTTCTTTCAGATAAAATGTCTGAAGAAATTCCTTTCCTTAGCTCGAACAAAAAATTCAAAATAAAGCACTTGGTGAAGAAAAGGAGAGTCCCAAAAGAATTAAAAGGCAATGTTTCTTCTTGTTTCATCGGGTTTTTTCACACTTTCCTACTTTAGACTTTCCACTATTTTTTACATTATAAGGCAATTTAAGTAAATTATCTCTACTAATAGAATCCATAGTTATTCAAATGGAGTCCATAGATCTTCTGATGGGGTCCATATATCTTCTGACAGGGTCTATAGTTCTTCTAATGGAGTCTGTAGATCTTCTAAATCATGCTTTAAATGCTTGGTTTTGCCATGAAAACTACTCAAGAAACTTTTTCTTTGCTCTACAGATCTATCCCTTAGAATTTTACAAAATACGCTTTAAGCAATCTTAAAGTGTTTCAAAAAATTTATGATAATTGTGAGATCTATCTAGTCCACTCATTTCATCTGGGACATCTATTCATTTTCTCATCCATTAGCAACATGATCCACCTATGCACAACTTGGTATATTGGCCAAAATTGGCCAATTAACAACTCAAACCTTAGGATGCATTATCAAAGCTAATGTGATGGATGGGGGGTGATACCCATACAATGCCACAAAGGGAGACATCTTGGAAGAAGTGTGAAAACCACTATTTAACAAGTGATTGAACCCATTCGCCCTATTTGTCAGAAATGAAAAACTAAGATACCCTTATAGACATTTATTTACTACCTTTATTTTTCCATCAGATTGGGGATGATAGGATGAGCATGAGCCAACTGGATGCCCAAAAATGCAAATAATTTAGTCCATAAATTACTAGTAAATATGGGATCTCAGTCACTTACAATGATCTTTGGAGTACCATGCAATTTCTAAATTATATTGAGAAAAACAGAAGCTACTATACTAGCAACAAATAGTCATGATAAGGAAAAAAATGAGCATAATTGGTGAGTAAATCCACAAATACCATGATACCATTTTTACCTTCAAAACATAGTAACCTCATAATGAAATCCATGGAAACCTCCTCCCAACATTGGCTGGGGATGGACAAAGGCTACAAAAGACATGGGGTCTTAATAGTTTCACCTTTATTGTATTGAAATGCCATGCATTTAGCCACATATTTATGGACATCCCCTTGGATTCCTTACCAAAATAAATATTACTTGATTATATGATATGTTTTCAAAAATATGGAATGAACTCCAAGCAGAGAGGCATGAAGTTTAGAGGAATTTTATGTTTGAGGAGAAAATTCTTACAAAGATATAATCTATATCTATACCATAATGTGTTCTCATTCCATGTAAATTTTTAAAATTTGTTAGAACCCTACTAAATATTTTGAATCAAATATTTGGTAGAATTTTTATTCTCCCATTCAGATCTTGATTCCTCTAGCCAATCTGCCTACCACATGGTCATGGTGCATAACAATGCCTCAATTGATTAATCCCATTGGGAGAGGGAATCTGACACCTCATTATCTTTTCATTTCTTATACATTATTTCAAAATCATATCATAACATTTTAGTAACCCATTTATGTTGTTTTTCATATGATAATCATTGTTCTAAGAAACATTTGAGGCTATCATGATTAGTATTTACCTAAAAATGATGACCCATTAGATAAGGTCTCCATTATTTCATTGCATGTAGAATAACCATCATATCTTACTCATATATTGGCTAAGCCTATTTTACACTTCAATTAGTGACTTTTAAATGATAGTGGTTTGACTTCTTACATGAGTATAACCCCCATGCCATATCCTAATGCGTCACACTCCACAACAAAAGTTTTTGAAAAATTAGGAGTAGCCAAAATTAGAGTTGTGCACATAGCCATTTTAAATTGTTCAAATGGATTGGCAGCTAAGTCAGTCTACTAGAAGGAGTCTTTCTTCAAGAAAGAGGTGAGTGGGTCTGTAATGCTACCATAATTTTTGACAAACATGTGATAGTAACTAGTTAGCCCCAAAAATCCTTGAAGATTCTTGAGGGTCTTGGGAACCTGCCACTCCATCATCACTTGGATTTTTTGAGGATCAACTTTCACTCCTTCATGTGAAACAATATGACCCAAATAATCCACCTCTTGGACATCAAAAGCACATTTGGAAGGTTTGGCATAAAGTTGGTGTTGTTCCAGAATTGAAAGTACCTATTTTACATACTTCAAATGGTCCTTCTAATTTTTGTTATAGATGAGGATATCATAAAAATAACACTAATACAAACTTACCAAAAATGGCCTAAAAACAATATTCATCAAACTCTGAAATGTATATGGTGCATTTATGAGGCCAAAAGGCATGACCATAAATTCATAATGGCCTTCATGAGTTCTATAAGTTGTTTTAGGTATGTCTCATCATAGATATGAATCTGATGATACCCAAAGTGAGGGTATAACTTGGTAAAATAAATATCACCATGAAATTCATATAGAAAATCATAAATTACTATAATAAGAAACTTATCTTTAATGGTGTAGTTTTTGAGTTCTCTATAGTCTGGGCATGTCCTCCAACTACCATCTTTCTTTTACACCATGACCATCAGGGAGGAATATTCACTTTGACTATGTTGGATGATTTTTGCCTCCAACATATCTTATACCATCTTTTAAATTTCACTCTTCTAGGCATAGGGATACATGCAGGGTCTGATGTTGGGTGGTTACTGGAATGAACCTGATGACATGATCATGTACATGACTTGAAGAAAGTCATTTTGGCATGTCACCAAAAATAATAGAATGGTCATCTAGCACACTTTAAAAATCAAGATGTGTAGACTCCTTGGTTGGTTTAACCTATATGGAAAATAATCATGCCATAAATCCTTTTAGGACTTTTATAATAATATTCATCATTTGATGGTGACTAACTAGTTGTGGAGACTTAGCCCATAATACATGCAGTTTAAAGTTCTTGCCTTTTGAATGGAACCTCATGAATAGTTCCTAAAAATTCATCTCAATAGTACCCAAAGTAGTGACCCATTACACTCCTAAAATAACATCAGCTCTTCCCATGGGAATATCAAACATAGGGGAATCTAGCAAGTAGTCTCCCATAGTAAGCTTAATACTATGGCATTTTACAAAATAATTAATTGTACTAAAATTTGCAATCATGACCTAAAATTCTAGAGTTGGGTAAATGAAATGGTTCAAATGAGTAGGCAACATATTATTGATGAAGTTATGTGTACTCCCACATTCAATTAACACATTCACCTTCTATTTACTTAGGAAAGCCACCACCTCAAAAGTTTGAGGAGTACTAAATCTTGAAAGTGCATGACATAAAATAATAGGATGAACACATTTATATTCATCCTTAGCTTCTTCCAAACCTACCCCTAAAGCCTCATTATATTCTTCATCCTCGTTGGAACCTTTAATGTAAAATAGATTCTTTTAGCACATTGATTTACTTTGCTTCATTTTTTATCAAATCCAAAACACAAACCTTTTACATGTTTTTCTTCAACTTGTTGAGGTGTCAATTTGGTAGGCTATGGAAATGATGGTGTTGAGAAGGTGTGTTCATGCATATTAGTGAAAGGTCTTCAGTTGATCAACTCTTTTTCCTCATACAGACATTCCCCTTGTATGGTTTTAGATACATTGATAGGGTGAAACATGCAAACCTCAAATTGGATGTTATCTTTGAGGTCACCTAAAAATAGGTCAGTCATATTTTCCTCAGTGATGTCTACCATACATAAAGAAAGATTCTAAAATTGATGAATGTAATCCTTTACTATCCTAGTTTGGCATAACTTGGATACTTGGCTGAAGTAGTCTTTTGAGACAAAATTATGATAGTGGAACTAAAACTCTTCAGAAAATATAGACCAAAAAACTAAGAGACCTTTATTTTTATTTTTAGCACACAACCAGTGATACCAAATAAACTACTTAAGTTTCATATGTAAAGAGGCCATGACCACCCTTTTTAAACATGGAGTCTAATGTAGATCAAGTAAAATTTTAATTTGAGTAATCCATATGAGTGGATCATTACCATAAAAATTGTGTAGGTCTGATTTTTACAACAATGACTTCATACCATGTTTGACATTGTGATTATTTGGAAGAGAAGAACCAAACTGAAGTGGTGGAGGGTTATTTTACAATTGCTGAGTTGAAAATTGGGAATATGGCCCAATGATTTGTTGTAATTTATCTTAGAAACTATACAGGTCCCCTCTCATCCTTATGAGGTTACCTTTAATTGCATCGAGATCATTTTTTTGTACCATGCCCAACAACTTTGACTTAAATTATTGAACTATCTCTAAAGTACTTGGATCAGAAGTTTCTAACTCCATGTCATCTTTGTGAGGAGTTTTAGGAATTTATTTTCATTTCCCATCACCATGAGTATTAGGCCCTACCATACACAAACTTGAGGAGGCTCATGACCCAATTTTTTTTTATAGATAGTTTATATCATTACAATCACCTTGCCAAAATGAATCCAATGGCTACTAATATGCACAAGGGTGAAAATTTTTGGACTAAAAAAGTGTAAGAGTAGAATATACTGTTATGATCATCTCACAAAGGTGAATCTAATGACTGCTAATTTTCACAAAGTAAAAACAATTCTAGACTTTTTTTACTCTAAAAATGTTTTTTATTTTTTGCAAAAAAAACATCATGAACAAAATTGTGGTGACAAAAAAATTTAATTCCTCCTAGATCACAAGTTCTATTTTTTTGGCCTTCTATTGCTTAGGATGCCAAAATCAAAAAAAATTGTGTTGTAGAAACTTGCCCAAATCGAAGCTTTGATACCACTTGTAATGAAATTACTTAGATGATTCACAAAAATAAAATTATATATCATAGAATTAAGAGCAGAATAAATAGATCCATAATAATAATTGGTGAAAGAGTAGAATACTTAAATATTATGATTGAGCCACTTCAAGGGGAAACCTCCACAATAATGTAATTAGAATAAAATTTTCAATATATGATAGAAAAATAACCACTACCTCCTATATATACTCTAATTAGATAAGGTTATTCCATAGGCTGACCATACTAAGAACATAGAGAAATACAATAAGATAATATGAAGGTGTGTAAGCCACAAGTCATCCACACATATCCCTAGATGTACTATATGTTAATGACATATCAATGAAAATGATTACGATGGGATATCAGGGATATATATTATTAATAAAGCATGTGACCTATATAAATAATATGAACCCAATGAAAATGGGGAGATAACACTCAAAAGTGAATAATTGGAGACAAAGTCTAATTAGGACATTTGAAGCTTGGTTATATGGGGGATTTTAGACAAAAGTGTGGAAAATTATCCACACAAGGAAATCACCATAGAGACTTCTAAAGAATACTTCAATATCAGACTCACCTCCACAAACTAAGAGAGTATTTCACATTGAATGAAGAACCTCACAAGGGAAGTTACCAAAGTTCAATGTAATTGGAAATGTAAAAGAATATCTTGAATAAATGGTAAAAGTGTTCTCACAAGAGGAAATGAGGATGAAATATGTTGATGATAATTTGATTATAAATGTAGTAAGATAATGGAACACACACAAAAATAATATCCCAAATTAGATGACCTTAATAATTTTCTTAAAGACATGGTATATCAAATAGGATGGATATTTAAGAGAAATCATTGAGTATATTAGCAAACACACTCATAAGATCCATATTTTTAATTGTGAGAGGCAGTGGACTACAAAAGGAGAGAAATAAAAAAAATACTATGGGTACAATATAGTTATTGGACCCTAGAACCTTTACCTGGAGCCTCATATATGCATTAGGAAATGTGGAAAAGGACCAAAGAGTGGGATAGTTTGAAAACTAAATTCTTTAGAACATTCAATTTTTGGGACCTTGGCACAAGAGTTTGCTAAAGATAAAAACATTCTTATTTATGCCTAGTGATACCAAAAAATCTAAATTTATAAAAAATAAAAATAGAGGCCATAGGGATGGGGAATACTAATGAATAAGAACCTATTGGGTTCATTACTAAGAAAGTATAAGTTGCTGATGAACCACTATCAGATTTGGAGAAAATTTTCAAAGATATGAGAAAAGAAGAGATGTAATTTTGCAAAAAATATGACTAAAAAAGAGCTCGAGGATGATAAAAACAAGATAAAGAATCTAAAGGTTGAAATTGAAGATGGTGAAACAAAACACATTGAAAAAGAATGAAACACAACACAATATCTTATCAACCTCTAAAAAATAGAGAGGATAATGTAACCACATATGGAGATCCAAAGCTAGCAAAAATAGGAAATTATTAGGTGGAAGAAGAAATAGAAAGAATGATTGAACTACTTACGGAATATGAGGGATTATCAACTAGAACATTTAATGAATTTAAAGGCATATAAGAGGAAAAAGGTATGATGAATATCCAAATACAAAAATATTTTAATCAACTTAGATAAAAAAATTTACTACCTAAACCCAAATTTAAAACTAAAGGTGAAAACAAAGTTGGACAAGATGTTAGCTGGTAGTATAATAACACCTTTTGAATATTTAGAGTGGATCAAACCCATGATAATTCAAAATAAGAAAACATGAGAAATAATAATTTGCATTGATTATAGGGATTTGAATAAAACATGTGTACATGACCTTTTTCCTACCCCATTCACATAAGAGATATTGCAAGATGTTTATGGTAGAGAAGTATATTCATTCAAAAATGGTTTCTAAGTGTACAATCAAGTAAAGATAGATCTAGAGGATAAAATTAAAACCAAATTTTCCATAGAATGGGGATCATTCATGTATATGGTGTGCCATTTGGGCTAAAGAATATACTAATGGTATTCAACCACATCATGGTGAATGCATAAAAGAATTCATCTATGAATTCATATTTTGATAGCTAAATGATTATAAAGTTATGGTTTAATGAAGGATCACATCCAATCTTTGTAGTTAATGTTAGAAAGATGTTGATAATAGAACATACATCTGAATTTGATGAAGTGTGTTTTTGTAACCATGTTTGGGTCATTGTTAGGACACACCATATGTAAAGTGGGATTGATTATAGATCCACTAAAAACTAAAATAATAATCAATTCCACCATTAATAGTATATAAATATGTGAAAAACCACTAGGATACATTAGATATCATAATAAGTTCATTCACAATAGTGTAGAAATCAACACTCCAATAGAAGAATTACTTAAGAAAATAAATTATTAGTCAATTGAGTGGATACCACAATGTTGGGAGGCATTTGATATTTTTAACATCAATATAGCCATTACACCAATAATAGTTTTTAAAAACTAGACAATTCCATTCCATGTACATGTATATGCATCAGGGTTAGTAATAGGGGCAATGTTAATGCAACTACGTGGACACATGGATCACCTAATTTATTTTTCAATTAGGAAGTTGGTTAGTATGGAGATAAATTATTAAACCACTAAAAATGGAAGCTTTAGAAAGGTTATATTCCCTAAAAAGAAATTAGACACTACCTACTAGCCACACCTTTTATGTTTTATATGAATCATGAGCCCCTAAAGTACTTCATTAATATACCAATGATCATGGAAGGATATGTTAGTGGCTAATTTTGTTTCAATAATTTGATTTGAATATTATAGTGAAACCTATAAAGAAAAATAATGGACCAAACTACTTATCCAAGATAACTACAGGGGAAGACAAAGGTACAATCGTTTATGAGTTCCTTAGGGCACACATTAATGCATAAAAGCTATACCTTGAGATATGGAAAACATTGCTAAGTTTTTGGCAACATGAGAGTTCCCTGATGGATATGGAAATATTGAACAAAATGGGTTATTGATTCAAGTGTTTACACTTATTGTGATATAAATGGTTTTATACAAAAATAGAAGAGATGATGTGTTGATAAAGGTAGTGTTATAACATGAAAGAGAATCAATCATAACCAAGGCACATTATGGGACCATGAGAGGTCATCTTGTTTGGATGCCCACTAAGAATCACAAATAACTACGAGAAACACTTTGTGAATAAGATAATTAAATAATTACTAAGACATTTCATGTTCACACATAATAAGAGCACTCCACATCAACCCAAGAAAAAGGCACAATTGAAGCTTTCAATAAGGTGTTATAAAAGATGTTAAATAAGACATGCAATTTAAAGACAAGGGATTGGGATGCATATATACTTGAGGTATCATAGGCTTATCTCACAGTGCATAAGAGTCTCACTAAATTTTGATCCTTTTAACTAGTTTATGGAATTAAAGCCATAGTAATTATGGAAGTATTATTACCAAGTTTGTAGTTAGCTATTGAGTATAGAATATAACATACCTTTTTCCCCATGTTAAGATTGAAGGCACATGTTGGTCATTAAGTGTTACAAAACATAATTACTATTGATCAATATTTGTGAAATCAAAGATTAAATTTATTCATATGATTTTAGTTATATAATGTTTCTATGCTTATATATGTTATAATTATGTGGAATAATTATTAGTATCACACTTTTTCTATTTCATATAATGTGATTTTGATATTGTGACTTGGATAATTGTAGTCTGTTCACTTGCCTATGATGTAGGTATAACATTTGTTGTAAGGGAGAAGATCATCAGAGAGGATGAGCTAGATACAAACTATGGATAATAGAAAGAATCCCATAGAATAGTTTGTGAACATTTTAGTTGCATATTATACATAGACATCTTATTTCACATGTTTGGCATGGGTAGAGACCATTTGAGTTTGGGTGATTAACTGTATGCTAATTATTGCATTCATATTCTTAAGTAGCTAGTTTTATAAGATACATTGACTCTGGTGATTATTAGTAGTCATATCGATTGGATACGAAAACATGCATACCTATTGTTGTAAATGAATAAACATATACTTAGAGTTATTTGTATTCATGTTTTTAGTTTGAATGAATGTTGGATATGCACTTTTGGTTAAAAAGTCATGTCAACAGGCTTCATCTCATTTTGTGACTATAAATTCTATGCGATACAAATAATTGGGTTCATAACCCAATAGATCTTTACAAGCCATTTTTTAGTTAAATTAGGATGATCATTAGTCAATATGTTACTGTTGACCTAGTCATAAATCATAGTTATTAAATTTAGGTATTGAGTTGTTATATTATAACATTTTTAAATATATGCTCAATCATGATGAGTGCATAATAGTCCACCTATGGTGGCATACATGTGATCACTTAATATTATCAAGTCTTTTAATACAAACACCCAAAATTTACACAATGTGACACTCCCAATACAAATTTGATGATGATGCAGTGATCTCTTACTTTATGCTCCATAGGGAATATATAGCTCTTTACCCTCCCTTTACCTTTCTAATACTCCTTTGACCCCCTTTGGTCCCCTTTGTTTTGACTTTCACAACTTCTTTCATCTTATTTTAAAAACCATCCATGTGTGACAATATCGTCACTCTAGGTGACACAATTACCTCCTTCATTATAGAACCACCCCTTCTATTTCACAACTACCACGATGGTTTTATAATTAAGGTGATGGTTCTACATTTGAGTGGAAGTTATGTATAAAATTAGGGTAGTTTTATATTCTAAGGTGGTGGTTCTATCACTCAAAGTGATAGTTTCACAACTACCCCTGCATAAAGTGATGGTTTTATCCACTTTAAAATCTGTTCCAAAATTAGCTCCTACAACTTTATTTTTGACACATTTTACATGTTTAGTGTCATATTTATTAATTTTATCACATTGTGTTATCTTTCAATCAAGCCCAACTTACTCCCTCTTCTATTTTTGATCCTCTCTAGTTACTCTTAAGTTGAACTCCCCATTGGACTTATTTTAACTCCCCCATGCAAGCTCCCAAATATTTATACAAGAAGGTTATTTTTGGCCCAATTTAATCTCCAAATATTATAATTAGATATTGTTATTATGAAGCTTTTGTGGCCATAGTCCTATTATAATTTCCTGAAGATCTAGCTTGTATTATTTTTGAGTCAACTACGTTGCTACAAGTGAAGAAGTGTTGTTGGTTCAACAACTTAGACTTTGTAAATTATAACATTAACCAGCCTTAGTTTAACTACTCTCTATTTATGGTTGTGTCTCCTATTTTACATATCTATTCTAAAGCTTGTGCATCTTCCAAATAGAGAGCTCCCATAATTCATAAAAGGATAAAAAGAGCTAACATACTGAGGATTCTTTTATCAAATACATCACATGCACTCCAACTCATCTATGACTTGGTCAAGATGGAGTTATCTTTGATTTCTAACATTTATTTTTTTGTTAGATTATATCAATGTATTTATTTTTCTAATAGATTAGTTTCATTGTGCAGAAAAAGAGTAATTTTGATAGTGAGAGAGATCTATTTCTTTTCATTATCTTTGCTATAAAAAATGGGGTAGTTAATTTTGATTATGTTTTCATTTCAGTAGATTAACTTTATTTCAATGAGAAAAACATTTCATAAACCATTATATGAAGATTTTATAAAACTATCAATTCATTTCCATCTAGTATAAGATATCCTTTCCAAGATTTAAACTAGTTCCTTGCATTTCAAACAATCATATAGGCAATCATTAAAACTTAGACAATCATAGATGCATAAAAAAGTCTACTATATTTTTGATTTTATTTGTTTTGGTGAGTTAAAAGTGTTTTCATTTTACTATTTAAAACAAAAAAATCAAAACTTGCATTTCTTGTTTTCTATCATAGCAATTCATTCAAAAAAGGCTTATATATACCAAATTAGAAAAGTTGAAAATCGAGCCTAGAATGTTTGTAAACAAAGAAAACCAAAAGAAAGTGTTACGTTGTTATTATTTTAGATAAATTTTCTTTTTACATTTTTTTCATATCTAGGCTAAAATTTCATGCTTAATCCATATCATACAAAACAAACAAAAACATCATCATGTAATTTGCTTACAAATAAAGCTAGGAAAAATCAACATCTTGCACAATAGCATAGGTTTCTTTCTCTCTTATTCTCATGCATTATAAACCTTGGAAAATATAAATAAAAATCATAATTTTTGATTTCATTACTTTAAACTTTGTCATTATTTTACTTTCAACATTTCAATTTCAGCAAACAAGCATTTATTTCCATAAAACCAAAAAAAACCAAAAACAACAAAAACTTAACAAAAAAAATGTTAAGAAGACTTGTTAACACATGAATGCATTGAGATATACTATAATCCTTTCCAACACATGAAATCAAACACATTCCATCCAAGCCTTGCCTATTCATGCAAGCATCCTATACAAAGCCGTGTTTCAACATCTTAACAAGCACACATACCAAGTCATTGCCTAAACAAGCTCATCACTTTTTCCTTAGCTTCTGCCTAACATCCTTTGAATGAACCTTCATGAGATGCCAAGTCTTGTCCATCACAATTTATATCCTAGGTTTAGAGCATTTGGTCTCATAATTATTGCATAGTCTAACATCATCACTGAGCTAAGATGTGAGGTATTCCACTTGACTCTGATTTTTTTCCTCATAGTAGACTCATTATCTACATTAGATAAATAAGAGTGAATCCCTGATCCACCCATCATCATCCTTCACAAAAATAGAGGATGTTAGTACAAAATCATCTAGGCCTAAATTTACATCCATATGCCCTTCTTCTACTGAGGTATAGCCACATCCTATATCATTCACATATGATGGATGACATTGACTGGGCAAAGTTATCCCAATAGAGTATACCTTTTCCCATGAGTCATTTAACCCGATCTCCCCTATTTACCTAGTCCTAGTATTGACTAAGATCTTTGTCTTTTTATGATATTAGAGACTAAAGGACCTTGGAGCTCTATTTTGGCATAACTTGATGTTATTAATGAGAATTGAGACATTGATGAGATCTTTTGGTTCCATCATGAGAACCCATTAATACCAAATATCATGAATCCCTTTTCACCTAACAACCAACCAAATCCATAGACCATCCATTACATTAATTGGATCGGCCAAACCTTGAGGATTCGAGTGCATAGTTTAGCATGTGTTATTCACATGCATACTATCAACATGTAATTATTAGTTATAGCATTTACTATAGATAATTAGGATAATATCCATGTGGCATTTTTGAACTTATTTTAAATTCATCTATAAGGGTAGCTTAAATTTTTAGTTAAAAGGGTTTGAATACAATGATAACTTTTAGGAGCCAAAATCTTATAAAGTTATCTTTTAGGTAGGAATATATAAAGAATTTTTACTTTTCATATAATGCTTTAAATAATTTTTAATTTTCATATAATGCTTCTAAACATGGAATTCATAACGTAATGAATTCTTAGAAGGGAAGAAAATCAATCTTTGAAATTTATTTAATTACAAAGCTTGTAAAATGGGAATTACATAAAGAGTTAACAATAATGAAAATGTGAATCAATGTTTAAGGCATAAGTAAGAGTAGAAATGATAAATAAGGTGGATAGCGTGGCATTCAAATGGCCATTTAAAAAATGGCATAGCATGACTTAATTGAAGTGTTGGAAAATGTGAGTTGTTATTTACTCCACTCCTATCACCAACTTCTTTACTTGCCTACATATTGTCCTATTATTAGAAGAAAAATGATGATTAAAAAAATAACATTAAAATACCTCCTTGGGCTGCACTTTTGTCAATTTTAGGATTTTTTATCCAAGTTAAACTCTCAAAATCATTAACTTTATAATAGATAGTACCCCTCTTTTGAATAAGTAATTAGTTAACAAAATTTATAAGTTGAGCATAAAAAATACTTGAAGGGGGAGACATTGATTGTAGGAGCAATAGAGAGGATGCCAAGCTGAAGGGAAATGACATTAAGGAGGAGAAAAGGTGTGACAGTAAGGATAATGACAAATGGAGGCACTAAAATCAATAAGGATCATTTTCAATTAGTATGAGAAAGAGTGAAATAGATGTAGGTGGAGAGAATATGTTATAGTGCAACTGAGATAAAAACATCAAGGGTGGGAGGATACTAGGAGAGTTTTCAGGTGATTTAATTTTATATTTAAACTATAAATTTGAGTTTTGATAACTATTCAAAATCAATTTAATATTAATCAATTAATATATGACTATATTAAAGTGCTTGATGACTAGACAATTTTAAATTAAAGACTATTTAAATAAATTAATTGTGTTATGTATGATCTAAAAATAATAGTATTGTAATTCTTTCCCTACATCATATCCAACAAAACTATTTTTTGATATTCTTAAACCATGACATACCATAAAATAGCCACTGAGTAAGAAAATAAGGTGAACCACCTTAAACTAATAAATAGTTCCTTTGTAGTAATTCTTTAGCAATGTAAATGCCTTTTACATGCTTTAACACAATTTTATTGTAAGACAAACTGATCTTAGAGTGAAAAAATCTCAAAATCATATTTATATGTTTGATGAAACTTAGAATAAGCTTTCCAGAACATTTTGAATAATAAAATTTTATTGAGAAATAAGGAACTTATCCTAATTTTAGTTATTTGAATTTTATAACTATTAGGCCTTCTCACACTAAGTTTTCTCTTTGGAAATACTTGAAACTCTATAGACTGTAAAAATAAAATTTTAGTATTCATAAAAATTCTTTTGTATTTTTATATAAATAATATCATACATCAAATCCAATGGAATTTTATTGTAAGTTAAAAAAATACTCTTCATAAGATATAAATTGAGTACTTGCATTACTCTATATAGCATGATCGGATTTATTTTATAGATTAGAGAAAATTCTTATAGTTATGGGAATTCTAAAGTAAGTATAATGGATGAGGCACATTTTAAGCTACCTCCTTACCCTACCATTAGATCTCCATGGTGGTCTAGTTTCTCCATCAATTTAAATATTATGGGTGGATTTTTTGGACATCTGGTAAATAAATATGAAGCTACCTAATAAGGTGTATTAGTTTATCGATAATTACTTTGTTTAGTAATATGTTTTTCTAAAATAAATGTTTAGATGAAAAAGAGGAAATGTTTCATTATACCTTCAATAAACCAATATTGGTCTATGAAATCTGGCTCTTCGATAAATGTTGAGATAAGTTAACCTTACTAATATGATTGTGAGTGTTCATGATAAATAGACTTCTAAGTGGTGGTTATGTTGTGCTCTGATTAGTGGAAAAATTGGAAGATGTGAAGTAGATTTGTTTATCAATTAAATAATATAAAATGTGTAATTATCAATAATATTAATGTGCTATGGTAATAACTCATATACATAGGCTAAGCTAGAGATATTAGAATGTTGAAATAATATGATTGAGACTTAGAAAATTTTAAGTGACATTAAGAACTATAATATAATGTGGCATTGAGACCTTAATGTTAAAATTGATAAATATGATGTTGAGACCTCATTAAGGAAATGATATTATTTTGACACATCATAATGAGACTATGTTGTGACATGATAATGAAACCTTGATAGGGTAATTATGAATTAAATAAATAATGAATCCTTATGATAATGTTGCAATATGCTGTAATGATATAATATGGAGGTTAAATTAGCACTAGGAAAACCTATTTTTCAAATGTGTTGAATCATGTAAACTATAAATTCTTGAATCATCTTGACTAAATGGTTATAGATTTGATCTTGTCATAATACATTTGCTTCATCACCTAGAGCCTTGTCTCAGATTGGATAGATTTCTATTGAACCTAGGGCTATGGAATATCCTAGATGATAATATCTATTTAAACACCCTTATCATGGGAATCATCTCTTGTATAAATATGATAACATGAGAATATTTGTTAACTCGACTTCCACCTCAATAGTATTGCTAGCATCATCATATATTTATAAGACATATTGTTGACTTGTGATAATAAATATATTAATCAGATTATGGATTGTGTTCCATTCAAACACCCAACTAGTTTATGCTCCTCTAAGGATACTATGGGAACTTTGTCATTAATATAAAAATACTTGTAAATTTTATCATTACTCTTGCCTTATTGTTATGATAAAACTTGAAGAATATTTTAGATGGTTTTAAATTGGTAAACTTCACTTGTTTTGGATTTATTTTGAGTGGAACAAAATATACAAGAAACAAGTTATTAAAAGTAAACCATCCTCTATCATACATGAAATAGATTTCTATTATGTAGTAATTAGTAACCCCATTAAGTACCGTTTATAAAACTTTATTTTTCATTTAAACCTAATAAGGGTTTAAATTGGGAAATTTCCCTTGGTCAATTTCATCTAAGAATACCCATTAAATATTACACAAACATAAAGGGTGTGATTTATTTTTTGCTTGATGATTCGAGATGTCAATATTGGGATTGGGTTTAACACTTAAGTTTTCAAAGATCTTGTGTTTGTATAATTTGATATCAATCCTTATAAGATATTTTATGAAAATAAATCTCATTACTAGTATGGAACACTTATAAGGTACATTATCATCCTTGTGCTATGCTTAGATTGGAATTGTTGCATAAAGCTATTTGTGAGATTCCTAAGCTTGTGATCATAGGCAATGATATTGGGCATTTAGATGACTAATAAATTTTCTATGATAACCCATTTTGGACATCATCATTTTATGAAAAAATTATATAAGGAATGTTAGGATAAGATAAATCATTATACCATGTTTTGGGTTGACAATCCCTTATTAAACTTGAATATTGGCTTTAGATATTAATCCCATATGAGGATAATAAAGTATTAGATAATATGATCTAAACTTATATGAAATATTTTTGATGCTAAACTCACTATACGTCAAAATACATTTGGGAATCATACATATTATGATGAAACATGGTTTTGGTCTCCAAATTTTATTATTAGGATTACACCTTAATTTAATGACACACTTCATGTATGGTACATGTAGACACTTATCCAAGAATTAACCTTGAGATCTAATAAATATGATTAAATTTAAACCACCCTATGATTGATGGGTTAAAAACCCATGAGAGGATTGACTAACAAGAGAATTGGGTTAGAATTTTTAGCTAGATCATTAATTGTCTATAACTACTAGACATACCCTAAATACTAGATTTAAAATGCATATTTCATTCCAAACTAGTTTATTGCATGAAGCTATATGCCAAACTATTTTATTATATGGAGCTATATTCCAAACTATTTTATTGTGTGGAGTGGTATGCCAAAATATTCTACTATATGGAGTGATATGCCAAACTATTGTAATGCGTGTTATGGTGTGCTAAACTATTTATACCTTCTTGGATTATATCCACCCTATTGATTATCTGTATCTATCACCTTCGTGGAAGGGAAGGGTGACTCTAAGTGGATGAGGGGTCTGTGGGGAATCCAAAATGCTATGTGGTTGGAGGAAAATACCTCTAATGATGTTCTCCCTCTTATATTTTCTATTTAGTCTTTGACAATAATGATGGACTACAAAACTCTACTAGATCTCATTTTGAAGATTTATTCAAACATCTTAGACAAACAAATATCCTTATTGAGTATTGTAGTGATTACTTGAGAAGAAGAAATCCCGAGATTGTAATAATGTTTTAAACACTTTATTATCTTATTCTCTTATGATCATAATCTATTTTGTATGTTATTCAAAATGGATTTTGGATTATTAAAATCTGATTATTGACTTATATACTTAGATATTATTAATTTTGTATTTTTAGTAAAGGAAAAATATATCTTTAGTCTATTACGATAATTTTTTTCTTTAACTTCATATTATGTGTGCAAATCTATATTATGATGGCTACTTCAATAACTATAAATAAATTCAAAAATTTATTATGAATAAATCATTAGTTGTACACTCACAATGGAAACATATCATATAGTGTATGCCTTGATTTTAGCATTAGGCATAAATTCTGATTACAAGGTGTAAGCATGTAATTCAATTTATTGTGATGAAAAATAGAAAATGATTGTCTTGAAAACTATTATGTAAATGGAAGTGCAAAGTTATTTTGATTTAGTTATCACATATTTTGAGTTCATGACAATGTTTTTTCTAAGGAAGGCAATAAGTAAGAAACCTTTTGAGATGGTAAATATTAATTTAAAAAAAAATATGGTAAGTGTTTCTGGGACTCTACTAGAAGGTCTTACATTGTGGTATCAAAGCTCTAGGTTCAACACTCAACCTAATGTGCTCATTTATGTGTCAAAGATACATTGAGAAAACATGTTTTTAGACATAATATAATGTAGTTAAAACCTTGACAAACCTTAAATTAAAGTAACAATATACATGTGAGGAAACATAGTGAGAATAAGACTTAAATTCTACCCTTGGTTGTTTAATAAACTCGCAAATCAACTAGATTCTATTGAAATTATTAGGTTTGGATTGCCTTAGGACCTATTTAAATAAGAAAATTAGATGTATGGAACATCATGTTGAAGGGAATGGAATCTAAAAAAGAAAAGACAAAATCATAACAGACCTAAGTGATTTGTGGATCACTAAGTCAAGAGACAAATTCTTGTCCTCTAATTAACATTTCTACTTCTGAGACAAACCCTTGAAAACATATTTCCCCCAACATGTCTGGATAGGAAAATCACACATGTTCCTATGAATACAACCTATGAATCCACTTGGATAGGAGAATAAGTGTATAAACATTGTATTTTTAAACTTTATCATTTACTTATGCTTTCTCTCTTGTAGGAATCTATCGAGTCTCAATCTCTTTGAGTGCATGCCTTAAAGGGTGCACCGGGAAAGAGGTTGGTATACCTTTGGTGATTTAAAAGATTTTTAGTCCCTATAACATTACCTAAAACCACTATAATTTAATTTTATCCAACTCCCTAAATAATTTCAACCCACTTATACACTCCTCTATGAAATTCACCTTCTTAAATAACCCCTACCTAAGCAAACACCCCTTTTAATTCATTTTCCTACTATGTTGGCCCAATCAATCTTGTTATAAATATAACACATATTACAAACATCCTTAGTTGAGCTAACCTAGTTCAAGACCTAACGACTCTCTTTCCCACCAAACAAGATCGACTTGGCTGACCTTATCATTGAAATTCCTAGGAGGGTTTAGGGTCAATCCATGGCTATAAATACCCCTTTCACTTTATTTCTAAAGAGAAGATAATTTATTTATGTATAATTATAGCTTGAAAATATTCTTATACTATCATTTGAGGATTTCATTACTTAGGGTTTTGCCTTGGAGTAGTAACACTCATCTTGTGGAGGTCTTAGATGCATAGGAGAAGTCTTGTATCCTAGAACTAATTTATCCTTGTGATCCTTATAGACCACAACAACCTCTTGTAAAACACCAGTGACCAAGGGAGAGATTTAGGAATGACATGTTCACTCCAACAAGGTAAGTATTCCTAGCTCTTTGATTTGATAGGTAGATATTACAAAACTAATGGATTAAATGGCATATCTATTTGCTTAAATTACTTATAAATTGTCTTGAATAGAATTATCTTTGATTGTTATATAGTTGTTGTTTTCCCCTTTAGCCACAAGTTTTGGTGAGTAATAAATTAACTTATATGTTCATTTAGTAGATTAGTTTGTTTCCTTTCATTATATTATAAGACCTAGGTAAGGTTATTACATAATGTCATTTGGCTAGAGGCCTTGAAAACCTCTCATTTGGTATTGTCTAGTAAGAGATCCCTTAGTTAGGTTTAGGAGATCCATAATTAGTCATGACCCTAATAGAAAAAAGTATTGCTAGTGGATTGTTAATTTATTACCTTCTTCGAGCTTAGATATTACAGACTAGGATAAGTTATAGATCTATCTTATTTCACTTTCATACATTTTGGTGAACCTGACGTGAATCTAACCATTAATTTTTTTAATTTTTATTTACAGTCAACTGGATCGAGCCTGTCAATCCATTTTCATACTTTGTGTAGGTTTTTCAACTTCATTGAGCGTGTCAACCTATTTCTACTTTATGTGTGCATTATTTTCAACTTTAACGAGCCTGTTGACCTAGTTCTAATTTTTGTGTGTAGTTTTTTTAACTTCATCGATCCTATCAACCCATTTCTACCTTATATGTGTAGGTTTTCCAACTTTTTTGAGCTTGTCAACCTAGTTCTAATTTTTAAGTGTAGGGTTTCCAACTTTATTGAGCCTATTGACCCATTTATGTTTGTTGTGCATAGGGTTTTTAGTCTCAACCAACTAAATCAAACTAATTGATATAGTCATTTTTATAACTTATGTGCCTAATTGAATTGACCAACCTATTTTTTTTTTCATTTTTATATTTCATTTTTAGCTAACTAAATCGATCTGGTCGATCTAGTTTTATTTTCTTATTTTTATCAATTTTTTTAAACTAGATTGAGTGACTAGATTAAATTTAATAATATTATTATTTTCATTTATAAGATCACAAAATCACCTGGACAACCCAATCAAACAACTCAACATTTTTAGGGAAAACTACTATATCAACCTAGTTGATCTTGTCTATCTTCTAGGTTCATTTTAAAACAACTTATTATTATCACTTTTTCAATTTTTAAGCAACTGTCATTTGTCACCTTTCAATAAAAATTGGATAATTTGGACTATTTTTTATCAAATTTTTAGTTCATTAAAACTTTACCCACATAATCAACTAGATTGATCGACTCAATCTACTTTTATGCCTATTTTTACCAACAGACTAAGTTAACCTAGTCAATTTTGATTATTTTTGTTGATTTTACAAGAGACTGAGTTGATAAGTTTGACTTCATTATGTCTTATTTGCTCAACTAGATTGACCTACTTGATCTTATTATATGTGTTTCAATTTATAAATTAAGCAAAGAAAATTAACCTACATTTGATATTATTTACAATCACTTAATTTTAAATTGGTTTCTTGTTTATTTACCTTCAAAAATTATAACTTAGATTTCAATAATTTGATTTTTGCCTTTATTTGTCTTTCCTTGGAAACCATGTACTAGTAGTTTTAAAAATACTTAGTAACTTAGTTTTTAAGGTTAATCTAGAAGTAACTTATTGATGTTAACTACTAATTGATGTATGACACAATCAAATAGATAGTTGGATTCTTAAGGTTCAATACAAAGGGAAATCCTAGGCATTTCTAAAATATTGTGAGGTATGATAAAACTAAAGATTATGTTTAGCTCTGTACTATGGCTATGAGTATTGGGGCAAGCCCCTCATGTCATGATATCTATAAATGATACACAAGAACCATAAATAGAATATCATGTAGCCCTTCATGAGAGTAGCGAAGTATTTTTAAAATTATCGATACACAAATTTTAGGGAAAGCCAAATAAAGTGAAAGTAAAGGTAAAAATCAATTTGTTCGAAATCAAGTTTCAATTTTTGAAATATAATAAACAAGAAGTGAACTAAAAAGTAAAGTGGTTGTAATTACTATCGAATGTAGGTTAATTTATTTTCATTAAGCTAGAAAGTGAAACACATAGAACAAGATCGAGTAGGTCGATCTAGTTGAGTAAACATGACAGAATGGAGTTGAGTTGATCAACTCAGTCTAATGTAAAATAGGTCAAAATAAATAAAGTTGACTAGTTCAACCTAGTTTTATGGTAGAAAACAAGCACATAACTATATCAAGTCGGTCAATCTAGTTGACTGTGTAGGTAAAATTTTATAAAACTTAAAAAAATGATAAAAATATTACATAATTTGAATTTTAAATGACAGGTAGAAAATGAAATTTGATTAAAATTTTGATAGTGGAAATACTAAGATGTTTATAATGAACTTGGAAGATATAATAAGATCGACCAGGTCAATATAGCAGATTTTCCTAAATATATTGAATTGTTATTTAATGGGCTCATTAGGTGATTTTTTGATCTTGTAAAGGTAGAAAATATTATTATTAAATAGAATCAAGTAAGTCAATATAGTATAAATAAAAATAATGAAAATAGGAAAATAAATATATATTGATCAAATCGATTTAGTTAGTTGAAAATGAAATATAGAAATGAATATAATCGAATTGGTCAAATCAATTAAGCATAGAAGGCAAAAAAGATAATTAGATCAATCAGTACAATCTAGTTAGCTGAGGCTTAAAACCCTATGTATAGAAGACAAAATTAGGTTGATAGGCTCAATTTTTTTGAAAAATCTATGCATGAAAAGCATAACTAGGTTGATATACTTGATGAAGTTGAAAACCTATGCACAAAAAGTAAAACTAGGTCGATAGGCTTGATGGAGTTTAAAAATCTGTGCATAGAAATAAAACTGGGTCGACATGCTCAACAAAGTTAAAAAAACTGCACATAGAGTATGAAACAAGATTTACACTATTGATCCAATTAAGTATAAATGAAAATTAAAAATTTCAAGGGTTAGATTCATGTCAGGTTCACCAAAATATATGCAAGTGAAACAAGACATATCTACAAATTATCCTACTCAGTAATATCCAAGCTCAGATAAGGTAATCAACTAAAAATCTTCTAGTAATACTTTGTTATATCAAGGTCATGACTAATTACAGATATGCTAAACCTAACTAACGAATCTCTTACTATAAAATACTAAAGGAGAGGTTTCTAAGGCCTCTAGCCAAATGACATTATGTAATAACCCAAGATAAGTATTATAATGTAATGAAAAGGAAACAATATAATCTAATAGATAATCATACAATCTGATCTAGTAAATGAACATATAATCTAATCGTGTTCTCATCAAAACTTGTGGCATAAAAGGGGAAGAAAATAAACACATAACAAGCAAAACTAATTCTATTCAAGATAATATAGAAGTAATCTAAGCAAGGAGAGATACAGTTCAATTCATTAGTTTTGAAACATCTACCTATCAAAATGAAGAGATAAGAATACTTTACTTATTGGAGTGAACCCATCATACCTCAATCTCTCCCTTAGCCAATAGTTCTTTGCAAGAAGTTGTTATGGTTTGTAATGATCACAAAGGTAGATTAGCTCTAGGCTACAAGAACTCTCCTATACATATAAGACCTCCACAAGATAAATGCTACTACTCCAAGGCAAAACCCTAAGTAATACAATCCTCAAATGATAGTATAAGAAAAGTTATGAGTTGTAATGATGTATAAATGAATGATACTTATTTTTAAAAATGAAGTGAAGGGGGTATTGATAGCCAAGGATTGACCCTAAAACCTCCTTAGAATTTCACTGATAACGTCAGCCAAGTCGAACTTGTTTGATGGGAAAGATATTCATTAGGCCTCGAAGTGGGTTAGTTGGGATAATGTATTTTTATAATGTGTATTGTATTTACAAAAAGATTGATTGGGATGACATAGTGGGAACATGAATAAAAGGGGTTTTCACTTAGTTACGGGCTATTTAGAAAGGTGAATTGCTTGGAGGAGTGTAGAAGTGGGTTTTATTGATTAGGGAGTTAGATAATAGTAACTTTTATTAGTTTTAGGTAATGATATAGGGACCAAAAATCTTTAAAATCACCAAAGGTATGCCAACCCCTTTCTTGATGCACTATTTAAGACATGCACTTAAAGAGATTGAGACTCGACAGGTTCCTACAAGATAAGTAGATTTTATCAATCATTTATTACTACAAATAGTAGAATATGAAAGTGATCTTGAGTATACATCTGAAGTGATCCTCTTCATAAATGGAACCCTCAACATTAAGGTAAGGATCCTACAATAATTTACAACCTCATGATAGGACCTCGCATTAGAGAACCCATTCACCTTCACCTAAATTTTATATAGGATTTGGGGCAAGTCATTTTAAAACTTATGGCACATATTTCTCCTCTCTCATGCCTTATTATACTATCATGACATCTTCTTCAATGCCTTCTTCATCCTCCATGCCAACCATTGCTACAAACATGGCAAGCGTGGCTTTTAGTGGGTCTACTCAAAATACCCAAACTAATACTCAAATCCATACAACTGCTAGTTCCTCTTAAAATAATAGTGCATCCCAAACTAATAGTGTATCTCAATCACTTAATTCCTCATGCAATACTAATGCATCCCAAGCTGCTTCCACTAGTCAAAATATAATTAACACTAATCAATTATTATTGCAAACTTTAAATCAAATGGCTACTTTTCAAACTAATAGTGCCAACTAAATGATGCAGATGCAAAATTGATTAATTTATTTCCAAAACCAACCTAAACCTACTAAATATAGAGTGAAAAACTCTAATTCCCCCCACCCTATCTTAAATTTTCACATGGTAACCTTATACCACAACCTCCACTTCTTAACAAGGTTATTAAACACTTACAAAATGAACCTCTAATCCCTCAAATTTGATGCAGGTGCATGCTTATAAATGGTTCAATTATGTTTATTTTTGGTCTTGTGAGGTACAATATTTTTTTTAAGGTTAATAATAAGCCTTTTCCAATCCTTATTTGTCATTTCTAGGTCTTTTAGAAGGTTTTCTAATTTTCTTGCTAAAAATAGGAAATTCAAATTTTTGAATTTGTTTACAAGGATTTTGACAAGTTTGTCATCTTTTGGCATATATGAAAGGGATATATCATTTTTTAATGGGTATTAAGGGTCAAAATATATGTTTTAATGGTTTTTAAACCTTTAACTCAATGTACATTAGTCCTAAACCTAATCTAGATATATCTAATGAAGGTGGAATGTTGAATTAAGCATGATTGGATGAGTTTTAAGTTTGTTGAGAGATCCTAGCTATATAAAATAGGAAGAGACCAAGTTTATAAATTATTTAAGGATATACCTTAAACCATCAAAAAATGAGGAATATAACACATGAAAAGAAGAGGAGAATCTCAGTTAGTAGCTTGTTACTGGTGTGTGCAGAGATAGTCTGCAAAACACTATGTATTAGTCTTGAAGATATTTGAATAAAGGAAAACTTGATAAGATTTTATATGAATTATAAAGATTTTTAAGGTGTGAATAAATGTTATTAATAATTTTTTATCTTATTTTATGTTTCTATGATATTTATTTATTTGAAAGGTTTAGAAAACATCATCTTTAGTGACACAATCTAAGTAAAAGAATGTTTTCTACATTCTATTGAGAGTGTTAAGACTGAAGAGCAATTGTTAGAGTTAAATAATCATGTGTATATCTCAATAAATTTAAAAATATCCATTGTAAATCATTAAACCTTGAGGTTTCATCAAATTTTAACTCTTGGGTCATCTATAGGTTGCAAAATCCTAAATCAGGGTTTCATTAACAAAAACTTCAATATCTTAGAAATGAACCCTAATAATAATTTATAAATTGGTAAATAAGTTAATGAGGATGTTTTATAATTGATTTAAGTGGTTTAAAATATTGAATGTCACCATAATAAAATATATTACTGATTGTTTATTCTACAGACCTAAACAAACCTTAAAATAAGAGTAAAAGTGTAATTCTTAGTCTTGCTTTGAGTCTTCAAGATATATAAGAGTATTTAAAAGGTTTATTGAATTGTGTAAAGTTGAAACAAGTATGTGGGGTCTCAAAATTTTTGAGTTTAATTCTATTATAGTGCAAAGAGAATGTGATAGACCTGTAGATAGGCCTAAAATAGGGTCAAAAAGATAGTTTTCAATTTCTCTTGAGAAATCAAGTTTTAAAAGAGTATAAACAATGTTGTTTGTAATGTATAAAATTTTAATGAATGAATGAAGTTACTTTTATGATTCATAAATTATAATTTGATTATTTCAATCCTATAAAATCTCAAATTAGTCCTAGAAACAAGACTATGAATCAAGATAGTCAATAGAAGGATATATAATCTTAAGGATTACCTTACACCATAGTGGTATTAGAACATAGTATTAGGTTGTATAAGTTTCTTAAAATATCAATAAAGTTATTAAGATTAAGTTTTAAACTAAATTATTTTAAATATAACATCTATAACAAGAGCTAGAGGAGGTTAGAGGAGGCATCCTACTCAAGCAACATTGCTTGAGGAGATGAGGAATATACAAGCTTGATTTTAAGCCATGGAGATTACTCAGATAAGATGAATTGATATAAGGGATATTAGTGATAGATAAGATGAAAGGCCTCAAGAAGAAGAGGCAGAATAAGAAGAATAAGAAAAGAAAGGGCAGAAGAGAGACTTATTAGAGTAGTCATGGGAGTCAGATCTAAACCAAAGTTAGAAGTACCTATGTATGAAGGTAGATTAAATGTGGAGGATTTATTTGACTAGATCAATTCCATGGATAATTAATTGGAGTCTGAGGGAGTGAATGATGACAAAAAGGTCAAAATTTTTAGTACAAGATTGAAAGGTTATATAGCCCTTTAGTGGGATGTAGTACAAGATGAGAGGAGAAGAAAAGGTAAATTAAATATCAAAAGTTCAGTTAGAATGGTGGCCAAGTTGAAAGGCAAATTCATGCCAAAATACTACCAAAATAATCTCTTTAAGAAGATTCAAAACCTAAGGCAAAAGGAGATGACAATCAAGGACTATATAGAGGAGTTCTATAAGCTAACCATTAGAGCAGGACATGTAGAAGAAGATGTTGAAAAGGTGGATAGATATATCAATGGGTTAAGGTTCCAAATACATGATGAGATCAGCCTTCTATCACAAGGATAAATTGAGGAGACATACTAATTCACCCTTAAATCAGAGGATAAATTATCTAGGAAGCAAACTCAACATTCAATAGGTAAAGGCAAAACTTTTAAGAGGTAGGGACATCATGGTGGAAGCAGTCAGCTGTAGATCCATAATAAATAAGCCAATAGTTCATAAAGTCAATTTCAAACCATAAGAAGTGGTTACTCATTCAGTGGTAGAAGACCATTCACAAGAGGCAAAGGAAGAGGCTTTACAAGTAGGTGTTTCAAATACAAGTATGGGCATATATCTTATGAGTGCCAAAAGAATCCTTCAACCAGTCAAGGTAGTTCTTAAATTATCCAAGTTGATGAGGAGAGTGTAGGATCACCTTTTCATGAAGATGCACCTCAATTTGGAGAATCCTTGTTCATATAGAGGGTATTGTTTACACCAAACAAGAAGATCAAGGAGCCTGCACAAAGAAAGACATTGTTTAGAACCAATTGTAAGTCAAAAGGTAAGTGTTATAAGGTAATTATAGATAATGGAAGGATAATATAGTATCTTCAAAAATAATTGACAAGTTAGGCTTGAAAAGAGTAACACACCCTACACCTTATAAGGTGTCATGGATTCAAAAAGGATACCAAGTTCTAGTAAATGAACAATGTAAAGTGGAATTTCAAATAGATGGCTACATGAATGAGGTGTTATGTGATGTCATCCCTATGGATGTATGCCATGTCCTATGGGTAGACCTTAGCAATTTTATGGGAAATCCATACATGATGGGAGAAATAATACTTATACCTTTGAGAAATATGGAAGGAATCACACCCTCATTCCATTGAAAGATGATGATGCAATAGTAGAAGATAATCCTAAGGTGCTAATAATAAGTGGCAAAGAATTCTTACAGCAAATCAAAAAAGAAGAGGTAAGTTATTCATTAGTTGATAATCCTAGAATAGTTATTATAACTACAAAATTGATTGATTTACCTTTATAATTATAAAATTTGTTGAATGAGTTTGTTGATATTATTTTGGATGACTTGCTTAATGAAATACCTCCAATGAGAAGAACTAGCCATCATATAGATCTCATTCCAAGAACCAATCTACCAAACAAGGCAACATACAGGATGCTACCAAGAGAGAATGAGGAGATAAAGAAACAAGTATAGGAATTGTTGGACAAAGGCCTAATCAAAGAAATTTTAAGCTCATGTGTTGTTGCAATGGTCCTAAATCCTAAGAAGGATGGAGGTTAGATAATGTGTATTGATTCAAGAGTTATAAACAAGATTAAATCAGGTATATATTTCCTTTGCCTATAATTTATGATCTAATGGATTATTTAAGTGGTGTAAAGTATTTCTCCAAGATAGACTTGAAAAGTGGCTATCAACATATTAGAATAAGAGGAGATGAATGGAAGACAACTTTTAAGACCAACCATGGACTATATGAATGGCTTGTAATGCCATTTGGACTAAGTAACACTCCAAGAACCTTCATGTGGCTCATGAATGAGGTGCTCAAGGCTTTCACAGGTAAATATTTTATTTTTTACTTGGGATGATATTATGATTTATAGTTAGTCAAAGGAGGAATATTTTATACATCTTAGAATGGTCTTAAATAAGCTACAAGAATAAAAATTGCTAATCAATCTCAAGAAGTGCATTTTCATGAAGATAGTTTTAGTCTATATGGGAATTATCATTTCCTAAGAAGGTTTAAAGATTGCCAAAAGGAAGGTCGAATTTACATACTACTCTAGAGAGTGTATTTGAGGTAAGGAGTTTTCATGGCTTGGCTAGTTTTTATAGAAAATTTATAAGAAATTTTAGTAGCATTTGTATTCCAATAGTGGAAACCATCAAAGGAAATAAAAAACAATTTCATTGAACTGAGGCAATTGAGAGAAGTTTTTAGTTTAAAAAAAAAGATTATAGAGAAACCAATATTATCCTTGCTAATGATTTATTATTTTTGGGAATAATGAAGTTTTATTCCTATTTAATAAATGGGTTTGAATAGGAGAAATCAATAAATAATATTCCTAATTAAAGCTATTAATTTGTGAAATTATATTACAATTAGACCTTTTCTAAAAATAGCAGTGAGAGAGAGAAAATCAAACATAACTTATTTTGGACTATTCTAACTGAGTCAGGGTCTAGAATTTTTTGTGTAAGACTAGGACATTATCATAAATAGGATCTTGGACTTCATTTTTTGATTGGATAGGAGCATCAGAACTAGACACCCTAGGCTCTGGTACTGTAGTCCTCTAGCACTATTGTCTTGAGGATTTAAGCTTTTTGGGTTTTGTTCACCTACTTAGTCTGAGCCTGTGTACCAATTCTTAGGTCCTTTCTATCAACATAACTCCTTATAGAGCTGATTATTAGTGTACTTGTATATTTTATACAATTTAAATAAACTTTGGCAAATGAGGAAAAAAGGTTAGTGTGTGTAAAATGCACTAGACATGATTCACACCTTGTGTATGGGCACGCTACCTACATACCAATACTCTAAGGAGGGATCAATCCATATGTAGTTCTCCCTTTTAAGAGTGCTTGGTACAATAGTAAATTAAATGCAAGAAGTGCTAAAACTAGGTATGTTTGAGATGACTAGGGACTAGTGTAAGGACTTGAATTTGCTTGAAAGTGTATAGGCTAGTTGTATGTAGAGAATAGGGAAGATTGCTTGAGTGATCTTGCTTCTATTCTTGCATGTTTAAATGATATTTTCCAACCCTTTGCAAATGATATTTGAATGGACTTATATATGGATATACAGGTCATGGGTTAAATGAATTCACATTAGGTCAACATGATGGAAGATAAGGGTCTAAAAGGAAATGACAATTGGGGCCTAAGATACACTTGGATAATAAAACTAAAAGTTGGACACCCTAGGGTCCAACACTAGTATCGAAGTTGGGATCTATTGTCTTGATATGATAGGCCTTGGGGGGATAGATTAATCATGAATAGAGGGTCCTAACTCAGCTACGATCAAGTATAGAAGGCTACAGATGACTGGGAATCAGTGAAAGTAAACCTAAGAGGGTCAAGAGAGTGAAAAAAAGGGACCTAAGGATTTGGTGTCATTATCCATGCTCAAGTTACCAATTTTTACATTTTATATGACTACATTTGCCCCCCCCCCCTTTATTTTAGTGATGCAACAAAGTAAAATACAAGGATAAAGAAAAATAGAAAGTGTACCTAAACTTACCTATAAAGGTGAAGCATATGAAGCTTGTGTGAGGCTGAGTAAGGTTGAGTGTGCTAAGTATGTATTGAATGATGTTGTACCAAGAGTTATATCATGAATGGAGCTGAGTATTCAATTCCCCAAAAAGTGGCTCAAGAATACAAAGGTTGGCCCTTTGGCTCCATCATCACTTATTGAGTGAAGATAGATGATCATGCATGTAATAATTGATGTTTAGACTGTGTGTCCAATCCCTCTGAGTAGGTGGCTTAAGAACACAAAGGCTGGCTGTTTGGCTCTATCGTTGCTCCATGAAGTAAAGCTATAAACTAATACTAGTATGAATAAGTATGTTATATGAGATGGATCTTGAAGCCCATGAATGCTCTAGAAATATGAAAATGTGGTGTGGATAGCCAAATGTGTACTAGAATCTAGGCCAATGTTGGCCAACTTAGAGAAGATGGAGATTAGGCTTATATGAAAGCCACTCTAAAACTAAAAATGTGGCTTATGTGGAAGCCACTTGAGAACTCAAAAATGTGGAGGTTAGGCTTGTATGAAATCCACTCCAGAATGATGCCAATCACGTACAGATGGAGTAAGGTAGACAACTACTAAGAATGCCTAGGTAAGGATAAAAACTGAAAGAAAAGAAGAAAAAGTATTGTGTAATCTGCTCTCAATCACTAGTGTCTAAAACATGGATTCTAATCTAGAAGCTATACCAACTATCATATCTAAAACTAGAAGTGAGAACCAATCATGTCATGCATGATGCCCCTATGTCTAGATTATTTGAGAAAACTATACTAAAAACTATTGATCATGAAGCACGATGGAAATGATAAATGCTAATCATGGTATCCTATATCAAAGAGTGGAATCATGCATGATCATGAAGCATGATGAAAATGCTTAAATTGTGGCTCTAAAAGCTGTATATGTTATAAATGTTCTAAAATATTTGAAGTAAAAACTAACTATGGGTTCCCTCTATAACTCTAAGAAGTGGATGTAATTTTAGGTCTCTTAGGGACCCAAATGGAAGTAGGAAAATCTCTTTGAACATGTGTTCTATATGTAAACACATGAAATCTTAATGAAATTGATCTGGGTGTGAATACTGTATCTAGAAGATCTCTAGAATATTGAAGACATGAAGGTGTATGAACCCTCTATATTGGCAATGGATGCCTCAACTATGTCTGAATCTAAAGTGGAAGACGAACTGAAACTAAAAGAGAAGTTAAAACTGGTGGTAAAACTAATAATGGTGATAGCAAACTGGTAGATGGCTCTGAAGTGGGGAGTGGTAACTCATATGGAACTCCATCAACTATAACAACTTAATTATCATGAATGAATTTCATGCATCTATGAAATGTAAAAGGTACTGCTTTGAGTTTTTGAATCTATGGTTGACTAAGTAACATATCAAAAACTCTTATTCTAAGAATTATAGTGAATGGTGTGGCCACATGTGTAGGACCAACCTATAGTGGAAGTATTATCTCACCTAATGAACTCTATATATGCCAATTAAAACCACTGATAATTATGTATATCAGAGTGATATCCTACTCTGAATAACCCAAATGTTGTAGTAGTGTCAAGGTGCACATGTTAAGTCTGGAACCATTGTCAATAAGCACACTATGAATAGATTGATTATGAATGTGAGCTCTAATAAAGAGTGCATGATAATCTAAATCATCTTTGATGATCTCTTGATCTGAAAAGGAGATAGGTCTATATGGAACTCTAGAATTGTATACACGGATCATGTTGAGCAAAGGATGTAAATCAACTAAAGGTGCCCTATATGTATTTAGTGGTGGATCTACATGATATGCATGATGAACCCTTGATGTGTCCCTTGTATCCTATTTTGAATTTTGTGGAAATGGATTTGATAAGATTTCAATGCTTTATCCTATGTTTACTTTATCAGTGGAGGCTCAACTAAAGTGCCAAGATCAATAACATTTAAATCTATAAGGTCATGTATCTTGTGCTTTAAACTGATGCATCTATTTGTCGTATGGCCTAGTGTCATGTGGTAGTCACAAAATGCATGTTGATAATATCCCTTTAGAATAGGCTTTATTGGATCAACTTCTTGAATAGGAGGGAGAGATATGATATTATAATCTAAAAGTTATTATAAAACCCTAGCTAGAGAAAATGGAAGATGTGAAAAATTACATTGAGGGGGTGCTAACAAAACTATTCATTGAGGAAGTTCTGAAGCTGTATTAACTATAGGTTGATTCTTTCCTTTAGTATCATTGAACTTGACCTTATATGGGACTTTGTTATTACTCTTATTAGTTGTGTTTGATGTATTAGTTTACTTTATTTTTCCCATTGAAATTAGTTTGACTTCTCTTTCCTTTAATGTGTGACACAATTCAGTGAAGGAAGAAAATCTTTTGAACATGATTAATTCATGAAGTACTGGTAAAATACTTTGTTTGAAAAGGTCTTGTAACTCCTGATCTATAATGGGGCTAGTCATCTTAGCCAAGATGGTCTTATACCAAAGAACATAGTCTATGAGATGCTCATTTGGTCATTATTTTTGTTGAGTAATTTGAGCATATGAAACCTTATCACCAATGTTGATACTAAAGTGTGCTAGGAACATGTCAGCTAAAGGATTGAATGCATTGACTAATTGATTTGATAGACTATAAAACTATTGTAAAGCACAATCCTTTAGACTCTATGGAAATAACTTGGTAAGTAGCCAATAATTTGGTACATAATCTAAGCATGTTGCATGAAAATATCTCAAATGTGTCTCTAGATCACCCTTGCCATCACATAAAATAAGCTTAGGTTGAACAAAACATTATGGTAAAGGTGTAGAGGCAATGTGATGTGCCAATGGTGTATGTAGAAGAGAAAAATAATCCAAATCTTGTGTAGGTCTAGTGGCACCTTGATCAAAATGTATCATGTTGGATTGAAGATATCTTATCTCTTTCACAAGGGATACCACATCAAGAGATAGATATGTAATAGCTATAACTGGTGGCATAGAGGCAGGTTGGGCTACTATAGGGGGTTGTTGAGACATAGTTGCCTCTGTAGTGTCATTTGTAATTGGTTGCTTTGTAGTTTGAGAAGATTGACCATTATTCACTTTTTGTTGTTCCTCTTGTAGAATTCTAAGCATGTCATTTTGAATATCAAGATGTTTGGTTAAATTTTCTTGAAGTTCTCTTTTAACAGTTTTATCAAAACCAGTATATTGGGCCATTGTTAAAGGAGGAAAATAATTTGAAATGTGTTTAAATGTTTTGCAATAAGTTGTAATAGGAAAAGTTATATAAAGAGAAGGTACTGAATATAGGAAATGCAAAGTCCTAAAAATAGTTAATTCGAAATTGTGCAAAAAGGATACGGAACTCCCAAACATGTAAGATGATAATGCACGAAGAAAAAAGGAGCTAGTATATGCAACTAGGGATTTGAAAATAATATTTTTGTAAAATACTATGAATTTTTTAAATTTGAAATGATTTTCTAAATTTAATATGCAACTAAAAATTTAGAAAATTAGTGGAAAAAAAGTTTAATTAAAGAGGACCTAGTAGATACAACTATGGTTTTGAGGATTTTTTTTTTAAATTACTATGAATTTTTAAAATTTGAAGTGATTTTTTTATTTTAATATACAACTAAAAATTCATAAAATGAATGGAAAATTACTAGAAAATTATTGGGATCTAGTTAATGCAACTAGGGTTTGAAATAAAAATAATTTTGAAATTCACTACAAAATTTTAAAAATTGAGATGAATTTTTTATTTAACTATTCAAGGAAAAAAATTAGAATTTAATTGGAAAAATCAGCTAGGAACTTGCCCTAGGGTTTCTAGGTTTTTATGCAAAATTTAAAGTAAATCGGGTTTCCCAAATGATTTATTATTTTTGGGAATAATGGAGTTTTATTCCTATTTAATAAATGGGTTTGAGTAGGAGAAATTAGTAAATAATATTCCTAATTAAAGCTATTGATTTGTGAAATTTAATTATAATTAGACCTTTTCTAAAAATAGCAATGAAAGAGAGAAAATCAAACTTAACTTATTTTGGATTATTCTGACTGAGCCAGGGTTTGGAAATTTGTGTGTAGGACTGGGACACTATCACAAATAGAATCTTGGACTTCATTTTCTAATTAGATAAGGACACCAAAACTAGACACCTTGGGATCCAACACTGTAGTCCTCTAACACTATTGTTTTGAGGATTTAATCTTTTTGGGTTTCATTTGCCTGCTCAATATGAGCATGTGTACCAATTTGTATTTCCTCACTGTCAATAGAGCTCCCTATAGAGCTTATTCTTCATGTACTTGTATCTTCTATGCAATTGAAAAAACCTTGGAAAATGGGGAAAAGGGGTTAGTGTGTGTAAGATGCACTGGACATGCTTCACACCCCATGTGTGGGCATGTTTCCTACATACTAATACTCCATGGAGGGATCAAGCCATATGTAGTTCTCCCTTTAAGAGTGCTTGGTGAAATAGTGAATGAAATGCAAGAAATGTTAAGACTTGGTATGCTTGAGATGATTAGGGACTAGTGTAAGGACTTTAATTGGCTTGAAAGTGTATAGGTTGGTTGTATGCAGAGCATAGGGAAGATTTCTTGAGTTATCTTGCTTGTATTCTTTCTTGCTTGAATGATATTTTCTAACCCTTTTCAAATGATCTTTGAATGGGCTTATATATGTATCTGTTGGTCATGGGTTAAATGAATTCACATTCAGCTGACATGATTAAAGATAAGGATCTAGAAGGAAATGATCATTGTGGCCTAAGATGCACTTGGACAATAGCACTGAAAGCTAGACACCCTAGGGTCTGGTGCTTGGGTCCAAGTTAGGTGCTATTGTCCTAAGCTGACAGGGCTTGGGGGGATGGATTAGTCATGAAGAGAGGATCCTAACTCAATTGGGATCAGGTTTGGAAGGCCACAGATGATTGGGAATAAGTGAAAGTAAGTCTAAGAGGGTTATAAGAGCAATCAAGAGGGACCTAAGGATTGGGTGTCATTAGTCATGCTCAAGTTACCAATTTTTGCATTTTATATGACTGCACCTAATTTTACCAAGTTGTTTCAAGTGGAGTGTGATGTTATTGAGACTACTATATGGGTTGTTTTGAGTCAAAAAGGCAAAACAATTTCCTACTTTAGTGAGAAAATAAACGAGGCAAAGAAAAAGACTCAACATATGACCAAGAGTTATATGTTATTGTCTAAGCTTTGAATAAATGAAGACACTATCTTCTACCCAAAGGGTTTATACTCTATACAGATAATCATGCCCTATAATTAATTAGTAGTCAAACTAAACTAATTCAAAGGCATTTGAAATGGGTTGAATTTTTTAAATACTTTATTTTGTTATCAAGCATAAAAGTGGACAATCTAACAAAGTTGCATATGCATTAAGTAGGATAAGTCTAATGATGTAGGAATTTCAAGTGAATATCTTGGGTTTTGATGCATTGAAATACTTATATAAAGAATATCCTAATTCCAAGGAGGCATATGAAGAATATGAGAGTCCACTAAATATATAGAGTCCATAGATGGACTATATTATGCAAGAAGAATTGCTATTTTAGGGCAGTCAACTATGCATAGTAAGAGGGTCAATGAGAGAGAATATACTAAAAAAGAAGCATAGTGGTAGTTTGGCAGGACTCTTTGGGAAAACAAAGACACATTATAAATTTATTTCACACTATTATGGATCAAGAATGTAAGGTAATGTGAAGAGGTTTATATAAAGTCATAGAATATGCCATCATGCTAAAGGACAAAGTCAAAATTGAGGCCTATATCAGTGATTTCCTATTCCTAGTAAGTCATGAGATTTAATGAGTAGGGACTTTGTGATTAGGATGCCAATGACACAAAAAGGTAATTATTCTATATTTTTATGTTTTATAGGTTTTATAATATGGCACATTCCATACATTGTATAAAAACAAGTGATGCACTAACATTAAAAATTTGTTCTTCAAAGAAGTAGTGAGATTGCATAGGATTCTTAGAAGCATTGTGTTTGAAAAGGATAAAAAGTTTATTGTCCATTTTTTGAGAAATATTTAGAAGAAGTTGGAGAACAATTTAATCTTTATCTCAGCTTACCATCATTATACTAATGGTCAAACCTAAGTGGTTAATAGAAGTCTTGGAAACATACTCATGGGTTTGGTAAGTGACCATCCTAAACAATGGGATCAAGCACTAGCTCAATCCGAATTTGCATATAATGAATTTAAAAATATAAGTATAGGTAATATCCCATTCTAAATTTTATGTGAAATCAATCCAATAGGCATTTATGAAGTGGGAAACATAGGCAAGTAGGAGAAAATAAATGCATGAGGTGAGGATTTTGCTATAGCTATGTAAGAGTTGCATGAGCAGGTCAAACAATAGCTAAAATTGAGTATAAGTATAAGATAAGTGTTGAAATGAGAAGAAAATAAGTGGAATTTGAGGTAGGTGATATATTACTTACACATATTAGGAAATAATGATTCTCTACGGGGAATACAACAAGTTGAAGATGAAGAAAATTGGACCTTGTAAGGTCCTAAGAAACGTTTTTGCTAATGCTTATGAATTGAAGCTTACATTTGACATTATAATCTCACCCATATTCAATGTACCAAACCTTTATACTTTTAGAGGAAAGGATAAATCAGAGAATGCATCTGAAGACAAAGATGATTAGACCATCAATTGGGATCAGTAACTATCGAAGCTATAACAAGATCAAATTGAAGCCATTCTAAACAAGAAGGTGGTGAAGAACATAGAAAATGGGTACTTTTAGTAATTGATCAATTGGAAGAATCATCCATTTGAGGATGAAACTTAGATGACACCTTCAGAGATAGTCAAGCATGGAAATCATGTTGAAGAACTAATGAGCAGGAGCTTATGAACAATTGTTTTGATACCCAAAAGTATGATGCAAGTATTCTTAGGAATTAGTTTTTACATTAGTAATTACTTTTGGATATTACTGAGAGGTAAATATTATATTGTGCAAGTTAGTTTGTTACATGAATATATTATTAATAGTTAATAATATATTTCATATTAATATGGTTAGATAATTGATATTTTATAGGGATTGTAGTATCCTCATTTATAAGTTATTATTTGCCTATATATTAGTCTCTACATATGGGTCAATGTAAGAGAGCAACAAAAGAATATTAGTGAGAAATAATATATTGTGGATTGAATTATTAATCCTATGTATTTGACTCCTCTTCATGATTTAAATCTCTCTAATAAGCTTAGTGGTATTAGAGCGGGATATTATTAGGTCAGATAGAATTATGAGCGTGTATGGGGAAGATTTATTGTTATTCATGGTCACCCCTTTTATGAGAATTTTATAGTTTTTTGTAATCAGAGTAGTGCAAATAAGAGTGTGGTGATATTTTTTGTTCTTTTCATAGTTATTCAAGAAGCATTATTTTTCATTTGATTACAAGGCAAATCCATAGAAATTGTGGAATAATACATCTCATCACCCAACCATATCACATCCTAATAAATATTTTAATGATATTTAGAAACTACACAAGAGGAAAGAATAAACAATGAGAGATTTGATCTTGACAGTTGTGACTCAATTTTTACCTATTTTCTACTCACCATTTTATTCACGCTATCCTATTTGTTGTGCATATAATCTATAGATTTGTATTTTATTAAATGTCAATAAATTACCTATGTTCTTGCATGCAAGCAACTATGTCCAATATATGTCATTTCATAATGTGTTTTTGAAGTACCTCGATGAACCAAAGACCATAGGTTTGATAGCATTCACATGTATTTTTCTTGGAAAGAAAATAGAGTTTGCATTCAAATCAAGTGTTAATCAAAGCATTGTATTACCTCAACATTGGATCCCTGGCATTAGGCTTAGCCTATTGGAATTACAACCGATATATCCATTGCATCAAGTTGGGCTCAGCCCACAGTCTTAACATTTAATGTTGGTTTCATTACTTGATTTTAGCTAGTTTATTGATGAAATCCATGTCATAGATGTCATTATTCTAAGGAGAATCATTCCAAGAAAAGTTTCATGTAAGTCTATAATATTTAAAGTCTTTATTAGTCCTTCTTAAGCATTGATCATTTTATTCCATATTGTGTGTCATTTAGGTTTGATCTCATAGTTTTAAAATTTACATTAGTTAAATTCTCTATGTTCTTTTGTAAGTCCTTAGAGTTAAACATTAAATTTTTTTTGTTCATGTCTAATATTAATATTTTATTTGATTACAAAGTCATAGGTATATATCTTACATTCCTTAAGGGTCAAATAGAACTTAAATGTAATGATGTGTCATTTGTTTTTAAGTTGAGCCTTATTTTGGTCCAATTAAGTAGGTTAATAATTATTTTTGTCTTCTATTGTTTCATATTAAAAATAATCTTTATAAGTGTCAAAGTTTTTTTAGTGAATTGATTAATCTTATGTCATTATATTATCAAATTAAAAATTAATTGTTTGTATAAGGATGCATTTTTGGGTGACGCTGACATCTTGAGTTAAATGTAAAAAGTGTCAATCTTATGGGGGGTTATATTATCAAATATGACATGAAATTGAGTTTGATGACTTCATCAATTGAGTAAGTAGCTTCTTCAACTAGAGGAAGGAGGAAATAGAGGATGGAGGTTTCAGAGCCTCTTGTCAGTCACCAACGATGAGGCCCTAGAAGATTTGGTGACATATATAGTGTGGTGTGTTTTTTATAGTTTCCATTATATATTTGAAAATAAGAACATAAGTACATGTTTGTTCAAGTAATATAATTTGTGTGAAATTCTAAACATAATTCCCTAACGTGAAAACATAGTGAAAGGGCAAAAACACCAATGTAAGTCAGTTTATGAATCTTGAAAAGGTTTGTGGTAGATCCAAAAAACCAGTGGAGGTGAGCAATTGATGGGTTCCTATTCATGTCAAGGTTTGTGCTAAACCTAATTAAAACCATGGAAGGAGTGAGCCTTTCTTTGTATCAAGGTCATGAGACAAATAGGGCATGTCATAGAGATGAACATACTGCACGTGAGAGTGTGAATATTTTTGCACCATGTAAAAACTAAGGGGAGGAATGTTAGGAATTAGTTTTTACATTAGTAATTACTTTTGGATATTTACCGAGAGTTAAATATTATATTGTGTGAGTTAGTTTGTTACACATATATATTGTTAATAATTAACAATATATTTTGTATTAATACAGTTAGCTAATTGATTTTTTATAGGGATTGTAGTATCCCCATTTATAGGCTATTTTTTGCCTATATATTAGTCTCTACCAATGAGTCAATGTAAGAGAGAAAAAAAAATATTAGTGAGAAATAATATATTTTGGATTGAATTATTATTCTTATGTATTTGAATCCTCTTCATGATTTAAATCTCTCTGATAAGCTCCTCCATATCCTATTAGGTATATGCTTGTAAATAGTTCAATTGTGTTTTTTTGGATTTTATGAGGCATAAGAGTTTGTTTGAGGTCAATAAGAAGTCTTGTCTAGGTTTTATTTGTCATTTATATGTATTTTATAAGTATTTTTAGTTTTTCGGCCAAAAATAGGGAATTCAAACTTTTGAATTTGTTTACAAGGTTTTTGATGTGTTTGTAATCTTTTGGCATATGGGAAAGGGATATATCATTATGTAATGGTTCATAGGGGTTAAAATATATGATATAATGGTTTTTAAACCCTTAACTCAATGTACATCATTCCTAAACCTAATCTAGATATATCCAATGAAGATGGAAAGCCAAATTAAGCATGATTCGATGAGTTTTAAGTTTGTTGAGAGATCCTAGCTATGTGAAATAGGAAGAGACCCAATTTAAACATTAGTTAAGTAAGGATATACCTTAAACCATCAAAAAATGAGGAATATAATGCATGAAAATAAGAGGAGAATCTCTATTAGTAAGTTATTGTTGTTGTGTGTGGAGATAGTCTATAGAAGACTATGTATTAATCTTGAATATATTTGAATAAAGGGAACCTTGATAATATTTTATATGAATTATCAAGATTATTAAGGTATGAATACATTTATTTATCATTTTTTTAATCTTTTTTTGTGTTTCTATGATATCTCTTTGTTTGTAGGGTTCATAAAACATAATCTTGAGTGACACGGTCTATATAAAAGAATTTCTATGTTATTTTGAGAGTGTTAAGACTGAAGATCACTTGTTAGAGTTAATTAATAATGTGTATATATAAATCAAGGTAAAAATATCTATTTAAAATCATTAAACCCTAATATTTCATAAATTTTTAGCTCTTAGGTCACATACAACCTATAAAACCCTAAATCAAGGTTTTATTAACAAAACTCCAATATCTTAGAAATGAACCGTCAAAATCCTCTAAAAATTGGTAGATAAGTTCATGAGGATGATTTATAATTAATTAAAGTGGTTTCAAATATTTAATGTCACTATAAGAGAATATATTGCTGATAATGTATTCTATAAACCCAAACAAACCTTAAATTAGGGATAAAAGTGTAATTCTCAGTCTTTCCTTGAGTCTTCAAGTTATCTAAGAGTCTTTGAAAGGTCTATTAAATTGTGTAAAGTTGAAACAAGTATTAGGGGTCTCAAAAATTTTGAGTTTAAATATATTTTAGTGTAAAGAGAACATGACAGACCTATAGATAGGCCTAAATAGGGTAAAAAAGATATTTTTCAATTTCTCTTGAGAATTCAAGTTTTAAAAGAGTATAGACACTATTGTTTGTTATGTATAACATTTGAATGAATGGATTAAGTTACTTATATTATTAATAAAGTATTAATTGAGTATTACAAGTCCATAACAGCTCTAATTAGGCTTATAAACAAGATTGTAAATCAAGATAGTCAATAGAAGGATATAGAATCTTAAGGATTCCCTTACACCAAAATTATAAATATTGACATAAGTGGAATAATTCCCACTATCACTTATAATGGATCCACTAATTTATCCTTTCATTTGAAGAAAATTGGAAATTTATACAAAGATTGGGTCAAACTTAACACCTTTACTGCCACCAAGCTATTAGCTAAAACCTTTTCAAGTGATGCTCTAAATTGGTATAATAGACTTAAAACTCATTATATCTCTAGTTTGGAGGACTTAGTCAATACATTGGTTTAAGAATTTCAAACTAGTGATCTTACTAAAAATAATCTAACTCATTTTTATCAATTGCAAATAATTAGAATCTGAAACAACACAAATTTTCATCAAATGATGGAAAACCTTGTCTACAAAAATTAATAATATGTTTGATGATAATCCATTTAATTTATTCACTAATTCTCTTCACTCCAAATTACAATATCATGTGAGGACTCTTTATATAAAATATTTAGAATAAGCCCTCAACTAAGTTAAACACAAGATTTCCTTATATGATAATTTGAGCCTTCACACCCTCCAATAGGGACTTGAATGCTTAGGAAAACTTAAAATTGACATGTAACTAATTATGGTGTTATGGATACCTATGATTCCATACAAACCATTCAAGCCATTGCTCCAAGTAATCCCACAAAGCCTATTCTTTCATCTTCAATTTATACCAATTCTCATCCTAGTTACACATTTTCTCAAGTACATAATGTAGATGTCCATAAACCATTTTCATTAGTAAATATTGAAAAGTGTCTTCCTCAACCTTCCCCATGATATCTCGATCTTACTTTCCATATAAAAAATTGGTATGATCCCCATGAATTTTGTTAGTTTCATGCATGTTGGGTCCATTCTCATGAAACTTGTCTATTGAGGTATGTTCTTGTTGTTTGTGTTTTGGCATAAATGTTGTCCTTGATGTCAAGGTCAAGATGGATGTCATTAATGTCAAGGTCAAAGTTTATGTCATGCATGATGAAGTGGTATGTGACAAGGAAGTCTTATGACAAGAGAGAATCTGAAGGTAACCCATTATCTCTCTGTTGAGAGGGAATTTAAAGGCAACCTATTGTCTCTATATTGAGAGAGAATTTGAAGGAAACCTGTTAATTCTTATGAGGTTGATGAAATGTCAAGGTCAAGATCAAGATACAATGTAAGCATACTTTTGAGCACTCATTTTAAGGAGGATTATCATATCATAAACATGTGTATGAAGATGGTGGTCTAGTAAGATGGATACACATATGTATTATTGGATTTTTAATGATGACCAATAATGTATATGAAGTTTTGAAACACTCAAAAAAGTTTCAAGGTCAACATTTAAGGGTAAAGTCTTAAGCCTAAGCTTGCAACCAGACTATTCCTAGACCCTACCTGACCTAATGAGGAGTCTTGAGGTGTTATCAAGGTCTATGAAGTATAAAAATCAGTTTTAGATCATGTGATAATATGTTTGACACTATTTAAACATGTGTATTAGGTATATAAACTTTAAGAGGAGGTTTTTAGGCCAGTTCCTAGCTTAGTCTTTGCATGAAGAGACCTAGTGATAAGGTATAGGCTTGGTAGCATGATAAGGTAAGTAGACTAAGGTTTGTAAGAATAATTTTTATAGTGTGTGATCATGATATGAGTCTGAATGACATGAGCATGATGTGTTTATAATTTGACAAGAGGTTTTGAGGTATGTTCAAGGTCTACCGTGCAAAGAAACCTAGTGTGGCCTAATGAGGAGTCAAGTTTAGTTTCCAAGATGATAGAGCTCATGAGATAATTTTTATAGGTTTTAAATGGTTTTTCAAGTGTTTTTACCAAGTCTAAGGTCATAGTATGAAGGAGAAATCATGAAAAGTGGGTCTTAAGGTCTCTCGAGTGCTAGAATGAGGTATTGCAGACCTAAGAAGGATTTTCTCATGCTCATTGGCACATGCAACCTTTTCATGAGATACTAATAATTTCATGATAGTTGGGGAATTGTCCTAGGTGAATTTTCCTAGAATTTTTTTTGAATTTTAATATAAATCCTTTATGAATAATTACTAAGACTAGAAATATGTTTTTAGTGCTCTAAAACCCTAACTATGACCCGATATGGAAGAACTTATTAGAAATGGATCAAAATGGATTGTATTACATATTTTTATGTTTATATCATGTATTTTACTCTCCCAAGTACCCCTAGGTGTAATTTTTCTATCAGAAGAATTAATGGAAGCTATAGAGAAACCCTTATTTCTTGGATTTTTAATGTAATAGGTAGGATTGACCATGTCAAAGCATGAAAATGATTGGAGGATGATGTGTGAGAATTTTATTTTGTGTCCACATAAATATTTTACCCAATTTATAGAATTAAAATATGATAAACCGGTCATGGAAGTTGGTCTATCGCTAAAAAAGGTCTAGTGAGGAAGATAGTGGAAAACTAGACAAAAGTGGGAATGAGATTAGGGATGTGTTGCCATGGATTAGGGATGGATAAAATTTCATAGGGTTTTTATTCAAGACATATAACACATATCAATAATGTATATAAGTTTTTGAATATGGTTGTATATGGCAAAAAGTTGCTTTCAAGATGACTTATCTAACACAATGAGGTTTGTGTATAGTGGAGCCATGAGATTGGTCTGTAAGACTAATATTGATTTTATAAATTATAATAGATTTATGTAAATATTTTTTAATAATGATTAATGATAATATAAACCCTATTTAAGTTCATTAAATTGTTTCTACATGTGTTCTAAGTCTTTGTTTTCATGACTGTGTTTTGGAGCATTCAAATAGTTTTCTGTGTGTTAGCAAGAGTGATGTTTTTGAGTCATTATAGCTAGATTTGAATATTATAATCAATATTAAGTTTTTATATAGGCATAATAGGTTAATTATAATAAATTTTTATTCATGATAAACTCCTATGAAGGTTCTTGATTGGTTTTTGAAGCTTGTTTGTAGTTCTAAGTAAGCATATGAAAGTGGTTAGTTTGAGGTATTTTGTCCAGTATGGTGAAGTATAATGAAAATATTGATGATATTGAGGTCATGGAGGTCATATCCATGTGATATTTTTATATTTTTAGGTTTCAAATTTGATTTTATTCTTGAGATATTTAAAGTAGATTTTCTGGTAGTGAGAAGGCCTAATTGTGAGTAGGCCTAATGATGTGGTTCAAAGAGTGAAATAAGCTAAATGGTATTGGGGACCCAAGGTAAGATTATAAGGGATATAATTGAATTTTAGGTGAAGTTTTTAATCCATTTATGGAGTCTAAATTTTTTTCCAATATGGTCAAGGTGAAATATGTGCTTTGAGAAGGCCTAATTGTATTATCTCTCTATTAGGCCTAATGGTGGTTTTGGTCCTTATGAGTGATGATCGACCTGTGTAATGGTTGTTTTACTTATAAAACATGTTTTTTGATATATTTAAATATTTATATAATTATGGAGAGTTTTGTGGCTTACCAAGGCATGTGAAATCAAGAGTCAAGTATAAGAAGAAGGTCTAATAGACCTATTTCAGTTAGTTGAGATATTGAGGAAATGAACAAATGAAATAGAAGTTTGGAAAATAGGTAGAGGTATTGGGGAACATAAAATAAGTTTGTTTAATATGTCATGAAATTATAATAGTGATTATATAGATGATGATCAAGGCCATATGACCTAATTTAGTCAATAAGAAGGCTAGTTGATCGAAGAGGCTTAATAGGTTGTTTGAGAGGATTTGGAGAGTATAAAGAGCAAAATAAAGTGATAATAATAATTTGAATGAGAAAAAAATGTCAAAATTTAATCAAAGGTTCTAGGTGGCTGATTTAGTTCTGAGTTACCTAGGGGTTAGTGCCTCTTTTCAAGTTGGTGCTTGCTAAAGGCCTAGTTGAGTTGGTGTTAGACTAGTGAGGGGTTGGTGTTCCTTGTGGGGTTAGTGCCTCACTAAATATTAAATAATTAATTATATGAATATAGTCCAAGATATGTTTTAGTGTGTTTTATATCACATGAAGTTTTTCCACATATCTCTCATGTTCATATGTTATATGCTTGTGTGGATGCTTGTTTATGCATTGGTTAATGTATGTGTTTGAATGAATGCTTCATGAATGATAAGTGAAATTAAATTATTTTTTTAAGGGAAATTATTCACCCCATATAATTAGATATAATTCAAATATTTGGTATCAAATCAGGTCCTTTGAAGTAGGCCTAATGACCTAAAAGAGATCCTAAGCAAGTGGAGATGGCTAGTCAAGCACAAGGTGGTTTCTCTACAAGTAAGGTATTGTTGTTCGATAAATATAATTATGATTTATAGAGTGTTAGGATGAGAAAATACTTGATGTATCAAGGTCATGATGTTTTTTAATCAATTTTGGATGGATATACTACACCCTATATTCCCCCTACAGATGCAACATGTAAGAAGGCTAGTGACAACAATTCAAAAGCAATGAATGGTATTATTTGTGGCCTATCAAAGGCAAAGCTTGTAAAGGTGATGCACCATATGTCTACCAAATAAACATAGGAAAAGTTGAATACTATACATGATGGAGACTCCAAGGTCAAGTTGGCTAAATTTCAAACACATAGAAGATAATTTGAAATCCTAATGATGAATAAAGATGATACCATTGCAACCTACCTATTGAGAGTTGATGAAGTGGTCAACATCATAAGAGGCCTAGGCGAATAATTTAAAGAGTCTAATATTTTTCAAAAGGTATTGAGATCTCTAACTCCTAAGTTTGATCCTAAAGTGTCTACTATTGAATAGATGCAAGATCTATACAAGATAGAGATGGATGGACTTCATGGCACCCTAACAACGTATGAGATGAGGAAAAGTGAAGGAAGACCTAGAAAGAAAGAAACTAATTTCAAGGTAGAAATGAAGTAAAAGGAGAAAAATACACAAGGTAATAAAGTCAAAGATGATGATAATTTTGATATTGATGATGATGAGTTGATATCTATGTTTGTAAGAAAGTTGAAAATTGGTTCAGGTAAATACAAGGGTAGGCTACCCTTCAAGTGCTTTAATTATGGAGAAATTAGACACTTTGATAACAAGTTCCATCATAAGCATAAGACAAAGGATGATGAAGGTCATGATGATGACAATAAATATTATAGATCTAATAAGATTAAGAAGCTTTAGAAAGTATGATGACAAGAAGTTTTTCAAGAATTAAAGAAGCTTTTACCCCAAATAAAACTGCAACTCATCTAATGAGAGTGAGAGAAGTGATTCTGAGAGTGACCATGAAGATGTTGTTCCTGATGTCAATGAATTTCTCTTCATGGTTGAGGAAGCAAGCTATTCAAATCAAGAAGAGTCCCTCTGGTTTGGAGGTATTGTTGTTGATTCAAATGAAGAAGAAGATGAGGTGGACTTTGAGGCTGTGTTTATGAATGTTCTAAAAGAACTGAAGATGGTGAAGAAGAAGAATAAGGTGATGAGGTCTCTTATCAAAGACTATACATATCAAATCAACTTGTTTGAAGATAGATTGAGCAATAACTCCAAAGAATAAGAAGAAATAGTCAAATAGGTGGAGACTCAAATTGAGATTGAGATTGTGATTGCAAGCCTAAAGGCTAAAGAAAAAGAATGTGCCAGGTATGTAACTAAAGTGGATTCCTTGAGAGATGAGTTGGATCAATCATCAAGTAAGTTAAAGTCCTTTGTGAAGTTTTAAAAGAGTACCAATTATCTAGACAACATCTTGAGTAGTCAAAAGATTGATAATGATAAAATAGGTCTTGGTTTCAATGGAGACCAAAATAAGAATACTAATGTGATCAAGGAGAATTAGACCTTAAATGCCAATGGTCAATCAAGGAATGATGGTGCTGTCAGAATGAAGACTAATCCTATCAAGTGGCCTAATGCTATAAGGTGTGTTAACCCTTTCAATGGTTATTGTTATTCATATAACCTGTTTGGTCATAGAACAAGGAATTGTAGAAGACCCTCCAAGAATGAATATGCATGGAAGTATGAGGAGAATCATCCATCAAGAGGTATGTGTAGTGGTGTGTTTCCATAAAAAATAATAGTGTGTTTTAATTGTCAAAAGTTTGTTCATATTGAATTTTTTTGTAAGCATGGATTCTCAAGTCAAAACAGGAAGGTTGAGTCCCCTAGAGTGCAAAAAAGAAGACAAGACAGAGAATGGATACCAAAGGTAGCTAATGTTCATGATGATCAATATGTAATTCTAAGTGGACTATTTCCCATGGTCAAACATAGTTTAGATGCAAAGGAGTGACAAGAATTCTCCCTATCATCTCAATTTATGGATGAAGGAGTTAAGATAAGTAGACCAAGTATGAATGTTGTTCAAATGGAGATTGAAGAGATCAAGCCTAAGAGGATCTTGAATAAATTTTAGTATAGTGAGGACATGGAGATCTATAAATCTCATAATTTTATGTTGTTTTAGTACCCTAAAGAAGAGGTGACTCCATTGGGCTTCATAGAGGCACTCAGCTATGAACAAAAGCATGAAGGATGCTTGATCTTAGGGGGAGCTTTGTATTTTTTTTTTCAGATCCAAATTTTAGTCAATAGTCTATTAGAGGTGTGATTGTAAGATATGGGTTACAAGGTATTTTTATGATGACTTGATCAAACCAAGTCACATTCATAATAGTTCCTAAATATCTCATGGAAATAAGGGGAGCAAATCATGCTCCAAGAGTAGGTGTGTTTGCCAAGAAGATCTGTAGTAGTTGGTTGTGAGTCTGATCTATGTTGATTTTTTTTCAAAGAGAGAGAGTGATCTTGTTTGGAGAGAAAAGGTGTGTTTTTCTTGGTCCAAGGATCAGATATTTATCAATAAATGACACTGTCATTAATGTCAAAGGGGGAAAAGTTCTAGTTTGGGATAAAGGTCAGTTTGAAGAAGATCTAGCTTAGGGAGATGATAATGATCAGCTTTGTTTGAGTGTTTGACATAAATGACAAAGGGTGATATTGTTAAGGTATATTATTATTTTTAGTGTTGTGGCATAAATGTTTTCATTGATGTATAGGTCAATATGGATGTCATTAATGTCAAGGTCAAACTTGTTGTCATGCATGATGAATTGGTATGTGACAAGGAAGTCTTGTGATAAGAGAGAATTTGAAGGAAACCTATTGTCTCTCTCTTGAGAGATAATTTTAAGGTAACCTGGTAATTATTTTGAGGTTGATGACATGTCAAGATCAAGATCAAGATACAATGTAAGCATACTTTTAAGCACTAGTCTTAAGGAACATTATCATATCATGAGCATGTGTATGAAGATGGTGGTCTAGTAAGATGGATACACATAGGTATGAGTTGGTGTTTAAGGATTCCCAAGCATGCATAAGAAGTTTTGAAACACCAAAGAATGTTTCAAGGTAAACCTTTAGGGGTAAAGTCTTAAGCCTAAGCATGCAACCAAACTAGTCCTGGACCTTGCCTGACCTAATGAGGAGTTTTGAGGTGTTATCAAGGTATATGAAGAATGAAAATTAGTGGTATATCATGTGATAATATGTTTAACACTATGTAAACATGTGTATTAGGTATATAAGCTTTCAAATGAAGTTTCTAGTCTAATTCTTGGCTTATTATTTACATGAAGAGACCTAGTGATAAGGCATAAGCTTGGTAACATGATGAGGTGAGTAGTCTAAGGCTTTTAAGAATAATTTTTACAGTGTGTGAGCATGGTATGAGGTTGTGTGACATGAGTATGAGGTGTTGAGAATAATAAAATATATTTAAAGGTATGTTCAAGGTCTAATTGTGACTATCAGTTCAAGGGCTAATGTGCAAAGAGACTTAGTGTGGCCTAATGAGGGGTCAAGTTCACTTTACAAGGTGCTAGAGCTCTTAAGAGCATTATCAGAGGTGTGAGAGTTATGTTAAGTATGATGACCAAGTCTAAAGGAGAAAGAATGAAAAGTGGGTCTTAAGGTCTCTTGAGTGCTAGAATGGGGTGTATGCATTTAAATTCGCTCGCTTCATTTAACGTTACTAATATTATTATTAATCAACACTAATTTTGATTATTTAATTTATACCCTCTTATCCCATGTAAATATCACCCCTAATATTTATCTAACATCCCCTTTCATTCCTCTTTATTTACTAACTATAGTCTCATCCCACTTCATTAATTCTCGTAATCATCTATTATCTTATTATAATCCCCACTCATCTATTATTTAGGAATTTTAAATTCCTATGGCTCACCTACTAGCTTATTTATAGGCTCTCCTACACCCCTAGTCCCTAATCACCCACCTAATCCCTATCTAACCCCTTCCTAATCCTAATTAGTCCTTAAGAGGATTCTCTAATTCTCTGATTCTATAATCTTCTCTATTCTCACCCTTCCTCTCTAGGAGCCTCTAAATTTAGAGGCTTCTAAGGAATTTTTAATTCCTTTTAATTCTCCACCCTATATCTCCATCAGCCAACTTTGAATGTCAACTCTTGATCCTTCCCTCCACATTCTATATAAACAAGAGCCTCTCCTCCATTATAACCAATCAATGAGTTCATAACATCTCCATGTCAATCTAATCCTTCAATCACAAGCATCCATTGAATCCATGATCATGCCATCATAATGTCAAAATTCTGAGTATAAGGCAATCTCAATACAATCCTCTTATTTTTATGTCTGTTTAATAATGGTTTAGAGCATTTAGCTTTAGGATTAGAATATTGATTTGAATTGTGTGTTCATCTACTTACATTTGATTCTAATGGATTTAAATCTTACTTAGGTAGTTTGATGTTTGAGTATATTTAGATTAATTTCATGATCTTAAATCCTTTGTCCTCAAATTTCATGCTACATTTTGGTGACCACAGTGGGACAAACTCCCAATCTAATAATTTTACATCCTAAAAGTGTTTTTGGTAGCTTACAGGACCAACTGGTGGAAGAAAATGAGTGGATTTTGAAATTTTGCATGCACAGGGGACATTTTTGACCTTGCACTAGTATTCATGATTTTTTAGTCATAGTTTTGATATGAGAATTGTGATTTTGCACTGACTACCAGTTTTAGCCACTAACAATTTTTGTTTTTTGGCAGGTTGACCCTATTGTGCAATACCACTACTTAGAAAGTAGTGACATTACATTGTAAATAGTGATTTTGCATATTGAGTCACAATTTTACTTAATCTCTAACAATTTCTATTTTGGTAGGTCATCACACTTATGCAATACCATGATTTCACAAATCATGATATTGCATTGAGAATCATGATAATATAACCCTGAGTTATGATTTTCTATGGGTCTTGTGTTGGGATTAAAATCATCTAATTTATCTTTTTTATATTGATTTATGACCCCTATGTGTTCATATTGTGTCTTCCTATGTTGAAAATCCATGACTTTAACCATTTGATTGCAGGAAAACAAGACTTGGACAGGACTCTAGTGCATAATTGTCAAGATGTAATACCATTATCCCTAGAGTCATGATATTACCTTGGTAACTATGGTATTGAGGATGTAAATCATGGTTTTGCAAGATATGAAAACAAGCATAAAACCACCTATTTTATCTATTAACTATCATTTTGCTGACCCCCTATGTATTAATATTAAACATTTTATGTTGCAAATCAAGATTTTTTGCTCTCTACAGGATTTGGGTAGAAAAATGCATCAAGAATGAGTCTAGCATGCAAAACATTAAGATACAATACCACCAATCCTAAAATTTTGGTTTTGACTTGAGAATCATGATATTGCATTGAGAATCATGATATTCCAGTTTTTGATAAAAACACTAACATTTGTATATTACCCTCTACCCTACAAGATTTATTTTGACATTTATCTATTTTTCAAGGCCATTAAACATTTAAATATCATAATACCCCCATTTTAACCTTATTTAGATCATTTGGGTCTTAAAAATAAAATTTTGATAATCACATTTTTAACAGGGGTGTTGTTTTTATAAAACTTGGTGTGTGATTAGTAGGATCAACAAGAGGGGCAAAGGCAAGGAGGTCATCAAAAATAAAAACAATCCTTAACTTCCCCATCTTCCTCAAAACTACAACTTATGAATTTTCATTTTTGCTCTAAGAATTTTGGTATTACGTCCACAGTAGTGATTTTGTAATTTTGACATTTTGACTTCAAATCTATCTATTGGTTGTCATCTTTAGATCTTATAAGGCAAATTTAGACAAAATCTAATTGAGAAGCACTTTCTGTTCTTCAGATCATTTAGGATTTTGGTTCATTTTGATAAAAATCTCAATGCCCTTTATAAATTTTTGATACATCATAAATAGTCCTAAACCTGTCGTGATTGTTTGTAAATATACATTTTTGGGCATATAGGTGACTTATCATAATATGCTTAAGCATCTGCTTTTGTCAAAAATCCAATTTTTGAAAATTATTTGCTTTAGCACAAAATTGGTAATTTTGAAATTTTTATAGTTGTGATTTTGCCCTTTAAGTTGTGGTTTTGTATTGTTAATTATGGTTTTGTAGGTCCCCACCATAGTTAATTTCTTGCTACAAGTTTGTGACTCACAATCAGTGATTTTGCTTCATAATAATGATCTTGTACTATCTGGTTATGATTTTACACTTGCATTTGCATTTTTATAGGTAATTGATGGTTTTATAATAAATCATTCAAACTAATAATCCTTGTCTTGCATGCTACCTTTTTTAGAGTGCTAAATTTAAACTACTAACTGTGTGCTTGTAGGATGCCTGTCTAAGACTCCTTTTGACACTTAAAAATAATTTTAATCATTTTGTCTTGTATATGTCATTTTCATAATTTTGTTTTATATATATCCATTTGATCATTTTATATTATTTCATCTTATAAATATCTCACACTTAATCTTAATCAATTAATTAATCTTTTTGGTCTACATGTTTATCACCTGAGGGCTACTGTGGTGTATGCTCTCCTCCTTGGATCCTTGTGGTGATTCTTGGGGGATAAAAAATCCACCTATAAACCCTCCCTATTTTTTATTTTTTAGAGGTCATTTATGTGGATTTCACCACCATGCACTAGACCAAACTATGTGTTCTAGCAGAGAAAAATCAAGAGAGCTATCATTAGGTGCCAAAGGAGAATTCCCCATAAAGGGTTCCATGGAGTGAGGGGCATTTAAACTCCAATACAAAAGGTAGTTAGACAACATCCTATATTAAATTGGGCCCCATTTTACATTCACATATATCAAGGACTCCCATAGACACCTTGTGCAAACCTAGCTTAGTACCCTTCAATCGTAATAGGCATTTCACTACAAATGGCATTTCAATCATAATTCCTAAGAAGTGAATAAGTGTAGATGGGGTCGAGAGGGTTAAATTGATGGGTCATTAGCCTACATCCTCACCCATGAATTTGTTAGATGGTACAAGCATTGGGTTACACACTCTTGAGTTTATTAATCATAGGTTTGTGGTTTGCTTGCTTGGATGCGTGTTGTGCTAAACCAATGTTATTTGTCAGCCAAGTAAACCTTTACCCAAACCTACACATGCCTATCTAGGATGTTTACACACATCATATTTATATTCTTGCCTCATCATTCTATCATTTTTGTACGTCATTATCCCATATTCCTTTTATACATATCATCCTCATTCCATCATCCTTTTGTACATATTATCTTTGTATATCCTTTTAATATAGATTATCCCATATCCCATATTGTCTTCATCCTATCTTAGTCATACCTCCAATACTTACACAACCTAATCACATCTTGATATCCACACCTTATCCTCCATCTAGTATAATTGTATCCTATCTTGTCCTAGTTAGATATTTAGGTCACACCCATGTCCAAACCATTCTCATCTCATTTACATTACTTCCAATCATTTCATCATCACTGATATATATACTTGTCCTTATTTTAATCCCACTATCTCATTGCTCCATTGCATAATTTTATCCCATCCCATCTTAAGCAAATTAGTCTGAGACTTGAGCTAGTCCTTTTAACCTTTTATATCATTCTATCACTCTAGTCCACTATTGCTCATCATTTTGGTTAGATCTCATACCTAGTCAGTATCCTACCAATATCTTATCACTTTATCAATTTCAATCTAGTAAACCCATCATCATAAATCTAGTCATCTTTAATCCAATCATCTTGCCTATTCACAACTAACACCCATCCAATCATTGTCTTTCTAGTTTGAATCTAGGCACCCATCAAATCTCAATCCTTTTGCTAGCTTGAAAACTAGGCATTGTTAATAGATCACAAGCACTTATTAAACTATTGGTCTAAAATCTAATGCTAATCCTACATCATCTCCATCACATTCCATCTATCTAATCCTCATCATCACCTATAATATTAGCTCAGTCCTTTGGACCTAATTTATTCAAGAAGCCATCTCTAAATCTTTAGTCCACACCATCGAACCCTTTATCATACATCCCCATGAAGTTAGAACATGTTCTCATAGACCAACACATATTTGCCAATAAGGATGAGATCATCTTGTGGTTCCTTTAGATGGGTGTCCCACTTCCCAAAGGAATTAACCCCATTCAACTCATTTTACCTTGCATCCATACCCATTCATGGGAGTCCCATTCCAATCTCCTCCCACTATTCAGAGCCCATCATCTACCCTTTCCTACACTAGCAAAGGGAATCCAATCCTAGCCACCTCATCTACTACCAATCCATCCACCCAGTAGCATCAAAAACCATCTAATATAAAGTCTAATGCTTTCACATCCAAATCACAAAGTTAAATGGGCCCTTATACTCCCCATCATATGTCCTTGGAAGCCCTTTTCTAATAACTAATCACTGGTAACATGATGGTCTATCCACCCATTTGACATCTTGATCCTACTAAGACTAACCCATCTAGGTATAAAAATGATCAATACTATGTATATCACCAAACTTGGGATCATACCATTAAATTATGTAATGATTTCCAAGACTATTTCCAAGATCTCATTGACTATGGTGACATAGTAATCGAAGATGAATTAGATGAATCTATATCCCTAGGTAAAAAAAAAAGGAAGGCCAATATTCCATTCTTGCTTATGATCAAGCCCTTCCCCTTCCAAACCAAGGTCAAGAAACCACATTCATCCTCCATGATCCCCTCATCTTTGATAAATCCCCCATCAAAGACAATTCTATTTCCCATACACCCAATCCTCCCATATCTCATGAGTCCTTACATGGGCCTGTCTTTATCCAATGCATTATCCCCCTACTGCCTTCCCCTCATCCATCATATGTGAAATACCATTTTGAGAGGTCAATCATGAACAATCACTCTTTTACTTGTATAATTACATCTTGTATATTGGATCCAACACAAGTCTTATTCACATTAGGATCATGTTCAACACCAGTATCTGATTCAGATTCCTAATTGGAAATACCATCCCTTATTGATATTAAAATAGATGTTGATAATGCCCATCTTTTTTGGAATACCTCTAATCTAGATAAATCTAATACATCACTAGGCATACCTTTATAGCCCAATCAAAATGATGAAGTCATAATAAATTTCTTACAATATTTATTTTTTATTAATAGTTAGAGTGAATTTGATTCTACTTTAGATACATGTACTACAACTAGTCTTAGTGATCCTTTTGTTGATCTTAAGGAGGTTTTCTCTAATGTCAAAATTGGGTCTCCTAGGAACACCTATCAGGACCATGTTTCCCCATCACCACTCATTGACCTCCTCACATCATCTCCCCCACATTAATCCATCATAGATACCTTTACTCCCATCAATGATCATTTGATTGCCTCCCTTTATAGGGATGAACATGAACATACATCATTGGCCTCTTGCCTAAGTAATATAAGTGCCATAAATACAATGGTCCAAGACCATATTCTAAAATTTAATCATAATACTCAGGTCATCTTTGATCCCATCAATCAAAATCAAGAGAATCCAAATCATCAGCCTAATCTGAGTATGTCTTACCTGAGTGAATCCCAATGTCAGGCACTAGGGTCTCATTAAAATTCAAAATTCAATCTCCTCTGGTGAAACCTAAAATCAAGCACTAGAGGGTAGTCAAAGTCAAATCCAATCAAAAAATCCACATAATGTCAAAAATAACTACTAACATAGTCGATAATCCATCAAATGATTAGATCAAGATCAACCACAAAATCAAAGCATCTTGGATCTCTTGTAGTCCTTTGTCAATTTGCACTAATCAAATGTGGAATGTCCAACATATCTAATGATGTATGTGACTTCCAGTCCTCATCCTCCATCACCCATCATACCATCTTATCATGATCTTATCCTCCATTTAATACTAGTCCACCTCCATCAGCATCATGATTTAGTCACATCTATACCTCACATCATCCACCTGGGCAATATTATCTCTTATAGGGGTGATGATTACACATGGTCTAGATATCTAGAGGGGTCACTCTCAAGAATCACTAAAGGTCATGAGGACATTAATACATCCAATAATGATAACATGGTCTCAACATCACACATCTCTAGAACAGGTGTTGGTTGAAGATTATAACAATGTCTGCATCTTACATCTTGTAACCATATCTAATAAATTGAGATGCCCAAAAATTCAAAAAAAAATAATTCATCCAATGGTGAAATTTAGTCTTCCAGTGCCTTGGGAAAGTACCATGATGAAAACTAGTTTCTGGTGTCATGGTAAAATAATTTATTGTTTGCATTGTACCTCAACACTTGGGGGAAAAATCTATCTATTTCATCCATCAAACCCATCCATCCCTTGTCCATCCCCTCCATATATTATTCTTACCCATCATTCATCATCGTATCATTCATCCTATTATGTCCCTCCTTTTTTCTCACTTGACCTTTGTAAGGACAAGGAGGGTGTCTTGAGAAATGTTTTGAAATCATCTTGGCATATACTCCAATGGACACTCAAGTAACTAAACATTTAGTTCCTTCACAATGTGGTCATTGGCAATCCCAAATCCATTCTTCCTTGGTCTTCATCTTATTTTCCACATCACCCTCATCCTAGTTGCTAGGCTTGGTATTCCATTTTATATAGTGTACATACATATTCTCAAAATCCCTAAAAATTGAAATATTTCATAAAACCTATAAATTATAAAAATTGTAAAATACAAAAATAGTCCATGGTGTCTTGTCTTATGATTAAACCCCTAGTCACATCCATCTCTATTACATCATATCATTCAGCTTACCATCCTAAAACCACATTTAATACCCATTCCATATATCTTATTGTCCATATCACCATCCCAAACAAACATGTAATATTCATCTCCTATTTTCCCATTCATCATCTTTGGATACCCTATTTCATCTTATAACCAAATCATGGTGGTCCCCCATCCTTATCTTCATCATCATCCCTTTTAACTAGGTATTATCCATATACACAACCTTGTCAAAGAATTCAATCTATCACCCATCACTTCTCTATCATTGCCTCTTCATACCTAGCACCTATCCAATCATTATTTGCCAGTATAAAAGGTATCTTATCCCATCATCTCCTAATATTCTTGCTCAATTATAATTTTTTAGGGTTTTGTCTTTTGATAACCCTTGGTTATCATAATCATCATCCTTTGACCACTCTTAGATTTGACTTCTAGACCAACCTAGTATCCAAAACTTCATCATCCCTCATCACACTTTATCATCCTAAATCTAACTCCTCCTTATCCTACCCCTAATCTAGGCCCTCAAATCCATAATCCATTTCTAAATATTTCCTAATCCTAATCCAAGTCCCCATATCCAAATTCTCATCCAAGTATCTCATCTCATTCAAAATCCATCTCCACATCCATATCCTTCACTAAGTCCTAATCCTAATCATGATCATCTTATCTAAATCCAAGTTTATTCCAAATGTAAGTCTATTCCAAATCCAAGTCTATCCTAAGTCCAAAATCACATCATGATCATCCTAGTCTAACCCATCACCCAATCACTTCTACATCATTATACAAGACATAATTACATTGCATGTTGATACTTGTGTGTGTTACTTGTCTATTATGTTTGGCTTGTTTACATGTCTTTTATCATATAAATATTTGATTGTCTTTGTCTTTTGAGTTTATGTTATATCATGTCTTTATTTATCTATTGATTAATGAATGAGGATGCTATGAGGTCACCAAATATCTAATAAGGATTTGATATGCCCTTAATGATGTAGAGTGCACTATTTTCTCCATTTTTTGAACTTTGGCACAACATCCTCTTGGTCATGCTTATATCATTGGGCAAACTACCAAGTGATATATTTATTGGATTGCTTAGATTATGATAAGCCTTATGAAATTTATGATGGATTGATCATATACACCTTCATCACTTATATAATCATATAATCATCCCTATTCCCATCACTAATTTAATCTTCTCATCCAATCTTTTATCCTCATCTCATCCTTTTAGTCATATCTTTTAATCACTAACATCATCCTCTAATCACTAATCATAATCACATCTCTCTCATCTTTTGTCATCTTCAAGTCTTGCATCAGTCTAATCTTTGAGATATCACTTCAATCAATCACTCTATTGATCAATCACAATCACCATAATCATCTCCTTACTCTTTTCATCAATTTCCCACACCTATCAATTAGGATCGATAAGTCATAACATGCATATTTTCTTCCATTAATCATCCATCATCACTATTTGGTAAATTTATCATTACTGCTCCCTTACATGTGTCTTTACTAGGGGTATCATCGCTATTGATCACTAAAGAATTGTAGTCTAATTTTTATCCTTTTTCTTTTGGTCACTTGATCATATTATTTCTTATCTTTCATCTCAATCATTTTATCATTTGAATGCAGCCTTGAACTACACCCATCATCAATCTTATCAAATCCTTATCTTATCTTGGACAATAGGTCTCCTTTGCATATGTCCTTGATTTGGGATACATTGAAATCTTATGGCCTTTTAATCTTATCATCATCATGTTATAGTTAAATCCCCATTGTGATGTGTTGACAACCATGACATAGTCATATTTACACCCTTACATGTGTCTTTGCCATGGGAATCATCATTTTGTAGCTCACTATTAAGGTAAACTCCACTTCAAGGCATGAGTTATAGGTATGTGGTCTATTACAACCTATTGATGAATAGTTCATAGGGCATGCAGGTTGTTGAAAAAGTTTTTTGGATGGAGGTGTGGTCCCTAAAAGGTAGCGAATCTCTACATGAATGATATGGGTGGTTGGTTTCTAATCTAAAATGGGTAGATCTAAAAACAAAATCAAAAAGTAAGGAATGGTAAGGTAGAAAAGGAGGCTCTGTGGTTTTCAGGAGTCACTTCCATGGTTGGTTTCTAATAGGACAATTGCTCTCAGAACCTATGCCTATTTTTAGCATTGATTGTACACACATAATCATACATGGTTAATAAGTCTAAGGAAATAATGATGTAAGAAATTCACAAGCCTCAAACAAAGGTTGATCCTTTTAGGGTAGTTTTTGCACACTCTTACTCAAGAGATTATGGCTTGGACTAGTGAAGTGTCTAAGGCAGCTGTTGTACACACATAAAAAACTACATTAAAGAAAGCACTCATACACATTCAAAATTATGAATCAATAAAATTAATTATCCTAACTAATATATTTCACCAATATTTCAATAGTTATTGCACATCTATAGATCAACACATTAATCAAAATAATCAAAAATCCATTCACAACTATTGCACACTAAGGATTATTGAAACATACAACCAAAAAAGTAACAACTAATTACATAGAAATTGGAAAAAAAATATACAAACACATTTGTTGATTATCATAATTGATGTTGCTCTTGTATTCAAAATTTTCTCACTCAAATATAAGTTGGATTACAATTGTTTATATAGACTTGGGGAAGGGGTCACCTCATCTTCCAAGTTCATACAAGGTCATTACATGTGATATTTAGAACTTGAGTTCTAAGTGTGGTCTAAAATTGTATAAGAGTATATTTGTAGTTATCAGTTTTAAAATAACTTTTACATGCATATAAAGATGAAGGCAATTTTTAAAATTATAGCTTGAACTGCATACAAAATTTTAGAATATATGCACCATTTATAAAACTACACATGCACAAAGTCTTAGCCTTTAATAGTTTATAAGAATAACTAGTTGAATATTTTTAAATTAAATGCCTTAAAATGGAACTCAGACATGTGTCAAAGACAAGTATCACTTGTATCAATCCTTTATAACCATTGAAACTATGACTAACTAATAATAATTATGCATTGCATGTTACCAGTGCCTTTCACTGAGTTTGGATCTTTGAAAAGTCCACCCAAGACTCACACCATCAGATCTCCTATATGATAGAACATGAGTGTGCCACTTGGTATTTCTAAAATATATCTAAGCTCTTATAGTCATAGCTTAAATGTCCTTATGCTATGTGGTAGTTTATAGCTAGATCTAGACCCATTAAATTTTTAACTCTTTGCTCATGTTGTTAGATCTCTATGTACTAGCGTCCCATAATGTTTCCCCTTGGCACTCTTGTAGAGATTTTAAAAAGCCTTTATTTTTGTGCGTGATTATGCACTGTTAGATATTTGGTACGCAAGTTAACACGTAATGTAGATCTTGGTGCTTGACTCTTCAAATCATCATAAACTTGACACCTATCACTTCCAAGTTCACTCTTGAAAACATAAATGTAGAATGACTTAGCATATATGTATAATAAAGTGTTAGATGTAGGGGTCACACTTGGCAATTTTGTGAGGTTTCTAGTCTATTAGAAATGAGGCATTATTTTGGCATTTTCCATAGGGTAATTGTTGTGGGATTTTTACATGAAATAATTGTTTTAATGGGTTTTATAAGATAAAATGTCTAAAACACAAACTTCTAGAGAGTCTATTTTCATTGAACAAAATGTCTGAGACATAAATTCCTTAGCATGTATCATTGGGAAAATTATTTTAAACAAAATATCTAAAGTAATTATCCAAAAGAGTCTTATTTTATCAGGCAAAAATGCCCATGATAAAACTTCTGAAGGATTAAAAAATTTCATCAAAATAAATGTCTAAGACACAAAGGCTAAAGGGTAATTTTGAAAGTTTGAAGGGTCATTTTCATAAGACAAAATGTCCCAAATACATGCCAAAGAATCAATTCTATCAAATAAAATATTCAAAAACACAAAGTTTGAAGGAATTAACCTTTGATAAAAATTTTGAAGGGTAGGTGCAAAAGGGTCAAAGGGTCTACTAATCCAAAACTCAGAAGTTTTGATTGATAGATATTTCAATAACACAAAAATAACATGATAACAATGATTTCTCTGAGAAGAGATATTTTATTACTCAATATTGCAAATACAACCATATGCTTATCTCTTGGAAGAGATGTCTCATTTCCATTTTGGGTTACATCTTCATTTATACACATTTTGAAGGTAGGAGGAAGATGTGGAAGGTAACCAATCTTGAGGGAGATTAATTGGTTTGACTTCCATAATTTACAATCATACATAATTTGAGGAATTACTATTTTTAAAAACTTACTATTTTTAGACTACACTATTAAAATAGAAATTTGGGGCACTTTCATTGGGTTTTTGGGGGTCAAAATCCACTAAGAAAATATTAGTGCCATATCACCACATTATCCTCATTATTAGCTTTCTAATGGTTCATACAGGGAGTCAATTGGAGCTATGGTGCAAAAGTTATGGCTCTCATAAGTTATGTTATCAATTGGGGTAGAACCGTCACCCAAATTGTCACTTGAATTGTTGCCTAGATCATTCCTCTCTCCTTGAGAAGTAATGGTCCCCATTGGAACAATATTCCTCATCAAGTGTGGTAGTTGTGTCTTAATTTTATTCTCTGTGATCCACTCACCTTGGTGGCTAAGTTGGCCCCTTTTGACCACCTGATAAAGTAGAATAGAGAGTCCTCTTGTTATCTTCATCCAGATGTCCACAATCTAATCCTCCTCCACTAGAGCAAAACTCTATGGATCAAGTTCATCAATGTCTAATTATTCTACTACAAATCAAGTGTCCAATAGATGTGGATGATATGGTCTGAGGAGCTCCACATTGAATATTGGATGTAGACCAAGGTAGGCTAGTAGGTTCAACTCAAAAGCATTTTCTCCAACTTTTATAGTGATGGTGTAGGGACCATATCACAGAGACCAATTTTTTTTGTGTGGGCCCTCAAGTTTTTCCTTTTGAATCTGAAACCAAACCTTGTCACCCATAATAAAATAGTGTGTAATCCTATGTTTGTCATGGTGTTGCTTATACTTCTAATTCATCTTCTCCAAGATGTCATGAACCTGCGACTAGATGTGTTGCATTTGCTCAATGAACTTTTTTTTTGCTACCTTAGATCTCCCATGAGGTGTGTATTCCATGGTGGAGAATAGAATAGTTATATGAATTGGTTCCATGGGTTAGAACTTAAAGCATACATTGAATGGATTGTGCTTGGTCAAGCTGTGTAGGGTTTGATTATATCCATGTTGTATAAAAAGAATCCCCTCATCCCATGTACATGCAGGTTTGGAGTGATACATCTGATTCATGTGAATAATCAGGTAGTTCATCACTTCTATCTGATCATCAGTCTATGGATGGAAGACTGTGGACTTCATCAACTTGGTATCCATCATCTTCTAGAGTGAACTAGAAGATGCTTATGAACCTTCTATCTCTATATGAGATAATGGACTTGGGGAGACCAAAATGGAGCCATACATGACTAAAATATAGTTGAGTAGTTTCTTTAGCAGATATATTTTTCTTGCAAGCAATCATGATAGCTATTTTTGAAAAATGATCAACCAATACAAAAATATAGTCCTTGCCATGTTTTGAAGTGGTCAAACCTAAGATAAAATCCATTGAGATAGATTTCCAAGGCTTGATTAGTTCTGGTAATGGCGTGTACAATCCTTGTTTCATATTTATTGTCTTGGATATCACACATGGAGCACAAGATTTGAAGTACCTTTCTACATCCTTTCACATATGGGACTAGTAGAAGTGTTTTTAAATAACTGCCAATGTCTTCTCTATACCAAAGTGTCTATTTGTCCTACTAAAATGTGCTTCCCATATCATCTTCTATTGTACTATAGCTAGAACATAGATGTGCCCCATATGATAGATGACATTATCTTACATATTTAATTTAGAAACATGTTTACCTTCTTGAATCACCTAATATGTATCAACAAAGGTAGGATCTACTTCATATAGAGCACCCCAAGTGGCAGTCTTATGTCTACACAGGTCAAGAACTATTGTGAGTGTAGTAATTAGTGGGTGGCTCAAATAATTTGTGATCATATTTGAGCTCCCCTTTTTATGTTTGATTATCATATGGAATTGTTGTAGATATGTGGCCCACTTTTGGTACCTCTCATTTCATAGTTTGCTCTGTGTATGGATGAATTCCATTGGTCTATGGTCAGTGTGGATGACCATCTCTTTCCCCAAGATGTAGTGTTTCCATTGTTTGTAGGCTTGCATAATGGCATAGAGCTCCTTTTCATATGTCAGGTATTTCTTGACTATATCAATGAAATTTTAACTATGATATGCAATAAAATGGCCATGTTGCATGATGATAGCTCCCATGGCATATTTAGATGCATCTGTCATCAACTTGAAAGGTTGATGCAAATCTGGCAATGCAAGAACAAGGGTTGAACAAGGTCTATTCTTCAAATTCTCAAATTCTCTTTTTTGTATTTTTCCCCACTAAAATGTAGCTTTAGCTCCTCCTTTAATTACTTGGGTTAGTGGCCAAACAACATGTGAGAATCCAAGAACAAACCTATGATAGAAATTTGTAAGACCTAAGAAGCTATGAAGCTCTATGAGGGTCCTTAATGTAGGCCATTCAAAAATAACTTGAATCTTCTCTAGATCAACATGGACCTCTTCCTCATTCATAACGTACCCCAGGTACTAAATTTTTTTAATCCCAAATGTGCATTTGTCAAGATTTGTATACAACTTTATATCTCAAAGAGTTTGAAGCACCTTATAAACATGTTGCAGATGTTCCTCCCATGTTCTGATATAAATGAGCATGTCATCTAAGTAGTTAACCATGAATGAGTTGGTGAAGGGTCATAGGATGTCATCCATCATCCTCATGAAGGTTTTAGGTGTGTTAGTCAAGCCAAAAGGCATAACCAACAATTTGAAGAGCCCCTCCTTAGATTTGAATGCAGTCTTCCAGACATTGATAGGATCAATGGGAATTTGGTGATACCCATATTTGAGATCAATTTTGGTGAAGAACTTCACACCACAAATTTGGTCTAGTAGGTCATTAATCTTGGGGAGGGGGTAGTGATTCTTCAAAGTGATTTTAATTAGGGCTCGATAGTCAATGCAAAGCCTCCATGTTCCATATTTATTTGGTGCCAGGACAATCAAGCTACCATGAGGTGAAGAGCTTGGCCAGATGTGACCTTTTTCAATCAATTCTTAAATCTACCTTTTTATCTAATCATTCTCTAAAATTGATCTATGATATATAAGAATGTTAGGCAAAGGTGATTCTAGGATCAAATCGATAGAATGTTTTATCTGGCAGTGAAGTAGAACTCTCGTGGATGACTTGAATAATTCATCATATTCTCCCATGATTTGTCCCATTTGCTTTTATTGTTGTGTTGATTGTGTAGTCAAGACTGCAACATCGGCCTTCTTGGATTTTTTTGGTTTGACCACCATTACAATGAATTGCTTTATCTTCTCCATCAATATCTTACAGTGCTTGGTACTAATTAGGGAGATAGATGTGGGAGGTGGTACCTCTGGTACCCTATATCGCCATGTTCAACGAGTGAGAGTGATTCCTTAGGTTCATGATTCATAGATTCCATGTCGATCATATATGAATGGATAACCAAGGAGTACATCACAAACATCTAGATTGACCACATCACACAGATTGACCACATTACACAAGACTTCATCTTGGAAAGGTTTTATTACAAATGAAAGAAGACACTGATGGGTGACACAGAGGTCTCTCCCTGGGCTCAACCATCCAATATTGTATGGCTTTGGGTGAGGCTTCATGGATAGATTTATATTTTTCACAACTTTAGCAAAGATTAAATTTTTTGACTCCCACTATCAAGAATGAAATGTAGAGGCTTAACTTTTACCCATTATTTGTAGTGAAACAACCTTTCCTTGTCATCTAGCCTTTCTTTATGGGTCTGTGATGAACCAATGATGGTATCGGGCTCAGCATCTACAATCTCTTCTTCATCCTCTTTGACTACAAGGTGTGTATGAGATAGAGTAATAGATGTTGAGAATTGTGATTCATAAAGTAGTGACTTGATGGATAGACATTCTTCTTTGGAGTGAGTTCCATTTTTATGGTAATCACACCATTTTTTAGTCTTCTCCTTCTGGGTTTCTTATCTTGAAAATCCTCTTGATTCCAATTTTGGCCTCATGTTTGACCTTTCTTGTCACTTTTCCATTTTAAAGGTTGACTCTTCGTATTATTTCTTCCATGGTTATACTCAATCTTCAATATGAACTTGAATGCCTCATCAAAGGTTTCCAAAATGAAGAGTTCCATTTCCCCCTATATATACCATTGTAGTCTACCATGATATTTGAGAGTCTTATATTTCTCACTTTATTGGATGCCTAATCTTATAGACAGAGAATGAAAAGTGTCAGTGTAATCTTGAACAAATTTGCCCTTACCTTGGTGAAGTTATTACCACTATATGTACAGATCATCATATGCTCCAATGGTATAGTATTCTTCCTTTACCGCTTCCATGAAATCATCCCAGGTAGGTTCCACCTCAAGTCCAATATCATCTATACTAAACCTCTTTTTGTACACTTCCCACCAAATTTTCATGGGCAATGATGTTTTCAGAAGAGAAAAAGTGATATTTTCTCCATTAGTGAATTTATTTATAGAAAAGTAAGAAGACGATTGATCCAACCAATTTTCTACTACATCAGCATTTATTTTTCCTTCAAATGTAGGGATATCAAAATTCACCTAAACCTTGAAGGGTGTTGGGGCACTAAAAGGATGTTCCATAGATGAGGAGCCATAATTTCCTATTGGGAGTTATTAGAGAATTTAGGTGAATTGTTGTAGTATCTACACTTATTGTCATTGGAGGGCTTCATTCACCATTTTCTTGAAGGGATCAAATGTCTTGATGTCATTCACCATTTGAGGTCATTTGGAGTGAATAGGTGGATAGTTTGGAAGCTTTGTTTTTTTCTACCCAAGCTTATTGTAGCCTGACCTCATCCTCAAGATCATACACTCTCAATATAAACCACTCTGATACCACTAATCTAAAACTCAAAAGTTTTGATTGATAGATATTTTAAGAACATGAAAATACTATGGTAATAATGATTTCTCTGAGAAGAGATGTTTTATTACTCAATATTATAAATACAACCATATGTTTATCTCTAGGAAGAGATGTCTCGTTTCCATTTTAGGTTACATCTTCATTAATACACATTTTAAAGGTAGGAGGAAGATATGGAAGGTCACAAATATTGAGGTAGATTAAGTGGTTTGAGTTCCATGATTCACAATAATATAGAATTCAAGGAATTATTATTTTTAGAAACATACTATTTTTAGACTACATTACTAAAATTGAAATTTGGGGAACTTACATTAGGTTTTTTGGGGTCAAAACCCATCAAGAAAATCCTAGTTCCATCTCACCATGTTCTCCTCATTCTTATCTTTCCAACAATTAAAATGGGGAGTCAATCAGAGCTATGGTGCAAAAGTTATGGCTCTCAGAAGTTTCATCATCAATTGGGGTAAAACTGTCACCCAAATTGTTGACAGGATCATTCCTCCCTCTTTGAGAAGTGATGGTCCCCATTACATCAATATTACTCATCAAGTGTGGTAGTGAAATGGAATAGACCATCCTCTTGTTGTCTTCATCCAGGTGTCCACAATTTGATCCTCCTCCACTGGAGTAAAACTCTACAGATCAATCTCATTAATGTCTAATTATTCTACTATGACTGAAGTGTCCAACAGAGGTGGATGATATGGTTTGAGGAGCTCCATGTTGAATATTGGATGTAGACCAAGGTAGGTTGGTAGGTTCAACTCAAAAACATTTTCTCTAGATTTTTTGATGATGGTGTAGGGACCATATTACAGAGGCCAAATTTTTTTGTGTGGGTCTGCAAGTTGTTAATTTTGAAACTACAACCAAACCTCATCACCCACAAAAAAATGGTGTACAATCTTATGTTTGTTATGGCATTGCTTATACATTTGATTCATCTTCTCCAAGATGTCATGAACCTGCTACAAGATGTGTTGCATTTATTCATTAAAATTTGTTGCTTTTACTACCTCAGATCTCCCATGAGGTGTGTATTCCATGATGGAGAATATAATGACTATATCAATTGGTGCCATGGGATGGAACCTGAAGCATACTTAGAATGGAATATACTTGGTTGAGTTGTACAGGGCCTAATTGTATCCATGTTGTATGAAAATAAGCCCCTTATCCCATGTGGGTGGATGTTTAGAGTGATACATCTGAATCATGTGAAAAATTAGGTGGTTCACCACTTCTATCTAACCATCAGTCTATGGATGGAAGGTTGTGGACTTCATCAGCTTGGTATCCATCATCTTCCATAGAGTGGCCTAGAAGATGCTTAGGAACCTGCTATCTTTATCTAAGACAATGGACTTGGAGAGACCAAAATGGAGACATACATGACTAAAATATAGTTGATCAATTTTTTCATTAGATATATTTTTCTTGTAAAAAATCATGATAGCCATTTTTGAAAAATGATCAACTACAACAAAAATACAGTCCATGCCTTGTTTTAAAGTGGGAAAAACTAAGAGAAAATCCATTAAGATAGATTTCCAAGGCCTGGTTGGTTCTAGCAATGGCATGTACAATCCTTGCTTCTTATTTGTTAGCTTGGCTATCACACATGAGGTGAAATATTTGAGGTACCTTTCCACATCTTTCTACATACGGGGCCAATAAAAGTGTTTTTAAAGAACTACCAATGTCTTCTCTACACCAAAGTGTCTAGTTATCCTACTGAAATGTGCTTCCCATATCATCTTCTATTTCTCTACAGTTGGAACATAGATGTGCCCCATGTGATAGAGGATATTATATTGTAAATATAAATTAGAAACATGTTTACCTTCTTGAAGCACCTAATATGTATCAGTAAAGATAGGATCTACTTCATACAAGGCACCCTAAGTGGTAGTCTCATGTCTAAACAGGTTAAGAACTGTTGTGAGTGCAATAATTGGTGGGTGGCTCAAACAATCTATGGTTGTATTTGAGCTACCATTTTTGTATTTGATTACTAAATGGAATTGCTACAGATATGTGGCCTACTTTTTGTGCCTCTCATTTTCCATTTTTCTCTATGTTTAGATGAATTCCAATGGTCTGTGGTCAGTGTGGATGACCGTCTCTTTCCCCAAGATGTAGTGTTTCCATTGTTTATAGGTTTGCACAATGGCATAGAGTTCATTGTTATATGTTGAGTATTTCCTAGCTGTATCAATGAAAATTACACTATGATGTGTAATAGGATGGCCATGTTGCATGATAATATCTCCCATGGCATATTCAGATGCATATGTCATCAACTTGAAAGGTTGATGCAAATTTGGCAAGGCAAGAATAGGGGTTGAGCAAAGTCTATTATTCAAATTCTCAAATTCCCTTTGTTGTACTTTATCTCACTAAAATGTAGCTTTAGATCCTCCTTTAGTCACTTGGATTAGTGGCCAAGCAACATCTGAGAATCTAAGAACAAACCTGTAATATAAATTTTTAAGACCCAAGAAACTACATAGTTATATGAGGTTCCTTGGTGTAGGCCATTCTCAAATAACTTGGATCTTCTCTGGATTGACATGGACCCCTTCCTCATTCATAACGTACCCCAGGTACTAAATTATTTTCATCCTGAATGTGCATTTTTCAAGATTTGCATACAAATTTTGTTCTCAAAGAGTTTGAAGCACCTTATGAACATGTTGTAGATGTTCCTCCCATGTTCTGCTATAGATGAGTATGTCATCTAGGTAGACAACTATGAATGAGTTGGTGAAGGGTCATAAGATGTCATCCATCATCCTCACGAAGGTTGCAAGTATGTTAGTCAAGATAAAAGGCATAACCAATCATTCGAAGAGCCCCTCCTTATATTTTAATGTAGTCTTTTAAACATCAATAGATCAATGGGAATTTGGTGATAGCCAGATTTGAGAACAATTTTGGTGAAGAACTTTGCACCATAGAGTTGGTCTAGCAGGTCATCAATCATGGGGAGGGGGTAATGATTCTTCATAGTGATTTTATTTAGGGCTCAATAGTCAATGTAAAGCCTCCATGTTCCATCTTTTTTTGGTGCCAAGACCATCAAGCTACCAAAGGGTGAATATCTTGGCCTAATGTGACCCTTTTGAATCAATTCCTAAATCTGCCTTTTTATCTCATCATTCTCCAAAACTAATCTATAATACGTAAGATTGTTAGGCAAAGGTGATCTTAGGATCAAATTGATAGAATGTTTTACCTGGAAGTGAAGTGGAACTCCCATGGGTGACTTGAATAAGTCATCATATTCTCTCATGATTTGTCCTATCTACTTTTATTATTGTGTTGATTGTGTAGTTAGGACTACAACATCAGCGTTTTTGGATATTTATGGTTTGATCACCATGAGAATGAATTGCTTTATCTTCTCCACCAATCTCTTACATTACTTGGCACTAATCAGGGAGACTGATGTGGGAGGTGGTACCTCTAGTACCTTGTAGCATCACATTCTAAGAGTGAGGGTGATTCTTTGGGTTCATGATTCATAGATGCCATGTCGATCATACATGAATGGCTAACCAAGGAGTACATCACAAACATATAGATTAAACACATCAGATAAGAATTCATCTTGGAAAGGTTTTATTTCATATGAAATAAGACACTGATGGGTGACATGGAGGTCTCTCCTTGGGCTCAACCATCTAATACTGTATGGCTTTGGGTGAGGCTTCATGGATAGATTTAGATTTTTCACAACTTTAGCACATATAAATATCTTTTGACTCCCACTATCAAGAATGAAATGTAGAGGCTTACCTTTTACCTATAATTTGAAGTGAAACAACCTTTCTTTATCATTTAGCCTTTCCTCATAGGTCTATGATGAAGCAACGATGGTACTGGGCTCAACATCTACAATCTCTTCTTCATCTTCTTCGATTTTAGGGTGTGTATGAGATAGAGCAGTAAATGTCAAGTATTGTGACTCAAAAAGTAGTGAATTGATGGCTCAACATTCTTCTTTGGAGTGAGTTTCAATTTTGTGGTAATTACACCATTTTCTAGTCTTCCTCTTTTGGGGTTTATTATCTTGAAACTCTTTTTGCTTCCAATTTTGGCTTCATGTTTGATCTTCCTTCCAAATTTTCCATTTTGAAGGTTGAATCTTCGTATTATTTCTTCCATGGTTTTGCTCAATCTTCACTGTGAACTTATATGCCTCACCAAGGGTTTCCAAATCGAAGAGTTCCATTTCCCCTTGTATGTACCATTGTAGTCCACCATGATATTTAAGAGTCTTATATTTCTCACTTTCTTGGATACCCAATTTTGCATATAGAGAATGAAAAATATTAGTGTAATCTTCATATGCTCCAATGGGATAGTATTCTTCCTTTACCACTGTATGTACAAATCTTCATATGATCCAATGGTATAGTATTCTTCCTTTACCACATCCATGAAATCATCCTAGGTAGGTTCCACCTCAAGGCCAATGTCATATGTAATGAACCTCTTTTTGTACACTTCCCACCAATTTTTCATGGGCAATGATGCTTTCAAAAGAGCAAAAAAGATCTTTTCTCCATTGGTGAATTTGTTTATACAAAATTAGGAAGACAATTGATCAAACCAATTTTATACTACATCAACATTGATTTTGCCTTCAAACGTAGGGATATCAAAATTCACCTAAACCTTGAAGGGTGTTGGGGCACTGAAATGATGTTCCATGGATGAGGATCCAAGAAGTGCAGATGAGGAGCTAGAATTTCCCATCAAGAGTTGTTGAAGAATTTGGATAAATTATTGTATCATCTACACTTTTTGCCATTATAGGGATTCATTCACCACTTCATTAACGGGATTAGATGTCTCAGTGTCATCCACCATTTGAGGTCATTTAGAATGAAAAGGTGGATAGTTTGAAAGCTCCATTATTTTCCACCCAAGCTTTTTGTGGCCTGACCTTGTCCTCAAGATCATACACTCTCAAGATAAATCACTCTAATACTATTGATCCAAAACTCAAAAGTTTTGATTGATATATATTTCAAGAACATGAAAACAACATTATAACAATGATTTCTCTGATAAGAGATGTTTTATTACTCAAGATTGTAAATATAATCATATGCTTATCTATGGGAAGAGATGCCTCATTTCCAATTTAGGTTACATATTCATTTATACACATTTTGAAGATAGGAGGATGATGTGAAAGGTCACCAATCTTGAGAGAGATTAAGTGGTTTGACTTCCATAATTTACAACAATACAGAATTTGAGGAATTACTATTTTTAAAAACTTACTATTTTTAGACTGCACTACTAAAATTGAAATATTGGGCACTTTTATTGGGTTTTCGAGGGTCAAATCCCATTTATCAAAGTTCAGTGCCATCTCACCATGTTTTCCTCATTCTTAGATTTCTAATGATTCCAATGAGTCAATCTGAGCTATGGTGAAAAAATTATGGCTCCTAAAAGTTCTGTCATCAGTTGGGGTAGAACCGTCCCCTGAATTGTTGCCTAAATCATTCCTCCCTCCTTGAAAAGAAATGGTCCCCACTATATTAATATTCCTCATCAGGTATGGAAGTTGTGTCTTAATTTGATTCTCTATGAGCCACTCACCTTGGTGGTTAAGCTGGCCTCTTTTGACCACCCAATAAAGCAGAATAGAACGTCCTCTTGTTATCTTCATCTAGGTGTCCACAATTTGATCCTCCTTCACTAGAGAAAAACTCTATGGATCAATCTCATCAATGTCCAATTGTTCTTCTACAATTGAAGTGTCCAATAGAGGTGGATGATATGGTTTGATGAGCTCCACATTGAATATTAGATGCAGACAAAAGTAGGCTGTTAGGTTCAACTCAAAAGCATTTTCTCCAAGTTTTTTTGTGATGGTGTAGGGATCATATCACAGAGGTCAAATTTTTCTGTGTGGACCTACAAGTTATTCTTTTTCAAGTCACAACCAAACCTTGTCACCCATAGTAAAATGATGTGTAATCTTATGTTTGTCATGGCAATGCTTATACTTCTGATTCATCTTCTCCAAGATGTCATGAACCTGCTACTGGATGTGTTATATTTGTTTAATGAACTTTATTAATTTTTCTAGCTCAGATCTCCCATGAGGTGTGTATTCCATGGTGGAGAATAGAATGGTTATATAAATTTGTGCCATGGGTTGGAACCTGAAGCATACTTGGAATGGACTGTGCTTGGTCGAGCTATGCAGGGCTTGATTGTGTCCATGTTGTATGAAAAGAATCCCCTCATCCCATGTGCATGGATTTTTGGAGTTATACATCTGAATCATGTAAACAATTAGGTGGTTCACCACTTTTGTCTAACCATCAGTCTATAGATGAAAGGCTATGGACTTCATCAACTTGGTATCCATCATCTTCTAAAAAGTGTACCAAAACATGCTTAGGAACCTATTATCTCTATCTAAGATAATAGACTTGGGGAGACCAAAATGGAGCCATACATGACTAAAATATAGTTGAGCAGTTTCTTCAGTAGATATATTTTTCTTACAAGCAATCATGATAGCCATTTTGGAAAAATGATCAACTACAAAAAAATACATTCCTTGCCATGTTTTGAAGTTGGAAAACCTGAGAGGAAATCCATTGAGATAGATTCCCAAGGCCTGGTTGGTTCTGGTAATGGCATGTAAAATCCTTGCTTCTTATTTGTTGGCTTAGCTATCACACATGGGGTGCAATATTTGAGGTACCTTTCCACATCCTTCTACATATGGGGCCAATACAAGTGTTTTAAAGAACTACCAATGTCTTTTCTACACCAAAGAGTCCAACTATGCTACTAAAATGTGCTTCCCATATCATTTTCTATTACTTTACAATTTGAACACAGATGTGCCCCATATGACAGAGGACATTATCTTGCAAATAGAAATCAGAAACATGTTTACCTTCTTAAAGCACCTAATATGTATCAGCAAAGATAATATTTGCTTTATATAGAGCACCCCAAGTGGTAGTCTCATGTCTACATAGGTTAAGAACTATTGTGAGTGCAATAATTGGTGGGTGGCTCAGATAATTTGTGGTCATATTTGAGGTCCCCTTTTTGTATTTGATTTTTAGACAAAATTGTTCTAGATATGTGGCCCACTTTTGGTGCCTCTCATTTCATAGTTTTCTTTGTGTTTGGATGAATTCCAATGGTCTGTGGTCAGTGTGGATGACCGCTTCTTTCCCCAAGATGTAGTGTTTCCATTATTTTTAGGCTTGCACAATGGCATAAATATCCTTATCATATGTTAGGTATTTCTTGACTATATCAATGAAATTTTCATTATGATATGCAATAATATGGCCATGTTTCATGATGACAACTCCCATGGCATATTCAAACACATTTGTCATCAACTCGAAAGGTTGATGTAAATCTAGCAAGGCAAGAACAGGGGTTGAGCAAAGTCTATTCTTCAAATTCTTAAATGCCCTTTGTTATATTTTGCCCCACTGAAATGTAACTTTAGCTCCTCATTTAGTCACTTAGGTTAGTGGCCAAATAACATGTGAGATTCCAAGAATAAACCTATGATATTAATTTGTAAGACCTAAGAAGATATGAAGTTCTGTGAGGGTCTTTGGTGTAGGCCATTCTCAAATAACCTGAATCTTTTTTGGATCAACATGGACCCCTTATTCATTCACAACATACCCCAGGTATTGAATTATTTACATCTCAAATGTGCATTTATCAATATTTTCATACAACTTGTGCTCTTAAAGAGTTTGAAGCACCTTACAAACATGTTGTAGATGTTCTTCCCATGTTCTGTTATAGATGAGTTTGTCATCTAGGTAGACACATGAATGATTTCTTGAAGGGTCACAAGATGTCATCCATCGTTCTCATGAAGGTTGTAGGTGCGTTAGTCAAGCCAAAAGGCATAACCAACCATTCAAAGAGCCTCTCCTTCGATTTAAATGCAGTCTTCCAGTCATCAGTGGAATCGATGGGAATTTGGTGATACCTAGATTTGAGATCAATTTTTGTGAATAACTTTGAACCATGAAGTTGGTCCAGTAGGTCATCAATCTTTGGGAAGGGGTAGTGATTCTTCACAGTGATTTTATTCAGGGCTTGATAGTCAATGTAAAGCCTCCATGTTCCATATTTATTTAGTTCCAAGACAATTGGACTGCCATAGGGTGAAGAGCTTGGCCTGATGTGACCCTTTTGAATCAATTCCTAAATTTACCTTTTTATCTCATCATTCTCCAAAATTGATCTATGATACATAGGACTATTAGGCAAAGGTGATCCTGAGATCAAATCGATAGAATGTTTTACCTGGTAGTGAAGTGAAACTCCCATACGTGACTTGAATAAGTCATCATATTCTCCCATGATTTGTCCCATCTAATTTTTTTGTTGTGTTGATTATGTAGTCAGGACTGCAACATCAGCCTTCTTGGATTTCTATGGTTTGACCACCATGAGAATAAATTGCTTTATCTTCTCCGCCAATCTCTTACATTGTTTGGCACTAATCAGGGAGACAAATGTGTGAGGTGGTACCTCTAGTACCCTATAACATTGCATTCCAAGAGTAAGGGTGATTCTTCAAGTTCATGATTCATAGATGCCATGTCGATCATACATGAATGGCTGACCAAGGAGTATATCACAAACATCTAGATTGAGCACATTACATAAGACTTCATCTTGGAAAGGTTTTATTGCATATGAAACAAGACACTGATGGGTGACACATAGGTCTCTCCCTGGACTCAACCATCTAATATTATATGGCTTTGGGTGAGGCTTCATGGATAGATTTAGATTTTTCACAACTTTAGTATAGATTAAATTATTTTGACTCTCACTATCAAGAATGAAATGTAGAGGCTTACCTTTTACCCATAATTTGGAGTGAAACAACCTTTCCTTATCATCTAGCCTTTCCTCATGGGTCTGTGATGAAGTAATGATGGTATAAGGCTCAATATCTACAATCTCTTCTTTTTTCTCTTTGACTGTAGGGTATTTATAAGATAGAGTAGTAGATGTCAAGTATTGTGACTCAAAAAGTAGTGACTTGATGGCTCGACATTCTTCTTTGGAGTGAGTTCTAGTTTTGTGGTAATCACACCATTTTCTAGTCTTCCCCTTCTTGTGTTTCTTATCTTGAAACTCCTTTTGCTTCCAATTTTGGCCTCGTGTTTGACCTTCCTTGTCACTTTTCCATTTCAAAGGCTAACTCTTCATATTCTTTCTTCCATGCTTCTGCTCAATCTTCACTATGAACTTGTATGCCTCATTGAGGGTTTCCAAATTGAAGAGTTCCATTTCCCTCCATATGTACCACTGTAGTCCACCATGATATTTAAGAGTCTTATATTTATAAATTTTTTGGATGCCCAATCTCATAGACAGAGAATGAAAAATGTTAGTGTAATCTTGAACAGATTGGTTCTTACCTTAGTGAAGTTATTACCACTGTATGTACAGATCATCATATGCTCCAATGAGATAGTATTATTCCTTTACCACTTCCATGAAATCATCCCAGGTAGGTTCCACCTCAAGTCCAATGTCATCTATACTAAACCTCTTTTTGTACACTTCCCACCAATGTTTCATGGGCAATGATGCTTTCAAAAGAGCAAAAGTGATCTTTTTGCCATTGGTGAATTTATTTATAAAAAAGTAGGAAGATAATTGATCTAACCAATTTTATAGTACATTGTCATTGATTTTTCCTTCAAATGTAGGGATATAAAAATTCACCTAAACCTTGAAGGGTGTTGGGGTATTGAAAGGACATTCCATGGATGAGGAGCCAGGAAGTGCAGATGAGAAGCCAAAATTTCCCATCAAGAGTTGTTGAAGAATTTGGGTGAATTATTATAGAATTTGTGTTGGTTATCATTGGAGGGATTCATTCACCATTTCCTTGAAGGGATTGGATGTCTTGATGTCATCCACCATTTAAGGTCATTTGGAGCGAATAGATGGATAGTTTGGAAGGCTTGTTATTTTCCACCCAAGCTTCTTATAGCCTGACCTCATCCTCAGGATCATACACTCTCAAGACAAACCACTCTAATACCACTAATCTAAAACTTAGAAGTTTTTATTGATAGATATTTTAAGAACATGAAAATAACATGGTAACAATGATTTCTCTGAGAATAGATATTTTATTACTCAAGATTACAAATACAACCATATGCTCATCTTTGTAAAGAGATGTCTCATTTTCATTTTAGGTTACATCTTCATTTATACACATTTTAAATGTAAGAGGTGGATGTGAAAGGTCACCAATATTGAGGGAGATTAAGTGGTTTGAATTCCATGATTTACAATAATATAGAATTCAAAGAATTACAATTTTTAAAAACTTGCTATTTTTAGACTGCACTACTAAAATTAAAATTTGGGGCACTTCTATTGGGTTTTCAAGGGTCAAAACCCATTAATAAAAGATCAGTTCCATCTCACCATTTTCTCCTCATTCTTATCTTTATAATGGTTTAAAAAGGAGTCAATCAGAGCTATGGTGCAAAAGTTATGGCTCCCAAAAGTTTTGTTATCAATTGGGGTAGAACCGTCACCCGAATTGTCACCTGAATTATTGCCTAGATCATCTAATTTTTAGAAAAAATACCTAAAGGATATACTTCATGGAAAATTTCTTTTGAAAAAAAAACCCTAAATGGTAGGTTCAAAATCGCTGAAGAGTGGGTCTATTTCATCAGGGAAAATGCCCACGACAAAAAAACCTTTAGACCTAATTTCATCAAGGGAATTGTTTCAGATAAAATGTCTAAAATAATGTCCCTTAAAAGATAAGTTTGAGGCAAGAAATTCTAAAGGGTAAGATGTCTCAGATAAAATGTCTAAAGGAATGGTAAAGGGTAAAATCCCAGGAATGGTTGGCTCGATGAAATGCTACGGGGAAATTATATTGGGTAAAATGTTGGACTCAATTTCCTGAAAAATAATTCTTGTGAAACAAAAGTTTCAAAGATAAAAGCCTGGAAAAGATAAGCCAAAAACATAAGACCAATAGAAACAAATTACACAATTTTGATAAAGATAAGCTCAAAAACATATAATCGACAAAGACTCTAAAAATAAATAAAGTTAGTCTATGGAAACATGATGCCAATGCCATTTTGTCAAAATAAGAAAAGGGATAATAATCAATCTTCTCCTTAATTTTGCATAAACATATAAAAGAGGAGCTCAAAAGTCAATACCATAGTCTAAAAGAAGTGGGTCCCCATTCTTATGGAAATAAGGGAGATGTTGGGTACAACAAATGATGACTTACAGGGGGAATACTCTTGAGTATTCAAGAACCTAAAACTCTGGTTTGTAATCCTAAATCAATCATGAAGTATGTCATAAAAGAATACTTAAATCAAAAACATGAAAGTGACTCCTAAGTTCATTCACACAACATACTTGCCTTCTAATTTCTTAGATCTGTGTGTGTCATACATGTAGTTTATTTAACCCTTGCTGTGATGATTTTTTCAAAGGCTTTGATGGGGTTGTAGGTTTCATTCTAATATCTATTAAAGCTCATTAAATCAAGGGAAGCTTAGGTATTGCTCTGGTGCCAACCAACCATCCATATCCATGATAGAGATACCTTGGGCTCCTCTTCTCTTTCCATTATTTTTTCTTGATCATGATGCATGTTACATTGACCTTATTTCATCATATGAGCCTTTTGATTTTCCTTAGATTTTATTTTGCTTTTTTTAACCCATCAATTATTTTCTTCTCTTGTTCTTGAATGAAAAGAGAAGAGATAGAACCCCAGTGATTTGGTCTAGTTATAAAACAAATCATTACTAGAACATCCCTGCTAGCCACATGTATACCCAAAATTTTCATTTCCAACAAGTATTTAATGTGATAAGTGTGTTTGATCTAATAAAACAAGAAAATT